>CAKKTJ010000326.1:600000-935398 GCA_920618645.1 Peronospora belbahrii | reverse complement strand
CTTTGCTTTGTAAAGCTTTGTTATCTGTCAACACAGCTCACCTGCCACGATTTGGTGCATGGATCCTTGGTTCATCATTGAAAAATTGTTATGGTGCTTTGTTGTGACGTGCGTCTGTCTAGAAGTAACCCATTGAAGTATGCAATATGTGCACAACAATTTTAGAATATTTATTATGGCTTCATCGACTTGATTAAGACACAAGACGTGCAAAGCTTGGTTCAAACAACTGACCAATCTATTATGTCAACCCTCATGCCTTTGCTTCAAATTTCGAGTACGCGACGCAGTTCAAGAATCTAAATGAGCTGGTTTCAAATCCATACTTTACAGTTTCTGTAAAAGCGTTTTATCACGCAGCATAACCGTATGGGGACAAAGGAAAAACAAGTGGGGCTATCGTGAATAATTCGAAAGACACCTCGCTACAATTTTTGCTGTGCTCTACAAACATTCATGATCACTGATAAAAAAGGAAGTCCTTGGGTTGGTTGCTGTAGCAAAGACAAATTTGACGATCCTCCAAACGAATACTAGCGAAAGGTTGAACGCACACAACTGCTCTGCATGCTTGTATTTGCAGTCGTGCGGTGGTGCCTCACACAAACAAATTCTAACAGCACCGTTGCACGGTGATACTGGTCATTTTTATTAGGCCACCGACACAAAAGAATCATTTGACTTGCACAAACCGGCATCTTAATCGAGCGCGTCGACAGAGCTCCTCTAATTTTTAGAATCTGACTTTGATTTGCAAGATGAATTTACAGTCTAAAACGCCAAGAATCCGGCTGCCTGCGCCCGTCATAGACTGGTGAAGCCTAAGCACATGGAGTGACAGGACGAACACATGACTTTAACCGACGCTTGTACTCCCTAACAGCCGAGTCTTACTCTGGAGTTGATCGTGGTACACAGCTTTTTGCTTCTATACCCTCACCTCAGTATGCGCTCGAAGCAGCTATCTGACTATCAATTGCGAGGCCGACATAGTTCAGGCAATCTTTGGGTGAGCTCCTGACGCACCCTAAATGATGGAGCAGAACTGGTGTATTGGTACAAACAGCTGCTCGGCACTTCCTGCAAATCAAATCAGATTCTAACAAATGGAGAAGCCTCTGTTCAGGTTCTTCTTTGAGGTGACGCTTACAAATCACACGTGTCACCGTGTATGGTCAAAGAGGTATCGTGAAGCTCAATACTGATGTTAACTCATCTTCAGCCATGATAGCTCACGGAGATGAACCAGATACCTCCAGTGTATCCTTGGCTACTCCAATGACGTAGCAGGCCCAATCGGAGCCCCCCAGCTCGCCCGAGTGACCTCATTTTTCGTTTCTTCGTCGAGTGTGCAAGTAAGCTTCCACCTTTACAATGGTCTACCAATCGTCGTTCACTTATACGCCAAGGAGGGCAAGGAAGTTGAAGAGAAAATGTGCAACAAGCTGATTGAAGCCTCGCAGGTGTACTCCAAGGACATTGAGACCATCGATTGGCACGTCATGCAGGACCACGAGGACCCACGAAAGTGGTGCATTGTCGAGCGTTACGAGAATGAGAGCAGCCAGAAGTACCACCTGGGCAACCCCTACTGGAAGACATTTGACCCGTACATCATGCCGCTGCTGGACAAGCCGATGGACTTGCGACGTTTCAACGAGTTAGATAAAAGCAAGCCTGTGCATGTCGAGTAAAGAGGTCCAAGACGATTGTCATGGGATGCGCAGCGGTTTGTCATTGAAGCGGATGCCGAGCCACACCATACCGGTGAGCCTTGGGTTCATGGGTATCAACGGTCAATCGACCAATTGTGAGCAGCCATTGGGGTCTTGGAGTGAATGTAGTCTCTTTGCTTTTCGTACGTATGATGACAAGAACTATCACGAGCAGGTATTCATACAGAAAACTTAAATACATGTAACAGGCAGTGCATTTTGTTGCATCGTATGAGCTAGAAAACACAAGCATTCGGACTCGGTATCATGGCATCGCATACCTATAAGTACCTTGACCAAATTTTTAGATGAAGTGGCCAAATGCTGATTGAAAAAGTGTCAGAACATCAAAAGCAAGGCAAACGCCGTCAGTGATGCAGACATGTAACCGTTGATCGAGGACTTCTTGTCACGTTGTAGCATAATCTGGTCAGCACCACTTCAAGGGGCATTCTTCCACGTGTCCCTCATGTACGCTGAACAGTGTAGCTTCTCTCGCTTGGCTTCTCCCGTAGGTCGGAGAAGACGGCGATAGCCATCTACTTACTCATAAACGTTGCACCCTGACGCAAGGAATGCACTTTCAAGCTGTTTATCTCGTATCGTCCTAATGCAATAAACTCGTAGCTCGCTCGGATGGCATAAAGAAGTATTCGACAGGTTTCACGTTTGTTTGTATCCTCAACTTCGGTCGGAATTGCACTATGTCATATATCCCTTTGGCAACTAGCTTGACAACTGTCTATCGTTCACTCGGAATGATTGCAGTCCTGACATGTATCGATAAAAACAAACGCCAAATTTACCTGACGAATTACTCTCAGATGAATCTTCGAATTACCATTGTACAAATAGCCTCGTCCCTCAAGAGACGGCCTGTTTGATCGTGCTAGTCTGCTAAGTTATGTTTGTGCTACCCGCATGAGCTCAAGATGCGTCCACGGCGGGTTTTACGGACACACGTGATGAAATGCATATCTTAGTTCTTCGTTTATAAAGTTTAGCGTAGTTGCAACGAGGTTCCACACAGGTGCGCACCAGCCACACCATTTTGGCGTGGCTGTACGCTGGGAGACATTAATGGGTTGCTGTGACCGTACTGATCCAGAAACGTCAAAAGAGCTTGTTAGTCTCTTACTGAAGGTTTCTACCAGCAAATATTTACTGTATGTTGCTGCTCCTAGTGATGAAGGATACCTTAGTGACAAAAGAAATGTCACTTCGCGCCATTGTCGACTATGGCTTTGGCTTGGAGTCAGATGGCCATTTGATGAACGATTTGAAGCGCTCGCAAGCGTTTGATTGTTCTCAGATGGAGTGCGATGGTCTCACTTGTCTATCCGTTGCTAGTACCAATACACAAGAAAACATTGTGAGACAGCCACACTGTGAAGCAAGCTGCCGGCTGCTGTGCAGATGCACAGGCAGCGCAGAAGGCCCACCACTCGAATAAGCTGAGTGGATCGGGGCATGGATGCTTGTCTGGATTGCGGGCATCCACAGGGAAGATATGGCTTGCCCGGAAGCGGCAACACGGCAATCATAGATCGGCTGAGAGTCGATTGTAAAGGATCTCGTTGTGGCTGAGAAACCACAGTTAAAGGACGTTTAGGGAATAAGTACCCATGCTCTTGAGGGGGTAACTCTGCAGAAAACAAACCATGAGGAAGCAAGTTCTCAGGAGCTTACCTTGACGAACGTCTTGTGTAATAGCGGATCAGGTGTAGGTGCTGATACACTTGATGTGATGTCGCTTTCGGATCTGACTCCGGATATCACTCAATTGCCAACGCTAGAACCTAAACGGTTTTTGCGCCATTTGCGTAGCGGCAAAGTCAAGAAGATCTGCTTACTCATTACGGAGGACGAGTACGTTGCCAATATGCGATCTGAAATAGTATTTGCTGAGAACAAACGGATTCTCAGCAGCTCATCGATAGACGTAAGTATCCTCAAAGATTCCGATTGAACAATTCGAGTCTCAACCCTTACGTCATTGAAGATGAATCCTTTGTATAAGGATTTGATCGAATTTACGGATGTGTCCCCTGAATCCGTACTATGTGGGCTGCTTAAGGCTAAAGGCACTCGACACGAGATCGATCTGTTTCCAGCACAAACTATTCTGTGCCCACTGCCTCGTGCACAGGTCGAGGGATAGACAAGTTCGGTACCGATCGCCTTGCTGTGGGCTATGTGAAGGAGTCAACGTACCGACATGGATCTCCGGCCTACCGTGATCGAAAAGCCAGACGAGGGTAGCGGATAGAGCACACGTTCAACAAGTGAACAAAACAACTGTAGCCGAGCTACTGTAGCTACGCTACTTATGCACTATGTGCAGAAGAAGTAGTCAGACTACTGTAGTAAAGCTACGTATGGCAGAGGAAGACAAGCTCAGAGAGCTTCTACGTCTTAGGGTGCTAGTATCAAAGCTACTTAATTCCTCAGGAGGAATAACACGCTCAAGCAGTGAAGCTTGTAGAGCAGGTTTAAAACTGATTTGTATTTATGTTTATCTTCTAACACTAAATATAGAAGCATCTATCCTATACTTAGTGCTAGTCACTATTACTGGCTCTTCAGCCTGTTATTATTATGCAAACATGCATAGTCACTATACTCTAACTAAGTATAGTGACTTTGTGGCTCTCTGCCACGATGCGACCCTTCGTACTTCAGGTACGGTCACATCACCTACTCTTGTACCCAAGTACAGCCACACCACATTGTTTTGGCAGGTGTGTATGTAAAATACACACCTTCGTGTGCGTAACCCCGTTACACCCTCCCCCCACCAATCCGTGGGACCCGACGTACCCTCGAATTTTGGCACTTAATTGGAGGCATCGATTTCATTTTATTCTCATTTTTGCTTGCCTCGCAATAAGTGCTTGCACTCGCGAACAAAGCTTCTGTGTTTTTAACACTTGCTCTTTGAGCACCCGCGTATTGTACACACGCGTTATAAGCATCCTGGTGTTACGACACTCGCTCTTTGAGCATATAGTGCATCGCACTCACGCTAAAGCATTTAGTGTTACGACACTTGCTAATAAGCGTTAAGTGCCAAGCACTTGGTATTATTATTACCTTTTGTGTGTTCATGAACACTTGCTTTAACAGCAAGGTGCCTAGCACTTGCTTTAAGCAATACAGTGTTCGCAACACTTGCTTTTAAGCAATACGGTGTTCACAACACTTGATTCTAAGCAATACAGTGTTCACAACGCTTGCTTTTAAGATACAGTGTTCACAACACTTGCTTTAAGCATTTGAGCATATAAGTGTCTAACACTAGCTTATAAAGCACCTAAGTGTTCAGCACTTGCTCATAATGCACATTAGTGTCGAACACTAGCTACAATGCATATTAGTGTCTAACACTAGCTTATAAAGCACCTAAGTGTTCGGCACTTGCTTATAATGCACATTAGTGTCGAACACTAGCTACAATGCATATTAGTGTCTAACACTAGCTTATAAAGCACCTAAGTGTTCGGCACTTGCTTATAATGCACATTAGTGTCGAACACTAGCTACAATGCATATTAGTGTCTAACACTAGCTTATAAAGCACCTAAGTGTTCGGCACTTGCTTATAATGCACATTAGTGTCGAACACTAGCTACAATGCATATTAGTGTCTAACACTAGCTTATAAAGCACCTAAGTGTTCAACACTTGCTTTTAACGCACCTTTTGCTTTACTTTAGCGTATAAGCACCATAGCATCTAACAGTAGCTTATAAAGCACCATAGTGTATAACACTAGCTTATAAAGCACCATAGTGTATAACACTAGCTTATCAAGCACCTAAGTGTACAACACTTGCTTATCAAGCACATTTTCGCTATCCACTTGCTTTAAAGCACCTTCGTGTTCAGCACTTGCTTATAAAGCACCTAAATGTTTAACACGTTCTTGTAACGCACCTTAGTGTTGAAAAATTCATTTTGAAAAGCCTTAAGTGCTTAAAGTACTTGCTTGTATAATCCTAAAACGTTGTACACTTCTGATAAAGCTTCATAGTGTTTCACACTTGCTTATATAAAGCCCCACAGTGTTACTTTGCTTTTAGAACACAACATCGTTTACCACTTGCTTATGCAAAGCCCCAAAGCGTCGTAAACTTGCTTCTAAAGCAGACATTAGTACTTTTCACGCGAGTGAGGTACCAGCAACTGCTTCCCAAGAAGGTCAGAGGTGAAGCCTAACTACTGACCTTGCTTTCACAGCACTTAGTGCTAGGAAGCATCCGGCAACTGCTGTCGCCGCTTCTGATCTTCCCGATCAATAGCTTCAACGACGTCGGGGCAGTCTTGCCGTAGGGGTACCTCGTACTCCCATGAGTCATACGACTGAGGGTACCCCCTCTATTTTACAAGATACTGGGTGTGGCCCTGATGAAGACGTCGCGCCAATAGACGCTCGACGTGAAACTGTTGATGACTCGGCTCATCAGTCAGCGTTGGCGGGGTCGGTGACCCATCGATCCATGATCTTTTGGTACGCCTTCAGCGTCCATATGCACCTCCGGTTCCGTAATATCCGCCTCCTTCGGCCGGGGGTAAGGGGACAACCCCTCGAATTCCACCGAGGCTGGGTTGCGATATGGCTTTAGCAAGCTTAAGTCGAACACAGGATGTGTTCTTATCTTCTTCAGAAGGATCAGCGTATAGGCTAAACCTTTCTTGCTTATAACCTTGAAAAGTCCAATAAGCGTGGACGCAGTTTGATTTTATATGCCGCAGACAATGCACGTGTCGGTAAATTCCTAGCGTTTATATGAAACTAAATCTTCCACTTTGAACTCATGTTCGTTTTTCGTGCCTTTGACATCTGCATGTTCCTTATGAACATCCTGGCTTTCAGCCATGGCGTCTTTGACGCGACGTAATACGTCAAAACGCGTTGACAAAAATGCTTCCACCTTTTTGCGCATCGCAACAAGGCTGATATCAGCCAAGCCTTCGGCTATCTCTCCCCCACTAAGCCCTGATGTGGCAGTTGGTAGCGTTAACGTCAAGCGAGGTTTGACTAAACCATTCACATACAATGGGGTGAAGCCTGTCGAGGCATGCACGGCGTTGTTAAACGCAAACTCTACCAGAGGGAGCATCGTGCTCCATTGCTTGGGTGTTTCAGCACAAAAACTGCGAAGCATTTCACCAATAACGCGATTGACGCGTTCAGTCTGACCATCGGTCTGTGGATGATCCGCCGTGGACATGTCCAGTCGAGTGCCCAGCACTTTAAAGACGAAAGTCCAAAACTTACCCGTAAAACGGGTCTCTATCCGAGACGATTACCACAGGCAATACGTGTTGTCGAAACACACGATCCATGAACAGCTTTGCTGTTCCTTCTCCGTCGATGGAGTCCGGCACTGCCGCTAAGTGAGCCGTCTTGCTCTGTCGGTCATCAAAGACCACAATCCCAGTGTTGCCTGCCGCATCACGCGGTAGGCCAAACACAACGTCCATACTAATGTACTGCCACAATCCCGGGGGTACAGGCAAACTCGCCAAAGGCGCAGCCATACTAGGCGAGAGCTTCACCCTTTGACACGTTTCACACGTGCGTACGTAGTTGTCAGCCAATTTGTACAACTTGGGCCACCAATAATGCGTTCTCACCGAGCTTTAGGTCTTCTCACGACCTAAATGACCACCAAGTGGTGTATCATGAGCCTCGTAAAGTATTTGATACTTGAGGTCCTCATCATGAGGCACCACAACACGAGGTTGGGCATCCGACCCTGTACGATAGTACAACAGACCAACGGTTAGTGCATATCAATGTAATCTTGCACGATTACGTGGTGACAGCTTTACCTGAGTATTTCTAAACTCTGCGCTACCCAGCGCCTGCAGAATGGCAACACATGCCTCATCGCGTGCATACTCCAGATGGATACGATTCGTTACTGACGAACTCACATCAGTGAGATGAGCAAGCTCATAGTCAGGTCTACGCGATAACGCGTCAGCCAAAACATTCTGTTTACCCGGCTTATAATTCACCTCGAAGTTATGCTCCGCGAAAAAGGAGAGACATCAAGCCATTTTCTGCAAGAGATGAGGCGACTGTGTCGCTGTGCGTAATGACGCATGATCGGTATAGATCACAAACGGCGTTGAGCCCAACAGGTGTACCCTGAAGTTAACAAGGGCATACTTCATCGCAAGTAGCTCCTTATCATGAACTGGATAGTTCTTCTCTGCAGCTTTCAGCTGGCGAGACTCAATCGCGATGACGCGTTCTCGACCCTCAGAGTCGACTAGCAAAAGTGCACTGCCAATGGAAAAGTCCAAAGCGTCACATACGACGCTAAACGGGCGATCAGGATCAGGTAGATCCAGAATTGGCGCTTGAAGGGACTTTCCTTAATGGCTTCAAAAGCCTCGTGGTGCTCGGTGTTCCAACACCATTCCACATCCTATTAAGTAGATTTGAAGTGGACTAGCCACTTCCGCATAGTTGTGGCTATACTTGTGCAAGTAATCTGCCAAACCCAACCACTTACGAAGGTCCTTTTGGTTTCTCGGAACCGTCCAATCCACTATGGATTTGACCTTAACAGGTTCTGCCCGGATTCCTCGTTTCCCAATGAAGCATTCCAAAATGGGAATCTCTTCTGCGCTGAAGATGCATTTGTCAACATTGGCATACAACTTATGCATCCTCATGCAGCCGAGAACAGCTCGCAGGTTCTCGATGTGATTCTCCACATCAGTCTTGCCATTTTAGGCCCGAATATGAACGAATATATCGTCAAAGTATGTCTGTGCATACGCCCTATGGGGCCGAAACAACTGCGTCACTAGACGATTGAGCTTTGCAGGTGCGTTATACAGCCTTTGGGGCATCACTAACCACTCCCAGAGCATACCGCTCGGAGTGCTGACCGCTGTCAGCGAGATATCACTAGCTTGCATGAGCAGTTAGTAATATTCGTCGACTAATTCGAGGGCACTGTGCATTGTACATCCCACCATGTTGTTTTGAAAGAACATTCGTGCGAGGAATCGGTTGTTGGGCCAAGATAGTGGCTGCATTTAGCTTATTGTAAGCATGCACTATTCGCCACTTCCCATTAGGCTTTTTCACACAAAGTGTGTGCGTAGAGTGAGGAGGCTTACTCTCGCGCACCATGCCAGCCGCGTGCTTTGCACGAAAGAACTCGTCAATGACGTCACATTGTTCTCGTGGCAGCGGCCACTGTAGCGTCACACCGTATTTGGTTCCTGGAACCAAGTCAATCACATGACGTACACCTCTATCCGAAGGTAACCTCGTAGGAGGTTCTCTGGAGACAACATCTCCATATTCCTTCAACAAAGGAAAATAAGGATTCAAAGGGTCCTTTAGGATCTGTGATCCACTATTCGCATTCAGCGCTTTCTTTGTATCTTCAAAAACTACTTTATCGAAAAGCGATGAGGGGTTAACTTCTCTTCAGGTCGTATAATGACCACTTCGGCGATGTCGCCTGCATGTAAGGCAATGGCAAACTCGGCAAAGGTCAACTCGTCCAGCTCTAACAAAGCACTTACTGCGGATATTGCTGAAAGAGCCACCGGCTCTTCAACATCCCCAATCAAACCATTGACGAGTGTATATAGCTGATCGCTATCACCGTCACTCACGATATCATCATCGCTACTCATGATTCTCTCAGCATCCGACGCATCAGCGTCCACAGGTGTACACACCTCAAGGTCAAAGACCACTTCATTTACTGACTGCACCCCACCCTCTTGGGTCAATGCCTCGTCATGAGGTGCTCGCATCTCGTTGTTCTCAAAGACAACCGTCATTTTTGACTTCACCCGACCCTCTTGGGCCAGTACCTCGTCACTAGGTGCTTGCACCTTGCCGTCCTCAAAGATAACATCCATTGATGACTTCACCCGACCTCTTGGGCCAGTACCTCGTCTTTAGGTGCATGACTTTCGTTGTTTTCAAAGACAACATCCATTTGTGACTTCACCCGGCCCTCCAGGGTCAGTTCCTCGTCACTCATGTCACTTGAATCATGTCCTGACATCTTGGCTTGCAGCCATCAACACCACTCACGGTGTTTAATGATGCAACATCATTCTCATGACACATGTCATATGTACCATCTAGTGGGTTCTCAACCACAGTCATTGGGCCTCGCCCAGGACTATTGGACTTGACACTTACAGTGTCTACAAAGTTGGATATTCCGACATTCAACATATTGACCGACTCGGTCCAATATCCGCGCCAAAAGCGCTCTTGCTTCCTAGCAGAGGTAGGTTCATGATTCTCCAGAGCCTCACCAGGAGCATTGCGCGTTGCGCCTAAGGTCTTCGACCTCAAATAAATCCATGGCTCATGACGTTCTAGCCATGCCATGCCTAGGATCAGGTCATACCTTGTATCCAGGTCTAAGACCAAACAGCGTTCCATGCTGTTAAAATCCAAGAACTTTACATTTAAGTCCATCGATACTTCGGGTACCGTAACACGCGTATCAGTCGCTAAGCGAATGGTGACTGTGTCACTTTCACGCGCTACAAGCGCTTCAGCATACTGCTGACTATCTTCCACGGTGGCACGGCGCATATAACTGCCCAATGCCCCCGAATCGATCAAAATGATCCATGGCTTATCATAGCCCTTAATCGTCCCTTCAACAACTAGCAAGCCTGGCTTGCATTCTCGTTCCGTTTTTGAAAGTTTGGATCTCTTTAGGGCTGGGCCCTGTTTACTTCTACCTCCTAGAGCTTTAACAAATTCAGTTCTTCCCCAGTAGGGCGCCCCGCGCCTACTGAGTTCGGCCGTTCCCCGCGGCAAACCAGGTTTACCCATGGGGCGTCGGCCTTTCGAGGCCAAATATGCCTTTCTTGCAGGACATTTTGCCATCAAATGGCCTGTGCTTTTGCAGATATAACATTTGCGCACAATTTTCTGCTCCACAGCTTGAAGCTCAGCTTCTTCATTCTCCACTTGGCTACAGTACATGGGTACAGACCCATTAGACGAATAGTTATAAGTGGCAGGCCTAGCGGCCTTAAAGTTGGTCTCGGCATTCCATGCCACTCCAATGGCTTCCTCGAATGAGGACGGGTTTACCCGGAAAACTTCCGTTTTGGCAACGCCAACTCGGAGGTCCTTCATGAAGACCGTGACGGTCACTGACTCAGGCATAGGGTCTATGACCATGGCAGCAATGAGAGCTCTCAACTCTTGTACATATGCCGCAAGCTCACGCTTGCCTTGGCGACACGCCAAAAACCGCAACCGGTTACGGTGTACTTGGTTTGGCGGTGCATACTGCCGGGTCATCTGAACTTTCAGATCGGCCCATGTGGGAGAAGCATCTTGCAATGATGCACCACATGTGAATGTACACTGTTTGGCTAATCCACCTAACTTGCTCGTGGCAAAGCCCACACGGTACGATTCATAGGTGATGTTGGCTATAAACATAGCCGACCCAACCTGTCGGAACCACAGCATAAAGTTGTCATCTTCTTTGCCGTCGAACATATCGACTTCCATTTGTATGGGTTTTGGTCTGCGGACCACTTCTTGCGCCATAGTCGCCATGGGCGAAGACGCAGAAGAAGGCATCTGTGCCTTTACATGCTCGACTAGAGCTTTATTATATTCATCGAGCATATGAATACGCTTGTTAACCTCTTCTTCGCCCTTCGAGATGAGGTACACCCCGCCCTTAGGGCCGAGGAAAGGGAGCAGCTTCTACAACCCTTCCTATATGTGCCTGTGGCAGGCCACCCGCTGATATCTCGTCCATGCCCATTCTCACACACAGAAGTAGTTACAAATCCAGGTGCGGGATTGACTACAAGTGCTACCAGGTGTATCCAAGCTACTGTAACTACGCTACTTATGCACTATGTGCAGAAGAAGTAGTCAGACTACTGTAGCAAAGCTACGTATGCACTATGTGCAGATGAAGACAAGCTCAGAGAGCTTCTACGTCTTAGGGTGCTTAACCCTCCTAGGCTAGCTCGTAAGCTTGTGCCTATCGGTTGTTACAACCGCGCCTCAAAGAGACTAGTATCAAAGATACTTAATTCCTCAGGAGGAATAACACGCTCAAGCATTGATGCTTGTAGAGCAGGTTTGAAGCTGATTTATAGTTATGTTTATCTTCTAACACTAAATATAGAAGCATCTATCCTATACTTAGTGCTAGTCACTATTACTGGCTCTTTAGCCTGTTACTATTATGCAAACATGCATAGTCACTATACTCTAACTAAGTATAGTGACCACGTGGCTCTCTGCCACGATGCGACCCTTCGTACTTCAGGTACGGTCACATCACCTACTCTTGTACCCAACAACACGAGGAAGCGTGTTGGGCTCATAACCCAAAGGTAGTTTGATCGAGACCAACAAGTGCTATCTTTATCGCCGTGTAATCTCTGCGTGATTAAAGATGCATCTAGCATGGCTTGTGACTGTTTATCGGGTGATATGGGTGTCGGGAACCTCTCTGTATACAGCTGCAGCTCAGCTGTATATAGAGAGGTTCCCGACACTCCATATCAGGTGTGTATGTAAAATACACACCTTCGTGTAACCCCGTTACAGTATCTGCTAGGGCTTTACCCTTGATTGCAAAGTATATCTGTATTACTCACGGCACATTGTTTGTCAGCGCTTTGTCGATTAAAAATGCAACTCGTCATTTTTCTTTTCATCCTTTTCATCGGCTATAGTTTTGCGAGCCAGCATGGAAAAAAACCACGTATTGCACGCGCAACTGATGGCAACGGTCACACGATTATACTCACTGCAAGGTTTTGCTCCCAATATTTTTATTAAAGACCCAGATATTCGTCAGCAAACGCAGTTAATACGGTCTATAGAGATGAGGGCACGCAGCTTTACCGATCGAAGTGTTAAGCTAAGACACGAAAGGATGCATCCAAAAAGGAACCAGTATGTATCAACGCTATTCATATCCAGCAAAGAATATGTAGAATGCATCTAAAGCTGATGCCCTGTCGAGAATGCTTCGCACGTGCTTAGCCCTGACATAGTCACAAGAGATAAAGGTTCAGTTATGAAGTACACGGGGCACGCGATAAGGCAATTTTGTAGGTCTTGTATGAAATACATCTACCCATACATTTCCTGCCAGACCAACCCACTACTTTTCCTTAGCTTCTGATTCTTTAACGAGTCGATTCTTCCTTGTAATGGCCGTGAGCAGTTTACTGTCACTTTGCAGTACTCGGTACACATCGAGAGCGTCACGTCCCTCCGTCAAGTGCATTTGAATGCGCGCGGCGCTTTGTTCGTGCCGTCTCAAATACAGCAATTCCCTCGCATTGTACCGTAGCTTGCGAGCCATGCTGCGGTTTGGAAAGCTTCTCACAATGCGCAATACATCTCGGTAGAGTGCCAATACCTCACGCCTCCAATCCGTCATATTCGCCTGTTCAAATTTGTCTGATTGGCCCAAAATTACAGGTGAGCAATTAAGTGTCACTCCTGTCGACGAAATAACGCTGGCATTACTAGTTGCAGGCAAGTAATTGATGTATTCCAGGCACCTAGAAATGGAATTTTGATCGATGAAGCATAGACGGTCATGCCGTATCTTTATTATTGTGCATGCGACGGACGTCATCTAGATCAAGCTGTAATCTCGTTGAATGAGCAACGTTGACATAACGATCAAAGACATGTTGTAAATTAGCGTTAACGTGATTACAGCTCTATAAATTAACTATGGTTGAAGCCCTTTATAGGGTATATCTTGTGGTCTACATCATCTTTATAATCGAGCGAATCATTTGTCGCCATGGTGTGTTTTCTATAAAATAAAACGCTATGGAAGACGTTGCTTGGAAATGTACGACGGCATTTCTGCTGGGTGCCGCGACACACTATTTCATTTCATCACACTTGCAGAAAGGCAATTTTTTGTCTACCAAAGAATCCAATATAATTAATAGCAATGGAAATGATGATGATGCTGATGCAGGATCTTGCTCTCGAGCCTCGTCTCAGTCTTCCTTGGGCAGCTCCGACGATTGGGAAGGCAAGGACTCAGCGAGCTGGGTGCCTCACAAGATGGTCATGTGTGTGCGCACAGATTTAAAAATGGGCAAAGGTTGAATTAGATCATAGACAAGAAACGATTTAGACACAGACGTTAACAGCAAAACGGGTGAATGTTTAGGAAAAATCGCTGCACAATGCTGTCATGCGACGTTGGGAGCGTACAAGCGCGCGCTTAAGAGGACACCAGATGCTGTTCGTACTTGGGAAAATCTTGGCCAAGCTAAAGTTTGCCTCAGAGTGGACTCAGAGGAGGAGATGCTTGCTCTAGCTGAAAAGGCGGCGGAATGTGGACTCGTTAACTACGTCGTGGTATGTTGAGTGAGAAATCGAACGAGAATGAGCTACTAATGATTTGTTGTTGGTTGTTGTGTATGTTCCTGCGGCAGGTTGACGCTGGCCGAACGCAGATTGCACCAGAGAGTAAGACGGTGCTGAGCATTGGTCCCGCACCACTGAAGGCCATTGATGAGATCACGGGACATCTTAAACTCATGTGAACGTGGTGCAAGAGCTTGGATAGACTGGGAAAAATATACTTTGCTTGTGTAACAGCACCGTAAATGAATGCAACGACCTTCACCGCTTTTCCTGTTCCTTCTTGTCTTAATGACAAATGGGAGTCCAACAATTTTACTTCTAGAGTGTAGGCACGGTATTGTACGTCGAGCGGCCTTTGAAGACCTTACTCCGTCTCAGCCCGTAAACGGTCAACACAACGCACACTATTGCAACAATGGTTGCTAGCGCTGTCGTTCCAATCGTGATCAGCACGTCTCTTGGTGCGAGATTGTTGTGCATGACAGTAGAGCCGGATGAAGCTGCTGTTACGTCAGCAGCCGATAATAAAATCTTAGTGTCATCTTTGCCGTTCACATGACCAGCGATCATCGTTTGGGCCGTGTCGATGCAGTCCAGAAACTCGCGCTTAGTAGTCCACCACTCCAGCGTGCATAATGTCTTTAAACGACAGGTCGTGTTTTTACAAGGCAGAGTATTGGGCGAGCGAGCCTTCGTGTTCCAGTAGTATTCCTCCATCAAAGTAAGGTTTTTCTCTGCACGTTGCACAAAGGACGAAAGCTCCGATAGGGAGAGAGATTTTAAACCGTATGTCTCGCTCGCCCTTAACAGCAGCTTCCAGTCGAGCTGAGGTTCGCTTTCCCCAATGTATGATGCATACAAGGCATAGTCTAACACCTCGTACGTGTTTGCATCATACTCCCATACCATAAAGGATGGGTTGTTGCCAAATAGCGGTGAGATAGAGCCCGAAATGTACATCGGCAGCAGCTGAAAGGGTATGTCCTCGTCGTCACCACGGTCGAACGAAGTCACGGGGACACGAAACTCGACACTATGCACATGACCGAAAAATTGCGCCTTGATTACATTGGCATACTTGCCAACAATATTTTTGTACTTGACAATGTACTTCGTGTGCCACTGCGGATCACCTCCGTATGAGTCCACGATCGGGGCAATGTGACCAGCAATGTACGCAAACTTGCCAGCATCCTGCAGTTCAGCAAGCGTCTTGTCCAGCCAGGCAAATTGCCCGAATGGATCCGACTGGATTGACGTGTCGGGAAAATGACTGGGCTGTTCAACAAAAAAATTGTCAGCCACATCGTACCATCATCAACCTTTCTTAGTGTAGATCCGACCTACCGAGTATGGTACAGTATTCAACGTGATCATGTGCAGCTTATCATCCAGTGCATATTTCAGATATCCACCTCGATTCAGCATATCCATGTTTACAGCCGAGAGCGAGTCCTTCCATACTTCCGAAATGAGCTCAATGGACGGGTTTGTCTCTGTCTTGGGGTCCGTCACTTCCATGTGATAGTCTGGGTCTGTCATCGTTAAGACACTAGAAATTAGTTTACCTCTTTCATATAGTAGTATCAACTCTCTTTTCTTCTTCTTACTTCCATCAGCATTGCCAAGAATGGCTGTAGCCTCTAGCATTCCGCTGTTTGGAGGGTAATAAGTCTCCATCACCCGGACATTTGTCTCCACGGCTTTTGCAGCGTATTCATCAGTTGAATCCCCGTGTACGACATGATCTCCCGTGTACAGAAATATGTCTGGATTGTCAATTACGTATTCTTTGGCATAAATTAACGCAGACTCGAGAAGTGCCAAGGGTGCGTCGGCGAAATACCGGATAGGGATGCGAGCATTGTCTGCAGAGGAGAAAGATTTCGAAATGTTCAAGTGGACGTCAGAAAAGTGCAGAATACGGCCTGTAGACATCGCAGACGTTGGTGACACAAGTAGCGCAGCGTATCCAAGTAATGCCAGCTGTAGCATTGCTCTAAGGCCGCAATTATTGCTCAAACACCAATATTGTAGTTAGAAATTGTTGCGTACTGTACTTATTATTTGCAAGATATTTCTAAAAGTAATAGTTTTATTATCTTTGTAATGTTTACTATATAGAAAAACTATGGATTGACTAATACATTAGAAATATAGTCTTACGGACACAGATGGTTAATACCAACAGGTGCAAAATCTGGTAGTAGTCTATTATCACTTGTGTAATCACATCCGAGGGGTTTC
This sequence comes from Peronospora belbahrii, assembly GCA_920618645.1. Classification (NCBI taxonomy): domain Eukaryota; phylum Oomycota; class Peronosporomycetes; order Peronosporales; family Peronosporaceae; genus Peronospora; species Peronospora belbahrii. Next base: position 919,036 of record CAKKTJ010000326.1, on the reverse strand, counting down.
AAGTGTACAGACTTCATATAGATATCTCAAAGCATGAGTGCTGCATAGACATCGTCTATTATTCTTTATCAAAGCAAACGAACGAATATAGTTCATACACGCACTACTACCATGTCTCTCTTCCATTACCTGTTCAAATATACATCATTTTCATTTGTCTAATCAATACTTTAGTAAGCTTATAGACGGCTGAAAATCGTGACGTTTGTTTCGATATGAAACGTGCATGATGGCAGTATGAGCCTCATGGAGGACGCACGAGTTATTGCATAAAAAGCATGGTAATGAAATCCGTCCATCTACCAGACCATTTAGCTGATTACTTATTAAGTCTTGGACCTATTCAGCGTGCTGTTAGCTCATATTTCCTTGATGAAGACACCTTCAACTCGATGTTTTGTACATTAGTTTAGCTAGTCGTACGCTTTCTTTCTACTTATTTCTCATTGGTTAAAAATAACACGTGTATTTCCATTATCTCCATTACTCGCACAATGCGGTCAATGCGCGGTGCGACTCTGACAGAAGAAGATGGTGACAAAGAGCACGTCTACCGTCCGTTGTTGTTTCATTCCACAGGCTACGCATCATCGGATCTGTATCTTGACTCGTATGAAATGCACTCGCGTCTTCCAATGACATCATTTGCTGTACCTTTATTAGACCAAGAGACTCGTGCTACCGGCTCGAATGTGAATCAGAATCAGAAACAGAGAAATGTATTTGAGCCGCATATTCGATTAGAGACACTATCATCTCGAGCTGCTACAGCTGTGATCTGGATCACGTATGTGGCATTTGTTTTAGCGATTGCTCTACCCTATTTACAGAGTAAAGGATACCTGGAAACGGTCGTGGAATCAGATTTGGATGCTTATGGACGATGGATGCCTATTTTCTGATGCTGACATTGTGTTTTTTTTGTGTTTTTAATACAACTTTAGACAGTAACATTGCCAGGAGGAGTATGTCAGACTGAAAGTAGACGAGATCCTTGCATTGAAGTGAACAAAACGAAAAAGACTGCTCAGTGGACCGCGTATGTGGCAAATGTGTCGCGATATGCTGGCTCAATTGAGATTAAACTAGCTATTCAGGAGCAAGTAAATACGTCCATGTCGAAGGCGTTGGTGTCGGCGTTGGGGAAAAGCAACATGTTTCAAGAACTGGAACGAGTATGGACAACTTGGGAAATGGGTCGGGATGCAAACAGAGCTAAAAATAATTTGCTGAAAGAAAGAGCGAGTGTATTGAAGATGCACAATATAGATGATGATGAAGCAGGCTATGTTTTGTATTATGATACTGAGCTGTATGGGATTCGCCAAGACATGAAACCGATTGCGAAGGACCTCGTCGTAGAAGACCGCAATCGAAGTGTCTGGGTGGAGTGCCGAGCAAAAGTATCATGTGAAACTGTGAAGTTGCTTGAGCTAACGCAGGATATCGACCGTTTAGTAAGAAGAATCTGCGTTCATATGCTATTATTTGCATCGCTAACTAGCGATATATCGCCGTTTTTTTGGCAGGGTGGATATGGATACACTACATACTTTGCTGTTGTGACCTTTAGAGGACTGTATCCTAATGTAATCGGCAAGGATGTAGTGTATCAGTTTGCGTACACGTACGTGCAGCTTTCATCGTGTATTTACTTGTTTCTTCTTGCGCTCTGAGACTAAGCACGCTGCTGATGTTCTACAGCAATCCAGTCATCTACGTCAGCGAAGTCGTTGTTCGCGGAGTATTAGTGCTAACGTCGATTTTTGCGCTCGCATGCTGGCTTATTTCGGTGTTAAACTTTCACAGTGGATCATGGAGTCAAGTTCTTACCGTGCAGAAGTGGCTGCTGGGCGTTGGTATTGTGTTCGTACTGTGGCAGAATCCAGTGTATGCCGTCTCTGAGCTGTACACCTCTGTAAGTTTGCGTACTCGGTTTGTGTCGATCACGTGTCAATCATTTGCGGAGGCGTTTTTGTACGTGTTTTGGTTGAGCCTTATGGACCATCAGAGCGCTCCTTCTCGAAGATGCTCATTTTTTCCAAAGCTCATATTTGGCTTGGTACTCTTTGCAGTAGACACGAGTATGACTGTATTACGGTTGCCTAAGTTATTCTCTGGAGAAGAATGGACGCAGTTGACGTTTGACTTTTGTCACGACGAGCTCTATGTGTTTCTTGGTTTTATTCGGACGGGTTTGGTGCTAGTTTGGCTCGTTTGGGTAATGTCAGCTGGGGCGCGATCCGGTCGACAATTAAAGACATTACCATACATGGCAACACGCTATAAACAATTATCGTACCGGTTCCTAGTACTCGAGACGCTTCTTATTTTCGTTTACGCCTTTGTCCTCTCAGCTCTTCAGATTTTCTACCTGGCCGAAACGTGGTACTTTATTGGTTACGATGCATTCATCCAGGACGCTGTGCATACATTCACCAAGATGAACACTGGCCACCCGTCGCTGGGTAAATTCCTGTTCTTGTCAGTGTATGTATACCTTGTCATGTTTGTGCACTTGCCCCCACTTGTAGGCAGCGGTACAGGCTTGTTGAAGTCTACAGCTTTCCACATCGACGAAAAGCCACGCATAGACAAGTACGGGTTTACAACACCCGATTCAAATTTGTTTTGCGTTGAAACGGCTAGATGGTTGCTTGAAATGGCGTATCAAGCTTACTTTGACCCGCCTGGATGCCCGTCCTCTTCTGGCTATGGCGAGCTTTCGCTTGAGCGACATGGTTTTGAGCTCATCACTCATCTAAGAAGCAACCTAACGGATACACATGTGGTCGTCGCGTGGAGTCAAGAGGACCATCAACGTCTCGTGATATCATTCCGAGGCACCACTAGCAAGGAAAACTGGAAGAGCAATCTCCGTGCAGACCAAAAGGTTTTGTGGATAAAATCTCGAGGGCTACGGGGGAAAAAGTCATGCCTTGAACGAGTGAAGGGCTTTGCAGCGAAGATCCCGCTACTTAACATGGCATTGCCGCGGGTCCACCGAGGTAACAACTGTTTACCTGACTGGCATGTCGTAAAATAAATTATCTGATGTTGTGTGCCTGTTTCACGCAGGGTTCTGGACTGCCTACGAGTCAGTTCGAGATGAACTCAAGGAAGTGGCACGGCTCATTCTCGACGAAAATCCCGGTGTGTCAGTCTATATTACCGGGCATAGCATGGGTGGTGCTCTTGCAGTTTTAGCTGCCTATGACCTTGCATTAAATTTCAGCATCAAAGTCAGCATGTACAACTTTGGTTGTCCCCGAGTTGGCAATCCTACTTTTCGTCAGCACTACGATAGCTGTGTTTCAACGAGCTACCGCGTTGTTATGGACGGCGACATTGTGCCAGGATGGCCAAGATTTGTACGTAAGTATGAGTTGCTGCTGTGTAATGCATTATTAACACGACATATTGTTGATTGCAGTGGGGACTTTACCAGCATGTGGGAACTGAGATTTCAATTGATGTGGCGGGTAACCTGATTGTTGACCCGAGTTTTGTGGAACTCCACCTTCACAACTCATCGAGGCGCAAGACAACAATGCATGGAACGAACGTATATCGAGCGTCGATTGCCAAGTGCCTTGAAAATCTTGCGGCTTCGTAGCATTCTCACAAACACAATTCAACCAACTTGCACCACTTGCAATGCCGATTGTAACCTATTTCTTCGAGCAGAAGAAGTCTACAAGCATATTGACTTGCTATCGTGATGATTGCTGATGACTATCAGATCCAAGAAGGAGAAACATCACTTGCATGTTGACCTCGTCAAATCAGTCGCAAATGATTCGCGTGCTATGGTGTGATTATCTTATCGTCACGTGTGGTTCTAGACAATATCATACATACTGATCAACTTTGAAACGATTGATTTCTATTGATTCCATCGACAGTCAATTGATTACGTTGACAATCCATGGCGACTTTTGTAATTTGTAGATGAAAGTATCTGGAAGCATGGGAAGGAAAATAACGCCATGACCAGATACGTAATCGACAATTGTTCATAATTGCAGCTTTCCTGATCGCCAACAAATAATATTAACCAGGTTTTATTGCAATATTTACATTGAAATAATGCCAAAAATAACGTTATGAGACTGGTTGATATTGTGTTTTTGTAATGTAAAAAAGGAAAAAGTCCTCCCCTGGGCCGCTCGTTTATCAATTCTCTCTCACTTCTTGAACATTTACTACCTAACAATGGTACGGAATGTCTGAACTGCATTTCTAAGCGTAACATGTACTAATGCTCTTCTCTTTCTCTGATATCATACCTACCACTGCAGTCACTTCTTTACAAAGGATCACGTGTTATGACTCAGTCGCTTCGCGCTAGCGTACGCCATATGTCTAGCGCTAGCGAGCAGGAGGCGAAAGGTACACTTGTTTTTGTGTGTCCTCTCTATCCTGTTATCGTGATCAAGGGCTGACTATGTTGCCGTGTTTGGATAGAACAAATGCACCGATGGACGACCATTTCTAAGGTCATGATTGGTCTCACGGCTGTGTATACAGTCTACGCCATTGGTGATCACCTGAGCCACGAGCACCATGACGAGGAGAAGCCGGAATATTCGTACCTTAAAATGCGTACCAAGCCCTTTCCATGGCCGGAATCAAACTGTGACTTTCTAGATCGAGAGTGTCGTGCCAAGGCTCGCGAGGCCAAGAAGGCTCTGAAGGAAGCAAGTGGGTGAGGGAGGACCAAGTGGGTTGTCTAGATGGAGGAGAATAGTGGTTGGTGGGTCGACTTGTAGCCATTCCTCTTCCTGTTGTTCTTTTTTCTATCGACTATTGTCATTAACTTGCTCATTTCCACAAAATTGCTGCAAACGAAAAAATCAAAAAAGCATGAAACGTACTGTTTTTAATCGTTTAAACGTTTTTACCAATGGTTGATGGTGTTGCAATACCGGTATGTATAGGTATTAATTATCCTATTAAGCGGTCAAAAATGGCTACTTCACCTCTTGTGACGCACTGCATTGCCCAGCGTCAACCTGATCCTGGCGAACCAACGTGTGTGGTAGGACATTCCAAGAACTATTCAATACAATCATAATCGACATCAATGGTCTTCTTCTCATACATTTTTTTGCTTGTCACGTGCAGATTTGCGGTCGATTTGGTGCCTACGTTTGCGATGCGACAGACCAAGACGTTTGCAGTCTTGAATGTCGCGATATCTGTATAGATAGACTCAGTTCTACTACTAACGAGCTACAACAGCAACAATTACAGCAACTTCAATGGTCGAATGAACTTCGAAGGACGTTGGGCATTCAAATCTCAGCTGGATCAGCTGCTGAGACTGTTGATAGCGGAAAACATTTGTGGCCGACTCCAATCGTGGACTTTATGGAACAGCAACAAGTCATTGGACTACCAAAGGAACTAGTAAACAATCTTATTGGACACAAATTCGATAAGCCGACACCTGTCCAGATGCAGGCGATTCCTTGTGTGTTGCAAGGACACCATGTACGTCGGTTCGTGCGGTGTGTGATGAAGGGTGGTGGGTTTGTACCTAACTGGTTTCTTTGTTTAAGCCAGGTCTTGGTGAGTGCTCCTACTGGAACGGGAAAGACAGCGTCATACTTGATTCCTGCGATTGCGCAGGTTTTGCGTGCCAGAAAAGAGAAGGAGGAGATTGTGGCGTTGATTCTAGCGCCAGTTCGGGAGCTGGCAATTCAGATTGAGACAGTGGCCAAGTTGTTGATGCGGGGAATTTTTAATATGAAGACGGCACTTTTGGTGGGTGGGTTTCCTGTTCCGACACAACGCTATCGTCTTCAAGGTGGAATTCAGTTGATTGTAGCAACCCCTGGTCGTTTTTTGGACATTTGTACAAAGTATAGCGGCAGTGACTCAATTCTCTTGACTATTCGAACCTGTGTGATTGATGAGGTGGATATCATGCTAGACGTTGGTTTTCGAGCGCAGATTTCGCAAATTGTGGCGTTATTTGCTGCATTTGCCGGAAAACAACATAATGACGTCCAACTGCTCTTCTTTAGCGCAACAATATCGGACGAGGTTGAAACATTGGTGCGGCAGATTTTACAGCTCCAAAGCAAACAAGCCTACATTCGCATTGATATTCGAGGTAATGGTTGCGATAGCAATACTCGGACGCCAAGTATTTCCTTAAACTCTAGTGTTAGCCAACAGCTCCGGTGGGTGGAAGAAAAGGAAAAGAAAAACGAGCTGATCAAGTTTTTGAAAGGAAAAGAAGAAGAGTCAACGGTGCGTGTCGATGCATGTTGATTTGACAAATTTGAGAGAATTATGGCTTGACGTTATTTGCTTCAATTGCACCTGCAAGCTCGTCTTTGTAGGATCAAAGCTTGGTGCGACTTTGCTAGCAAAAATGATTGATAAACGTTGCGGAATTGGTGCAGCGGCGATTCATGCAGACAGATCCCAGCAAGAGCGAATTTGTCTGCTCGAGGCTTTCGTAAATTTGGAAATTCCTGTTCTCGTGTCCACAAATGTGCTGAGCCGCGGCATGAATCTATTAAACGTTGAAAACGTGGTAGTATATGACTTTCCCAAGAAAATTACGGAGTACGTTCATCTCATTGGACGAGCCGGGCGTGGAGGCGATGTGACTGGAAACGCTCTCACGCTCTTGAATCAGGAAGACCGCCCGCTTTTTCGGGAGCTAGTCCCTTTGTTGCGTCAGGCTAACATAAAAGTGCCCCGAGAGGTGTATCAGAGCATCCATGCTGAAAACGCGAAGAAGCGTGGTCATTCCAATCAAACTGTGATCGATGAATCGAAGCGTGCTTTTCGAATTCGAAAGCATATAATGGGCAACACAAGCAAGGTAGCATTTGAGTGGAAAGAATGGGATAAGCAAAGCAACAAGCTGCAGAAGCTGTGTCGTGACAAACAAGCAACGAAAGAGGAAGGATGTCGATGAAACTTGATGAGAAGACGACGAATAAAGACGGTAGTCGAAAATAAGGTCTTCTTTATCGATAATAGGAAGTGGTCGAGCAAGCTGTAGTGAAGCTTAGGGCCAATTGATAACCACCATGGCAGTTGCAGACTCTTTGCTCAGTTTTCTCCAGTTGCAGACTCATTGGTTAAACAGGTTGACCACACATTTGAACACTTTTCGTCGCCGAACTGAGTCTTTTTGACAAAGCGCAGTAGTATCGAAGGACTGTCCTCATCGCGTTACCACTCGTCAAGTGACAATTCATATCATCCACGAACAAGATGCCACGCAAACACAAAGAGCAATGCAATGTGCACAAACACCGCAACTGCATCTCATTCCACTGTCTTACACAACGATGGAGGCGGCGCTACCAGTACGCGTGCAAGGACGGCCGTTTGAGCGTACTCTTGGCCTGATCGGACGTCAACACATACTGGACCACGTAGCACCCGAAGTCCACTAGCAACAGCTAAAAACTCGACCCAAATTGTTTTTGAGGTATTTGTTTCTATCACGCCGATATTCTGTTCCATACGCATACCAGATTCGCAAGGTCAGACTAAAGCATTAGCCCCAAACCAACGCAGCTCGACCATACCTGATGTGATGCAGATGAACAGACAATGCCAGTCATCAGCTCTTTTCTGAACTGCAGCTGAAGTGTCAGACTTTGAAGGGATTTGTTCGTCACAGATACAGATACTAAAAATGGTTGTCCGACAACCACTTCCTTAGGAATCTCCTCAAAAGCTACGGTGACCTCGCTGTGTGACCCAGCGGCAGCCCCGGTGTAGTCAACAACTTTCCATACCACTGGCTGGCTCTGCACCGATCCTGCTTCGCCCATCGATGTTTTCCACCCTACATGAAGTCGTCCAAGATCCTGCGAGCTCTACAAACATGCACAAGCAGTTAAAAGACAGGCAACTGTCACCGCACTGTTGACAAATTATTACCTGGCCTGTAAGCAACGTAGGGTCCGCAGCGGGATCGCATGAGACGCGAAACAGTCGTTGAAGTTCCTCCTGAGGATAAACAAGTGTCTGCGGTCCGTGGTCTAGCGACAACAGCTCATGTATCGATGCTTGATCGTCCTTCGTCTTGCCAATAGTGTTCACTTGCATCTCTTCGGACGTAAACGGCAGCAACGGCAAAAACTTGATACTATCTACAAAAAGCGGGAGCTTGGACACATTCTGAATCTTTGCTTCAACAATGGTCTCGCGTAGTTGTTGCTTCGATAGCATTGAATGCTGCTTGAAGATAATAACTAAAGGGTTTTGTACTCCAAACCGGTAAAATTTGCGCAATGATTTGCTCTCGCCCGTCACGGGATCCACATAAGCTACCCCGACACGTAATACGTGGTTTCCCACTTGATTCAGTGGGTAGTCCACAATCATATCTAGACTTGATCCAGCAGGAAGTACTGCAACAGGGTTAGGAGGAGGAATCTTTCCTATCCTTGCATAGCGATTGTCGTGCAACTCCACTCGGTCATTGGCACATTGAATATTTGCTGATAATTTAACATCTCGTAATTCACACGAGTACGGGTTAATGACGCTAATGTAGCTGCTAAATGTATTGCCCAGGAAAATTTCTCTATCATAGAATAAAACATTACCCCCATTAATTATATTCCAATGAAAAATAGTGGATTATTATAACTACAAAGAATAAATTATACACGTACCCGAAACTATCGGGTAGAATGAGCATACTAGAGAGTGCAAACTCATGCTGTAGTTTAATAGTATCACTCATAGTTGTAGGCAACGTAGATCCTCCATGAACACCCTGAACGTAGAGTTTTGGCTTGTAAAGTCGCATTACTAAAAAGAGAGGTTTGTGCAAAATATACGAGAAAAAAATTCCGACATGAGAATATAATATCAAAACAAATCGAAGCAACACAAGTATATATCACAAACCTTTAAGCGTTGGTTGTACATATTGAGATGATGGAGATACAGCCACAGGCACAGCGTCTCTAGTGGAAGAAGGTGTACCGCTAGAGCTCATGAATCTGAATTTAAATTGGAAATTTATTGCATTTGCTTGCAGTTGCACGAGATAAATGACGTATAGCTGATGTTGCACGAAACAAATGACTTGCAGATTATGTTGCACAAAATAAATAACGTGTATCGTATGTTGCACAATCTCATTTACGTTGCAGGTATCTGTGCGTTCTTATTTGGCTCACATTTAATATTAGAGGACAAGACACAAATGCTGGCTCGCTCATTATTCCGTGTGGCGTCGAATGCACGTCGATGTGCTGGACCACTGGTGGCTACTACTAGTACTGATATTAATATGATACAAACTGTTTGCTTTTCTGTGTCTCCTACGGTATAAATCACGTCAATATGTTGCTAAGTAACGTTGTTAAAACTTGTGGTTTTTAACGTTGTTTTTTTGTTTGGAATTTTGGCTCTAGATGCACGGTACGACAATCCTGTGCGTTCGAAAAGGAGGCAAAGTAGTACGTACTGCAAGACCTTATGATCTGATAAAATATATAGCTCGATCCAAGTGCTGAATGATGGTGTTTTTTTTGACTCGTTGTCACTCGGTCTAGTGTTTAATTGGAGACGGTCAAGTGTCACTGGGACATACTGTCGTCAAACCTAATGCTAAGAAAGTGCGACGGATTGGAGAGAATATTGTCGCTGGCTTTGCTGGTTCCACGGCTGATGCGTTTACGCTTATGGAACGTCTGGAGGCCAAATTGGACGAGTACCCGGGACAGCTCACACGCTCATGTGTGGAACTGGCAAAAGACTGGCGAACGGACAAGTACTTGCGTCGTTTAGAGGCAATTCTTATTGTTTCAGACCTCAAGCAATCGTATACGCTGACAGGAAATGGAGATGTACTGGAGCCTTATGATGGTATCATTGGTATTGGCTCGGGAGGGTCCTATGCTCTGGGCAAGTGTGGTAAAAATGCTTTGACGATAGAGCAAAAATACTAAACGACTGTTTGTTTTTTTTGTGTGTTGTAGCGGCTGCCCGTGCACTGATTGATCAAGATTTGGATGCAGAGACGATTGCTCGCAAGTCGATGCAGATTGCCGCGGACATTTGCGTTTACACGAACGGAAATGTTGTAGTAGAAATGCTGGAGGAGGGGAAGCACGATGCTGGGATGGAAAAAGAAAACAAAGAGTAGATAACGTTGATTACGCTGCGTAGATGGTCCTGCACTGTGTTCTAGGCTGGAGGCTTGACAGTTCTACAGTAATGCTGCTGGATCAATACAATTGTGCACAAGCGACAGCTTAGACGGATCAAAAGAGACGATATGAATGGAAATGATAGTCAGGTATAGAAAGACCGAATACGCTAACTTCTGTCGCACAGAGAATATCTGTGCCAACGCCACTGAACTGAATTGACAAAGGCCGTCTGGTTGACGCGTGAGTGCTTGTAACAGCAGCAACATATAACGACTCTTTTGCTATTCAATCCCTTATCCATCTAGATGTCAAAAATCGTGACGATGGTGAAAGGCGTGTATATTGTATTGGTACACGTGCGCGCTTCTTGTAAACGGCTGCTTAAATGTTGTTCGCAATCATCAAATTGTACTTGTCAATGTTGCGCTTCAGAATATCTTCTAGCGGGCCCATTACTCGCTTGAATGTCTTACGATCCAATGTAAGACACTTGACTTTACCCTGCGCAGTTACTGTTGCCTGGCGAGGTCTAGTCGTTAGCAGTGCAATTTCACCAAAGTACGCGCCTGAAGTGAGCAGGCCCATTCTCACGGGCGGATCTGCTGGTGAAAGCTGTTTCGTACATACTGCCACTCCTTCCTCAACAATGTAAAACAGATCACCGTCGTCACCTTGAGCAATAATGACTTCACCGTCACTAAACGTTTTTGTCTTGAGAGCATCTGCAACTGTAAGACGTTCGTACTCGCTCAGTGACTCCAGCAGCGGCACTCGCTCGATAAATCCCTTGTGTGCTTCGCGTTTCTTTAATGTCGTCTCCATAATGATGAATTTGAATGTCTGCCGATCCAATGCCCACGCCTTCGAGTATTCCACGGCCTTCACAGTCGCAGCACGTGGAGCATTGTACATGAGTGCCAATTCGCCAAATGACATGGCTTCTGTGCACTATAAACCAAAAAGGCGTATAAGCATTAGATCGACACTATAATAACGCAATTCACGAGCAACGCACCGTTTGAACAAGCTCGCCGTCCTTGTACACCTCACAAACGCCACTTTCCAAGATGTAAAAGTTATCTCCATCATCTCCCTGTTTGATAATGATATCACCAGGACCAAAATCCTTCGGGAACATGGCATCGAGTATAATGTCATGCTGTTTCTCATCCAAAGATTTAAACAAAATATTCTCAGCAACCATGCGGCTAATGCCGTCTCTTTCTTCTGTAGACTTGGGATGCATCACGCGTTTAAACTGACAAACACTGCCACATCATATTCAGGCATGACATGAGAACAAGCACTCTTTATCCGTCGGACAAGATAATAAGCATTCCACTGCTAGATGTGTCACAAACCTCAATGGGTCAATAGTCTCAGCGGACACTGACTTGCGCCGCCCCTTGGTCATAATCTTTGGTGGAGGCGCTCTGGCCACAATCTCGCCCATGGTGTCTCCACCATCACCTTCGCCTTCGCTATCGCTTTCATCCGATTGATCTGCATGTAATGAAAACATATACAACACCAATACCATGACATTATCACTTCATTGTCTGCTATCACACAAAGATTAAACTATCAACGTACAGTGTGAATAAAGTAAGGCTGCTGGATTATTGTCCTTCTTGTCATTTCCCAACTTCTGATGCAATGCGACCTCCTCCGGGTACTTGGTCTGTAGATACTGAACAATATGCAAGACAGGATTCTCAGGCTTGGCCAGTAAAAGTGACTCTACCAAGTTGGTAAACAACATGGTAATGCCCTTCTCATGTAAATACTCCTGAAGTTCCTGTTGTAAACCCTGAGCATCCGTCATCTATCTATCTATCTACTAGGCAAAGTGATGTATCTCTAGTGGTAGTATGAAAAAAACTGAGTCCAAAGATTCAATCACGCAGTCGCTAGATTATTATTACAATCTGAACGAAAAAACCTTTGGAGTCTGACGTCACGAGGCTTGCAAGTTTCAAATGACAAGAGAGAGAGCAAGAAGAAGAAGAAGAAAAACTCACACACACAACTGGTACTACAATGAACCAATGTCAAGTATAAACCTAAACGTAAAAGTTGAAAAGAAGATCGCACTGTTGTCGTGAATCCAAGTGACAATATGTCTTACCTCGAATGACAAAAGACACTTGGTTACGTATTCTTTCTTCTTCTTTTCTATCTGGCCTTAATACTGAACAGCACTCCTTCTTTTTATTACTAAGGAAATAGATTCTTCTTCTTCTTATTAGACGAAAAGCACGTGGCTGCGTTTTCTGCTCTCGCGACGCTTGGGAGCTCACGAAATGACACACTGCCATGTCTCAGACACATTTCTCAACCAATCAAAAAATCTACGAATGACCGGTTATTTGGAAAGCACATGTCTCTCAACTTTGCCATGAAATATGGAAGCAACGTCATACATTTTCAATACTTGAGTACCACACGGGTAGTTTGCATTGTGAATAGTATCCAGCATGTAAGAAGAAAACAAAACAAATCAAAGTAAAACCAGTGGTACAACTTTTCATTTGATTTGAGATCTTGCAACCATTCCTTGGAATGTCATTTGTTGGTGAATTTGTAGTACATTCTCGCTTCATTGTTGCTTTGAGACTGACAAATAGCACCCGTTCGCACCAAAAAGTTGTGCTTCCTTTTGCGACAAGCTGGATGAAAACCGTTTTTGTACTGCAAACGGCGGTACTGAGTGCAAGTAGATCACCACTGCTAACTGCTTTACTCTTTTACTCGTCGTGCTCGTACGCATAAAGATTTGTAGAAGTAGATGGCAAGTAACATTATTAGTTGACGGTAGTCAGGTGTTGCTTTCCAATAACGGCATGAGGAGGCATGTATTCTGACCGTTCCATGTAAGATCTTGACTTCAAGCTCAAAAAAACATCGCATGAAACAATGCCCCTTGTGTGATAGGCACTTGTGGTTATGTGGGAGCAAAAGTTACGTATTGTGAGCTGATGTAATTGAAACCTAGTGCAATGTGTTCTGTCAATAGCGGCGCTGCAAAACCGATTGTGTCGAGCTCAAGTTTCTACTCCAAGACGGCAGTCTACCAACTCAACCGATTTGAAATGTAATAACCAAAGTTATTATCGTTTGGCCACATCATGAGCTGATAACGTGTAATAAGTTACGTTGATCAAGTTGTGTATTGAACTGACCGGTGTACTCCTGTGATGGGCTTCTCGGAGCAACTAGAACTAATGGGGTGAAACCCGTCTCCAGTTTGCATATGAATTGAAAGGCGAGGGTGGTCGATTGGTCAAACAGGTATCCCACTTGTTCCTTTGGTATAGAGAGACGATGGGATGATGCTTAACACACGCCAAGTAGTGACGTGACCAGAATCGATAACATACATCGATGACAATCGACGACATCGATATGATTCGTTGTATCAAGAACTACACGCTTGGGTGAGAGGTCGCGCTTGCGAATAACGCAAGCAAAACATGTTCAGTAAAATGCTTCGTCCTAAAAGGATTGTATGACCTTGACGCCATCTATAATTAAGGGTATAACTTCGACGTTGGAACGCCTTCGACAAAAAGCCGTTGGACGTATATTGCGTCACTGAGCGCATATCTCACATGCTTGCTGGTTTAGGGCCAAGTTATGGTAGAGCATAATTTCCGACGAATACCAGCATGATCGAGAAGAGGCTGCATGCAGATACTGGCAAAGACGTACGTTATTCGCGCATGACATTGATGATGAATACAAAGAGAAATTCAACGCCACGTCACAGTCGTACGTGAGTGGATTGATAGGACAGAAAGCAGCAGTATGAGTGACTCGGTCAGCCGTGGAATTGGATCGTAAATGCATCGGTCCTTCTCTCGGTACATGCGTGTGTGGCTTCACCGAAAGACGAAGGAGTGTGAGTTGAAGTTACGATGGTTCGTGCCAACCGTTGCAATTCGCTTTCCAAATCATCTCGAGGAGTGGTGCAGGATGGTATTGTCATGTGAGTATATATATCTATTGGAAAGCGTCTGCTTTATTGAAGAACAATAAGCGCACCAGAGATGGGGCACAGGTGTGGATTTGTCTTATTCTCAATGCCATTTTCGTAGTCGCGATGGATACTCTTCCATGCAAAAAAGGCATCGTCCATGATCAGACGGGCTGTGGCAGCGAGGGACTCTGTAAATGGTAGTTAGTATCATCACTTACTCTCCTTCTTATTTTTCGTATGATCGGGCAAGTTGGGAATAGCGTGATCCAGTATCTGCGGTCTACAGTTATTGCAAGGGTAACTTCAAGGCTACATTGGCACAGGAAGCGCACATGTACGATCAGTGAACGCATCTGATGTGGTAAAAATAGTCTGCCTTTACCAACAGCTCCAAGGAAATACTTGACATCTTTTGTCTGTTATGGCAGCTCCACGCGTATTGTCTAATCTATGATGATTCTCGCGCACCAAGGTAATCCGTATTGAAAAAAGCCCTTCTGAATATTCTTATGGAAGTGAGGGAAACACCCAGTGCAGCAGTCAGCGCATCGTCGTGGGGTCGTTACAAGACGTTGCTAAAAAAGATGTCGGAGACGAACCTACGAAAATGCTTATGAAGGATGTATCTAGGCAAATCGAAATGTACGTGGACCAGATAGATCACTGTAAAAGTTGGTCTTGTAAAAAGTAGAAATAGCAATGGACAGTTGTGCTATTGCTGAAACAGTTATCACAGTCCGATCATTTAAAGAAACCCCTTGAGAAAACATGAGGTCTGACTGAGATTGACATTCTGCCTTGCAATCGCTTTTGTTGAGACCGGTAAAAGATGTCATTGGCATTATTTAGAATGCAAATATATAATTTTGTGGGTAAACGATATCACCCGATTGTATCACAACGTCGTGGAAACAAGTAAGGAAAGAAGTCGCACGGTTAGATTCGTGTCTTGATGTCGCTTTGAACAAAACAATTCGTCAGGATTACCCATAAAAAGTGGTGCAGTCGGACTCATTAACCAAAGTGAGGTTTTTTAAGCGTGCAATTATGACTAATAGAAGATAAACTTGCGATTCATTTCAGACACAATAAAATAATTTCAATTACATTGCATTCAAATATATTTTAAACGATTTCGAATTTGTATTGAAATCACCCAATCACAACTATTTTAAACTACAATCACGACTTTTATTTGTGTGTGATGCACACAATAAACTTTCATTGGCTATTGTTTTTTTTCTCATTATGACTACCAACTAACAAAACATTCATTACAGTCAAATATGGCCCCCACAGCAGGTTCGTGTATATATATCACTCTCTTTGCACGTAATGTTCACAATTAATTCATATCAACATGTCGTTTCTTATAATCTAGGAACTCGTCTACGTTATAAGAATAAACAGACTAGAAAATCGTTACAAAACAAGAAAATACCGTCTCTCAAGAATCGTATTCGAGGCCTAAAACGTTTTCTTATTCGTGGCGTGAGTTGTTGAATATTTTTGACTACAAATGTTGCAATCAAAGAAGTACACAAGTAATTGACTATTGATTGGTTAATATTCATTATGAATCACAACGTTATTTTTCAACTGTTTAGGGACTTGGTGATGCTACACGAAGAGCGAAAGAAGCGGAACTCAAGCAGTTGATACAAGAAGTACGTCTTGTTTGTATCATGTGATGATAATAGTAGAACAATGTGTGACGTATTGATCTCTCTCTGTCTCTCTCTTGTTTCTATTGTTGACTCTTGAGTAGCTTGAGAACAATAATCAAATTGTACTCGAGAAGAAAAATGCCGAAAAATACAAAAAGGTGAGCTACTGATGGACGTTGTAGCCACAAATGACAATGTGTGTGTGTTTATCTATGTGTTTATGGACAATTGGGTCTTTGTCTTTGTGTTCATGGACGTTTTGTTTTTTTATTATTGTGGTAGCCACGGTTTTTTGAGCGAGTAAAGGTCATGCGAAAGCTGCGTCAGGTGAAGAACCGCATTGAACAGGTACAGAAGCTTCTTTTTTCATCTTGTTGCTATGCAGTGCAATCGCGCAATGTAATTGCTTATGTTTGGTTTTTATTGCCTGTTGTTTAGGCAAAGCATGAAACAGAACGTAGTCAGTACGAAAAGGAATTCAAAATGTACCAAGAAGAGATGATGTATATTTACTACTACCCGAAAAGCGAGTCATATATTCCACTGTATGCTTCAGCACCTCACTCTGAGGAGAACGAAAAGCGTCAAAAGAAGCTCCGAGATGCGGCTATTTCTCGTTTTGAAGAGGAGCAACCGATGGATGCATTTCATCAGTTTTGTTTCAACGATAAGTCAAAGGACTCGAGCGCAGCAGGCAAGACGAGATCAGCTGCTGAACTCTTGCTCAAGAACCCTACGAAGGAAATGGTAAAGAGACAAAAGAAAGCTTATAGCAAGCGGGGCGCGACTAGAGAAAAAGTGAAGTCCATGCCAGTCCTTGTAGATCAGGAAGAAGACGACGAAACAATGTCGGATGTAGCTAAGCAGGACAGTGTGGAGGATAAGGAGCATGAGGAAAAAGAAGTGGACGATTTCTTTCTGTAACTGTTGGGCATGGAATAAAAGCGTCTGTCTGCACTAGACGTCAAGGGTGCTGAATCGGGACGATTGGTACTCTCAACAACTTCGCTATTCTTAAAATTTAGTGCTTATAGTCGTTACGCTGACAAGCTCATGTGAAAAAAAGAGCAACAGATTACTGCTCACGAGGACAAGGCTGTCGAAAATGAGAATCAGACACAGCTAGATTAGTATAGATGGACCAGACTCAACTCCCACCATTTGCTGTTGAGTTTCCGTGATCATTTCAGCTTCAGCTTGAGATGCAGCTGCAAGTGCGTTCATGTTTGTAAAACTGAAAGACCTGAAAGCATCAGACAGTGTGGAGTGACTGACGCTACCGTACATTCCACTAGGGAATCGATAGTGATTGTTGTTGTCTTCGGTCCGCAAACTGGTGCCCATGTGTTCCTCCTTTACAGTTCCCATTGCATCTAGCACACCTAGTGCACCTGTGGTCCCCCACGACATGTCAACGTCTGCTATAGCAACAGAAATATTGCTCGCGTTGTTGTTTCTATCCGAGTTCTTGTCTCCTTGCGGGTTTGGCGAACCTAGTGGCTGGTCGTCACTCTCAGGTCCGGAGTCAATATTGTTTTGACTGCTGCATGCCGATCGAGAAGAAATGTCAAACTCGTCGTCATCGATGAATACATCAGTGAGATTGCGGTTGTTGAAATAGCTGGTATCAGTCGGTCCTTCCAGCGTCGGCACAAACGGAGGCACGGATTCCAAAATTGTATCCCAGTTGATACCATCAAAAAACTTGTGCTGCTTGATCCCCTCCCAATTCATTCGCGTTTCTGGATTCGGGTCAAGCAACTTATCTATCAAATCCACGGCCTCAGGAGACAAGCACTTTTCTCCATCGGGCCACAGGATTTGCCGCTCTAAAATATTTTCGAAGATTGCATCCACGGTGTCATCATTGAATGGTGGAAAGCCTACCATCATTTCGTACAGGATAATGCCTAATGCCCAGTAGTCCACAGGCGGCCCATGAGGAACACCAAGAATGATTTCAGGTGCCAGGTAGTCTGGAGTACCGCATCGTCCATATGTGTGATACGCGGATTTTTTTTTCGAGTTTCTCTTGGATCCCGATATGCGACGCGGACGGCTGGACTCTGAAGCAGACGGCGGGGTCTCGAAAGGAGCACTATCCTGTATACAGCTGTCCCGTGAAATGGACTCATCGTCAGGTTCCGAGTCGGTGTCGCTAAAAGCTACAGCTTCCTCTGACAAGCCGAAATCGGTTAGCTGTAGATGCAAATGACAGTACAAACAATACAGCGATTACCAACACCAACCAACAAAGATGTACTGACAGCTATACAAACCTTGATGTGACCGGTAGACGAAAGTAAAATATTGTCGGGCTTCATGTCTCTGTCATATATTCATCGAAACGTAGATAAGTGGACAACATACAGTACAACTGCTGTTTGCATGCAACAAGAACTTCGTACCGATGAACACAGCCCTTAGTGTGCAAGAGATTAAGTGCAATTGCAATCTCCGCTATATAAACACATGCCACCTACGATTGAAAACATCGTTCAATCATCAGTGCACTCAACAAGCGTTTGGCTTATTATCCATTGCATACCACAAGCTCACCTGTTCTTCTAGTTGCACAATGCACTCCAATAACGACATGAAATCACCACCAGGGAGATATTCCATTACCAAAAAGAGATTGCGCCTAGCCAAACCGAGAAAAACGACCCGCAACGTAAGTTGCTACTCGTCTTACATCGTGAGCGCATTAGTAGTATATACGAGATGCTTACTTGGTTTGAAACGTCCAAAACAACTTCACAACAAACGGGCTCACAACACTGGCCAAAATATTCCTCTCTGTCTCAATCTGCTGGATCTGTAGTAGCAAATAGTACAACAAACAACTAGTAAGTGACAAATGATCACGCCATGCAGCAGCAAATACGCAGTACCTGATTTTTGCGCAGTAAATGCTCTTTTGCAAGCACCTTTATCGCATATTGATCACCTGTTGTCTTCTTTCGAGCAAGGTACACTTTGCCAAAGGCACCCTTTGAAATTGGCTTCACAATTTGGAAATCGCGAATAGAGACAAGATATGACGCCGGTTTCAAGCTTGAACGTCGTTGAGATCGAAAGGATTCATTAATTTCCATATCCTCGAGTGATTTGGTGCGCTTTAGTGGTGCCCGCACCATTTCCGCAGGAGCCTGTTGAAACATCACCTTATGAGACGCTCGCATTTTGCTCATCTTGGCATGGATCAAGTTACGCAGCTTGGTACAGCACTTGGCCCTTTCGACATCAAAATTTTCTGCCTCTTCTTCCTGTTCTCGTATCCTATCAATAATTTTCACTAGACGGGCACACAACGCAAATGCATCTACACTCGTGACGTCACAAGTAGAAGCTTGAATAGCGATGACTCTTAGTGCATGATACATATGCATCTCCTCAAGCTCAGCCGTCGCTTCGGCCTCAAGTAATGCATCGATCGACGATGTAAGTTTCACGAGCGAGTCGTTTATGACATCTGCTTCTAGCTCCACTCTCTTGGACAAGACACAGTAATTGATATGTTCATCCAAACTGTTCGCGTCTACTTTCGTCTCACAAAGTTTACATACCACCACAGATTTGATTATTCGTCGGAATGTCACTGTCATGGGTCGTCTACTGAATTGCAGGTTGTCTAACACGTCTTGTGGTAACATTCCGCTCACAACTCGACCGTTTACAGCCTCTACCAACAATCCTCTCTCGATGGTCAACCGTGGGGGAATATGCACAACTGTGGTTGTCCATGTGTCCATACGAACGCTCTTAAGCACGACTTTGCTCTTTATCGAGTCAATCACAAACTCAAGACCAAGAAATCCGTCACCAAAGATGACGTCAAACGTTTCTGGTCGATGATCGTTCTCAAACAAGTCTCCACTAACTTCTAACAACGTATCCGTGTCATCAATACTACCGTCTTCTTGATTCTCTGCACTGGATGCAACGCGCCGCCACTTGACCTGATTCTTCTCCCAACGACTCAGTACGTCCTCTAGAGCATCTGGAGCAGCATCCAAGAGACCAATACGGGACATGGAGTCCCCTCGAGAACTGAAAGGTGATACATTGAGTGTATATTGGCGTTGTAAACGCTGTGGTTTGATCTCAAGTCCTAATTCTTCCTGAAGACGTTCCATTTCACTACTACTAGTGCTACTAGCACTTGTACGACGACCATTTGTACCAGTGGGGAGCTCTAACTCTGCCACACGAACCAGAGCGAGCTGCTGTGGCCGCTCGGCCATGAAGAAGAATCAAAAAATGACGTGACGAGTCGCAAGTTTCGTACACTTTTGAAGCTTCGGCGCCTGTTCTGAGGTGTGATTTCGAAAATGAAGTTATTAACGACGAGGTCGTTAGGATATAGAGGTGATTCTTAGTATAGATAGATTTGATAGAAAGTATTCATTCGTTCGTGTACAGACGGATGGACGGACAGACGAACGAACGGACGAACGGACGGACGGACGCTTGATTCCAAATGGGTGTTTTGTTTCGCTTTGTTGATTTCAAAGTGGCAAAGCGATCAGTGTCAGTCAGTCAGTCACTCGTTGTTTGACAAGGTTTCTTTGATACGCCATTCCGTTTTCAATCGTAATCTTCCACTTGAGTTCGTGCTAGCTTCTAGATGTTTGTTCAAAGGCATGGAGCATTGGTATATAGTAAAGGGTGCTACTATCATCTTCTTACTTGTCTTGCGACAGTGTCTGTGTGTTTGTCTTCTTTCAACGTCGTACGTAGAAGTTATCGTGTTAGTTTTTTTTCGTGTTGTGTGTTTGTCGACTGTCCACTACAGCTTGAAATGTACTACGGCATGGAATAGCTAGCGTATACGACCTCTACGAACGCCGCGTTTTAGATTTATTTGGAAGGACAACAACTACCAAGTCAAAGCAATAGTTCAGCTTTCGAAGTCGTTTTACACGTCGTTCGTAGCATTGTGTCCGTTGGCTAAACCACACACGTGACGATTGTTCAAAGTTGTTCTGTACTATTGCATACAGAACGAGTTGAAAACCCTTTACATGATGCTGAATGGCTCTGCATTGCTACCATTAGTTGTTTTTCTGTAAGTCAGTATGCGATACAGTGTTTTATGCAGAAACGTGCAGTCCTGTGGTTGAGGAAGAAGAGGTGAGGAAGGTAAAAAGAGCAGTACGAACTACAGGTTTTCTGACAGAGGAGGCATCAAATGTTGGACAAACGTCATTGTTCTATGAGGAAATAGACGCAGGTAAACACCGATCTTTCCACTGCAAGAGGACAGGCGGGTATCATTGATGACTCAGCATGCAACGTATCCGTATCGAACACTGTTCTCTGCGTGTTCCTGACAAACTGGGCAAGTTACACACCAAAACCGACCCCATGACGTCAGAGAAGCCTGTGGTGTTGTGAGACATCGTGACATCAGCAGCAGGAAAGTCTGCTAATGGAAGGAGACCGTTAACAGCGTCGTTGAATTAGCACGAAGTACCAAACCACCATTGACCATTGTCTCATCTCCAGTATGGTTGACCCGTCCGCATAAGCGCTAGATGCATCTAAGGATCTGCGGTACAAGTATCTCTTGACAAAGATCGTTGCGAATCAGTACTGACCTCTTTCCTTTCACGCAGTTCTCTTGTGAACGTCCACCTCGCAAGAAACAAAGACAAAAGATGATTAACAGCGAGCTCAAGCTAGTAAGTAGCTCACAAGCTAGTAGCTCAGCACTCAAACGTAAAAGGTCGGTGCAGGCTTTCTGTGAGCGAACATGTTTCGATACAAGCTAGGCCACTGATGTATGTCCACTTGCGTCAGTTTCGAGTAAGCTATGACCGTGGCTTGTCTACTTGTCGAGAACTCCAGCGCCTCCATGAACGCGCGTGAATCAGATGAGGCTGCACTTTCCAGTATGTATCGCGTTTCATATGTAGGCAATCAAGACGATTTATCAAGCAGTACATGAAATGCCTCATTGAGCTCTTCAACAAACAAACAAACAAACAAACAAACCCTTCTATCGGCACAATCGACAGGATCTTGTATCATACTGTATTGCACTGGAAGTGCTACGTTGCTAGACTATCAACGGTCGAACCCTACAAAAGCCTGCAGCTGGTCATCAGACTCTTTGGAAAGAGTCTGACGGCCGCTGCAACGGCGGCAGTTGCACCACTTAATCAATTCGATAGCCGACGATTTGTACCCAATATCAGGACGTGTTCAGGTTCATTGTCCTTGACTCTAATGCGGTGCAAATCCGGGATCTTGAACCAAGGGTGTCGCACCTTTCCATTTAGCTTACGGATCTCCATCACTTACGTGACGTACCCATGTCTATCAGGACATAGTGGTCGTGTTTGCCACTCAAGCGAAAGAGCGCAACATGATCCAACGTCGTATCTTTTCTATTTTAACAAAGATGCACACCGAAATCTGCATGAGCCTAAGAACCTGCAAGGACGCCGTTTATACAGTCTGATCTTCCTGGTTGGATAATGCAGACATCAACAAGAACGTTCAGACGGGTACCAAATATGGACCATTGAGGTTCATGAGCATGCCATGGCATTTCAGATCTGATAGCTTTTCCAAGTAATTCACAGTTAAAGTGAATCTGCTATGATTTCAGACCTGCATCTCGGATAGTACTGCGTAGGTGCAATGATAAGAAATAGTTGTACTGCGTGATGCAATGGTACGAAATGATGAAAGTGATCAAGACATGTAATATCGTAGTCAAATAGACAGCATCAGACTGAACAGACTGATGCGATATGTATGTCGTAGGGACTTGTTCACCGTCCTAATAATGCACTAAGCTTTTTTTTTCTCAGGTCTATACCTCCCCATTGGCTGCCCAGATGCACAAAAACACGGCATTCACTTACAAGAACTGAGGAAGCAGCAGGTCATTCATCAAGTTTAGGACTTATTAGGACGCCATTCACTTGCCACGAGTACGAGTTTAGAACGTATTTATCTTGCCATTCGACACTTGCAACCTCACTGATAACATTTCAACGATAATTTATCGTCATGCCAGCTTCTAAGAAGCGTATTCAGAACCGTGGTACACTTAATGTCGGCACACAACCAGTACCCGCAGCTTTGAAAGACTGGGTGCATCTTTGGCACGGCGTGAAAGTGAATAATGGATTGGACAATACGTCCATCTTTCATGCAGGTTCACGTATTGAAGAAATACCGTTTTGGAAACAATTTGTCCGATTACCGTCCAATTCGCTGTTTCCAAGGGTCGTGACAAGCTTCAATCCACGAAAACCATACAAGGATTTCCTCTATGTGCTCTTGAATATGCGCTGGCCCATGCTACTGATGGTGCTATTGGCGATCTTCATGGCCAACATTTTCGTCTTTGCACTGATCACGTGCTTTATCTGTAGTGAACCATCCCACTTCTTTGAAGCGTTCAACTTGAGTTATCAAACCTTTACAACAATTGGATTCGGGGTGGTATACCCTACACACACGTGTGGGAATATTATCATGTCGGTAGAGTCCTTTGCGTCCATGATGGTCGTCTCGGCTGTTACGGGTCTTGTGTTTGCCAAATTTGCCAAACCGCAGGCTAAAGTGGCTTTCAGCAAAGTTTGTGTCGTACAACCTTACGGTAAGAAATACCTTGCACTCGTCGTGCGAGTCGCAAATGCTACACAATCACGAGATGTAACGCACGACGTTATCATGGAGGCTGTATTCAAAGTCAATTTGCTACGTGTTGAGCACAAGACGAAGCACATTCGTGCTCACGACGACGAAGTCACACTGAAACGAAGACGTTCTAGACGACGGGTTGAACGTACAGGCATGATACCAGATGCTGATGACGCTGTAAACGATCCTGCTTGTTCAACAAAAGTGTTGACATCGTATAACCTCAAATTGCTGCAAAGTAATTTTATCACATTCCGCATGGGCATGGCCGTAGTGCACCTGATTGATGAGAGCAGCCCGCTGTACGGAATGTCAAAAAACAACATCGCCCAATCTGATATGCTTGTAGAGGTAGCAATGTGTGGCGTTGACTCGACATTGCAGGACACAGTGTCCGAGCGATACATTTACACAGCAGCAGATCTGTTGTGGGGCTATCGTTTTGCAGAATTGTTAGAGTTCAACGAACGAAATGCCGAAGTCATTATGAACTTTGCAAGACTAAGCACGGTGGAGTCTGCCCCAATCGATGATACTTATTATCTTAAGTCGCGTTTCTCGAAGAGAGTGTCTCGTGACAGCCGCGAGACTGAAGACAATGGACAAACAGCCAATGTGGCCCGCCGGCATTTACATCAGAAGTTCAGATTGTCCCATGATCAAGAGGACAAGCATCCTTATCGTTTTGAAGCGATCCATGAAGCGTCATCCGAGTGTTCAGAACAATCAATGCTTCGTTCACGATCAGGATCGTGGGACGGGCAGTCGTCTGCCTCGGAAGATGATATACCAGCATTTCCGCACCCCCCTGTTTCGTTCTTGGGACGCCCTGGGCCAAAAAAGTTTCCAATGGGACTTGAGCCGCTATTTGAACCATTGCTACAGCAGCCATTTGGAACACAGAGAATGCCGAATGCCCCATCAGCCGAATCACGTGCTGCACGGAGAGGCGGGTTGCGAATGTGGAGAGAGAGCGAGCTGGAAAATGAACGAGGCGGACATAGCGGAAAGCAGTTGCGATCAAGTGATGGATTGAATGTTTGCGCTCGGGATGGCAGTAGGGCTATTCATAATAGCGAAGAGGTGCAAGAGTTTTCTGAAGGTCCCAATGACCTCCAATCGAAGCAAATGCTCCAACAGAAAGTGGCAGGGTCTGCAATGATCGAGGACGACGCCAGCACAATTTCACACGAAGAAGGACACAAAGCCGAGTTTTTCGATGCTTGCGACATCGACGATGTTGATGACAATAACCTGGACGATGGTCGGAGCAATGATACGACATGTCAGCACCAGGCTGTCCACAGGGCAATGTCTACTGTATCAATTGAAGTAGAAGACACGCCTCGCTTTTTGCACATTTTGCCCGTTCACATCCCCAAGTCATTCAGCTTTATGCGGTTTTACCAGAGCGCTCTCCATGTACGCTGGCCCAAAATCATTGCTGTGTTTGTGTTGTCCTTCCTAGTCATCAACTTTATCTTTGGGTTGCTGTACTGGTTTGACTTGGGCCACATTGCAGTTTATAGTGATATAGCGGTCTCAAAGTACGAGCTCACGTTCTACATGAGCGTCCATACGCTGGCAACCATTGGCTATGGATCTATTGCACCGATGCCTGACTCGGTCTACATGAACGTCATCGTGTTCATCGAGTCCATGGTGGGAATAATTACAGTGACAATCATTACCGGCATTGCTTGGTCAAAGTTTGCTCGACCGCGAGCGCACATTCACTTCTCGTCACAAATGACCATCTCAACCATCTACGGACACCGGTGCCTTGTTTTTCGTGCTGCGAATACGCGGCACTCTGGCGAGGTGCATGACAATTTTTTTCGCATTGGTGTAATCCTTACAAATCGGCGTACAGGACTACGTCAAATATACGACGTGCCGCTTATTACAGCAGAGTGGCCGTCCATTAAGCTTCCCGTGACACTTATCCACGTTATCAATCAAAACTCGCCATTCTACAGGTTTCGCTCGTTGGAAGACCTGTCTCGGTCACGCGTCGCAGTCATCGCATTATTCACAGGCCTTGATACGACCTTTTCGGAAAATGTGTACGCACGCAAAATGTACTTCTGGGATGACTTTGCGTACAATATGCATTTTGACGATTTTGCTGTCATTGAACGGGACTGCGTTATTGTAGACTACGAGCGCTTCGATCGACTCATTCACGAGGACGAGGACGAAGACGAAGACGAGCAGATTGTCACAACACCTGTGCTCTCTGTGAGATCTGCAATTAGTGATTTAGTGTAAACATACTGTTGGATAAACATGTCAATATACATTTCTCGCAACTCTTTGGCATGCGATGACTTTTTCATTGTAACGTTATTAGAAAACAAAGCGAACAGCGCTGTATCTTCCCTACCAGGTAGGTCCACGATGTTTACAAACGCAAGAGCACTACGGACTGAATACGTCACGCGATGTTTACCAGCGACCGCGGCCACCGCCGTAGCCACCACGGCCACGACCACCACCGCCACCACCGCCGCCACGACCTACAAGGTCGCGCAGCTCACGTGGCACCTCCTGTTCAGCCTCTTCCATAATCTTCACCAAAGGTCCAGCCAGTCTTGCGTTGTTGCTGGCCGTAAAGAAGGAGATCGCTGTACCCTTGTTGCCTGCACGCGCTGTACGACCGATACGATGGATGTAGTCCTCGACGTTTTTCGGCATGTCGAAATTTATCACATATCGAATATCCTTAATATCCAGACCACGAGACGCCACATCTGTTGCTACCAGAATTTGAGTCTTGCCTTCCTTAAACTCACGCAATACGTAGTCACGCTCTTCCTGTGATTTGTTGCCGTGGATTGCCTTGCATACATAACGAGTGTTGCGCAGGTTGCGACTGAGTTCGTCGGCACCGCGTTTCGTCTCGCAGAAAATAATGATACGACCGCCCTCGTACATATCGCGCAGGTGTTCCTGCAACGCAGTATACTTTTGATGGTCATCCATGACTTCCACAATCTGCTTAATCTTCTTGTTCGCAGTAAGATCAAGCGATCCTACTGTCACCTGAATGAAGTCTGTCAAAAAGTCGTTCGCAAGCGACACAATTTCCTTTGGCCAGGTCGCCGACCACATTAAAGTCTGACGATCAGGGCGGATCTGACTAACGATCTTGCGCAGCTGTGGCTCAAAACCCATATCAAGCATGCGATCAGCTTCATCGAGCACTAAGTAGGTCACACGGCGCAAATTGGTCTTGCCCATACTCAGCATATCAATCATTCGACCAGGCGTACAAATGCAAACCTCCACGCCACGACGAAGATCAGCAATCTGACCACCTTTAGGGACACCGCCGTACACGCAAGTGTTCTTGATCTTAGAACTTGCACCAAACTTGTTGCATTCGGCTTGAATCTGGACAGCTAGCTCACGTGTCGGAGCAATGATCAGCACAATCGGACCATCTCCAGGCTGGAGGTAAGGCTACAAAATGATAAAAAAGACACGGCACACCAATGTTAGAGCATGATCAAACAACCAAGCAAACAAGGTTGCACGAGAAAGCAAACACAAGCGAGCGCCGAGGGATTTGAGGTGTTCGCGTGCTGCTTCTTCTTCTGGCCATCGCCCACAACGCACCAATGCAGTTTTCGCACGGATCGATTGTCTGGAGGACTTCGGCGAAAGAAGAAAAAGGCAGCAGTGCTAGAATAATCTGTCGAAATCGTCAGTGGATACTCTCTCATCTTCAAGATGCGGGTTGCCACACACATTTACGGCACCAAGAAGACCTGTCTCCACCGACTCGACCAGCACTCAAACACCACAATACTGCGATTCGAATCAACTGAAGTGACCAAAAGCACATAAATGCCGCTCAATGAGTAGCGCAAAACACACTCCCCAACAAAGCGCATCCATGTGGATCGACCACACCCTGAAGACCGTGTCATACCCCGCGCCTCACACGTGTGTCCCGTTCACCACATCCAAAAAAGTGCGTGATGGACCGTTGTGTGCTATACACAACTTTGCTATCACTCCCTTCCATCAGCGCACCAGCGCCATGGAAGCTGCTTTCATCCTTAAATTATACAATTCTTTGCACAAACTCTGCTGCAAACTACGAACCTGTGCGTTAATGTGCACAATTGCAGGTAGCAAAAAAGCTAGTGTTTTGCCCGAACCTGTCGCTGATATACCGACCATATCGCGTCCAGAAAGTGCCATGGGCCATCCCTGACACTGAATAGGTGTTGGCTTGTCAAAACCTAGACGTACTATCTCTTCTAACACGTATTCAGGAAATGATGCTTCCTCAAATGACATGACACATTTAGGTACACCTTTGCCTGATACAGTAATCTGATGTTCACGTTTCCAACCATCGTATTGATCTTCTGAACGTTTCGTCACGTCTGGATGTTCATAGTAAAAGTTTTTTTCAAATACAGGCAACTTGGACAAGTCCCATTGAATATGAGAGTCTAAATTTGAACCAAGGTCACCGCCGTCTCCACCCCCACGTCCACCACCTCCACGTCCACCACCTCCACCGTAACCGCCGCCGCCATAGCCACCACCACCGCCGCCATAGCCACCACCACCGCCGCCATACCCACCACCACCGCCGCCATACCCACCACCCCCCCCCACCGCCGTAGCCACCACCTCCACGAGAGTTGCTATAGCCACCACCACCATTACTGTAACCACCACCGCCTCCGCTATAATCACGACGTGAAGAAGAGTCGTTATATCTGTCACTACCGCCACCGTACATGATTTCAAGAGTGATGGTCTTTCGAACTTAAAAGGGGCTTGGACACTATTGGTCGTTTTGGCTAATGCGGAAGCTAAAGATTGGAGCGGCAGGGCAGGAAACCATCACTTTAGACAGGGTCTTCACAGACGGGGATTGGTTGGTTGTTAAAAGACGGAATTTTCAAACCTTTAGCTGACAGCATTGACAACGATTGGACAAAAATAAAACAATATCTTTGCACGAATCAGCGAATAGGATACAAAGAAAGAAAGGTCGAAAAACTTATCGTCATACAAAGGTCCTTAAGTTCGGTAGCGCTATAATCATCTTTTTACGCTAAAATACTGCGCTCATAAGACGCAAACTGCTGATTAGCTTCGGAGATACTCACTTCAACTTTACTCACACCACGCTCCTAGATATACAAAAGACCATAATAAAACAATAAATACACATATACAGTACAAAAGTAATGACCACATATATACAATACAAATCCTTCCTTACCAATAATGCAACAAGCGTAAAAGCATCCACAAGTTGATTGCTCTAATCCAAATGCACCATAAGCAACAAATAGAGTACAAGGCATAATACAATAGTATGACATGACAACGTACAATGTAAATGGCAAGCTCTTCTGCTGACGAATGCACAATTGGCAGTAGAGAACAGTCTGACTTTGGAAAACTAAATAACCACATTATCAGAAGTTACAAGTCTGCCAATAATACTGTATACTTCGTAGTTCACAAACAGTGCTACAAACCTGAACTCGGCCATGTCTTCTGTAATAATGCGTACATTTGTGTCATCAAAGGAAATCTATGACACCACACGCACTTATATCAGCATTCAATGCAACAACACGAACAAACAGGGTTGTTTCATACACCAACAAACGAGCACACATCCCTTACCTTTAGAGCATCACTGTTCATCGGCACAAGGAACGATTCATTTAAATCCTTGCAAATAACCCGTGAAATCTTCTTAATCTCACCAAAGTCCACTACGTAGCCATCTAAACCAACTTGTCCAACAATCGTAACAGCTAGTCGGTAATTGTGTCCGTGCAGCTTCTCTCTGAATCCCTGCATTCAACACACATGCACTCACACACAAAATCAGACGCAATCTATTTGTTACCTTCTGTGTCAACAACTGCATCTATACCTTGTAAGCAATAAAATGGGCTGCGTTGAATTTCATATAATCCTTCGATACGTGCACCTTGAATACCTCAGTATATCCGCTACCTACGGCATTGCGTGTCGACGGCATAAGAGAAGAGGGTACGACAACAGCACCAGTCGGTGCTTCAGATACTGTCGAGGAAGCAGCAGAAGTAACAGTCTCAGCAGTAACAGTGGTCGGGACCTCTATTTTCGCAGACTGTGACAAAGATTGATCGGAAGTTGAGGAGCCACTGGTTGCTGACGAATTGCTTCGAAATGGCTGAATTTGAGCCTTCACATCTTCCGGAGTCTTCACGCATCCACGAAGATGTGAAGCCCATCGATCGACATTGCGTGACGATATTTCCTTGTCACAATAGCAGCACTTGACTACTCCCTCTGAAACACCGCGGGTTACATACATTTTGACAATAGCTTTTTGGTCTGAACTAAGTTCTTTACCCATTTCAAAATTTCGTTTTCGTCTCTTTCTTTCTAATAAGGTGGATGGTGCGTCAATACTAATCTGTTCTTGCTCTGTAAACCTGTTCTGGTCTTCTTCGTCAAGTGACATTATGAGCCAAGTGAAGGAAGATAGAGCTCAAGCAATGGTGTGGACTGCTCTCATGAAAACTAGCGTTGGGTGAATATGATTGGAAGAAAATGAAAACCACGAAAAATACGTAACATTTCGTTCCATTATCCGAAAACAAAAACAAAACAAAACTAATCAATCGAATTCCTACTTTTTTCGATTTATTTATTACAACAAGATGAAAAATGTGAAAAAAACGATATATATGCAAAAAAAAATACAAGATTATTAGGCACAAATATGTCAATAATGCCTCCATACCACCAAAGAATACCTTCTTGCGCGCTCTTTCTTTGCAACAAACAAATGCTTATGACGATTATTGCTCGGAGACAGCGCGAGGTACAACGCTCAGGAAAAAATTCATGCTCACGCCCAACAGTAGACCAACTTTTTGCTTACGCGGAACGGAGCGATCAAGAAGCTGAAGGATAGAAAAGTCATTTTGTTAACAACAACTACAGAATCTTGCAGAGAGACTAAGTCAAACATGACTCACCATCAAAAGCATAAATACACCCAGCAAAAGACCCATCAGGAACCCCCACAAAAATTCAGTGCCAGTGCCTTCGTTATCTGCTGCTAAAATAGAATTGTTTATACCATTCATATCAATCTGCGCATCCATTGCAATACGTGCCGTAGGCACAACATTCAGTGCTATACAACATAGCAAATAAAACTGGCGTTAAAAACGATACAAATCCAGTCTACCATATCACACACGTTCGTACCAAACTCAGACTGTGGTCCCTGTGATGCCATCCACTCATCTTCAAGACGGTATATCCGGTCCTCACTGCTCTCTCCAGGTACATGTTCTGCTTGACTGATAAACAACGAGAGCTGTGGGTAGAAATAAAGACGTAGTGCCTGAACTTCTTCCCGGCTGAGTCGGTCACGAAGTCGATCAAAGCCTCTCCTTGCAGATGGATCATCTCTATCCTCTAAATCACTATCACTACCCGTTGTCTGCATCACATCATCAACCAGATCAGAATAAAAAAAACGTCTACATCAAATGGCTACAACAAAATTCATTGTACCTGATTCACAACCATTTTTGACGGTGCTGAGCTAATCGCACAATGAACAAAGTCATCGTTCTTGACTTTACAGCTCTCCAATGTCACTTTATCATCTGACAGCATCTTTCCTTGATGAATCAATCGCAAATATTTACCCTCAGCATTTGCTTTCTTCTTAATGAGATCCTTAAGCTCCCCGACAGTCGCCAATGGTACAATCTCCACACGCAGCGGTTTCTCACTAATTGTCTTCACCTTTAACACAATCTTATCATGGATGTTGTCTGTATCAATTGTAATGCCGACACAATCGTCCGATAACTAGAGAAAATAACACACACATACACAAAACAAACAGGAAAAAAAGTTACATCTAATTTCAACATATTGTCACAATAAACGAAACAAAGAAAGAAAGAAACCAAATAGCAAACAAGCATCTACCAATGGCTTTTCTTCCGTAATACTGTGATTGGTTTCTGGTTCCATCATAGTGTCTACTTGTCAATCTAAAAGCCTTTTTACGTCTATTAAATCCCAGCGCTTAGTGCGACCGACTCGTAAATTACGAATGTTTAGTTGTTATTTTGTGCGTTATTGCATGTGGTTTAGGGGTATACAAGCCAGTGGGAGTATATACTTGATGCTAATTGGTACATAACAGTTATCCTTTTCAGCCAATCCAAGACGTTAATTTACGAATTTCATGGTGTCAATAATGTTCAAGGCGCACAATGCAGGACCACGGGGTTTCTGCCTCTTACAGTACGTTTACGACGCCATTGATTGATAAAAGGGCATTGAAACTTGAATCGATACAAGTTGCTGTACGAGTAAGACCATTGAGCTCTAAAGAGCGTTTACAAGGCTCCAAAACATGTGTAAATGTGGTAAATACCAGCGTCGTAGTGGCTGAGAAACAATTTGACTTTGACGCTGTATTTCCATCGACAATGCAGCAGGTTTTGATGCATTTTAGATTATAATATTCGTGTCTTGAATGTTTATTGTGTTATTGTATTGTGGTGACACGGGTTCTATCGTTTGCTTTCTTTCTTTTGGTGCAGGAAAATGTCTATACAACGTTAGTCAAGCCATTGATGAACGAGTTCTTTGATGGTTACAATGTAACTGTATTGGCCTATGGACAGACTGGATCTGGAAAGACGTGAGTGATATACGGGATGATTGAAGTGTCGGCGAGGACAAAATAATGGACTGAGCTGACTCATTTGATATTTGTTCAAGATACACTATGGGCAATGAGTTCGCGTCGAGTGTATCTCGAACTGATCGTGGCATCATTCCACGCGTGATTGACCATGTAAGTGTTGTAACTGCCTAGTTCTGTGTCTTGTTTCTTGTTTTTTACAACGAATTGCTGTCCAGATATTTGAACGTATCAATGCAAACCCGCAGCATTTTGTCGTTAAAATGTCGTATTTGGAGGTGCGTGGTCTGCATTGTATGCATTAAGGTAAGCTGTGGTGCTGTTACGGTACTAATCCGCAGTCGTTGTAGGTTTCGAACGAAGAAATTATCGATTTACTTGTAAAAACGTTTTGTTGTACTAATACATCATTGCCAACGAACACGGGACTATCTGTACGTGGCGATGGAGATCGTGGAATTTTTGTTTCTGGGCTAAGTGAACACGTTGTGAATTCGGCTAGCCAAGCAAGAGCTTTCCTATGCTCTGGCGCGCAAGTACGTGCCACAGCTTCAACAAGCATGAATGGTCGATCAAGTCGGTCACACGCCATTTGCACGCTCAGTATGGAGCAGCATGAAGCAAGTTTTGTGGAAGAGGGCGCTGAAACGCGGTATTCTAAGTTTCACCTGGTAGATTTGGCTGGCTCTGAACGCGTTCAACGCACTAACATGGAAGGAGCACGTTTTAAGGAAGGCGTCAGTATCAATCGAGACCTGCTTGCGCTTGGAAACGTTATTAATGCGCTATGCAAGCGAAATCGCACAAAATCACTAAAGCTCATATACCATATCGAGACTCAAAACTCACACGTTTGCTTGAGGACAGTCTTGGTGGAAATAGCAAGACACTGATAATTGCATGCATCAGTCCCGCTAACGTTAATTACGAGGAGACATGTAATACACTACGCTATGCATTCCGAACGCGGAGTATAGAGAACAGGGCCATGGTTAACAACGAAAGCGGTATCGCAAGCAATGTCGCGAGCCTAAAGCGGCAGATAAGAGTTGTGAAGTTACAGCACACAGTGGACAAGTCTGTCACAGAAAATGCTTATTCCTCTTCCTCTTATACGAAGACTCAACTAGAGGAGCAAAATCGCAAGCTGAAAGAAGAGCTTGTTCACGCAAACTGTGTGAAGGATAGGTGGAAAAGTATTGCGAGTGCACTAGAGACCAAGCTTGAAGAGGTGACGAAGGAGCTGCATCGTTTGCAGACGCAAGCAGCGAAGAAAAAGGCATTGAAAAAGCGGAAAACACGAGAGTCGTATGAAACAATGGAGACGTTATTTAGCAGTAGTAGTGGCGAAGAAGACAACAGTGAAGGTGATTCGGACTACATCGATGAGGACAACAATCGAAATTACAAAAGAAAGAAAAGAGGGAACAACACGTTAGCGCAGACGAGCTTGAAACAATTGGACGTTATGGATGAAATTGATGAGCTGCTGGAAAACAGTGCAGTTTCTTGCTGTACCTGTCACGGGAAATGCGCAACAAAGTCATGTGCTTGCAAGTCGGTGAGCCGTGTCTGCAGCGCTGAATCTTTATGCAATTCAAGCAAATGCCGTAACGGGAGTAGTGGTACGAACACATTAGCAGAGCGCGCGTGAATGTCATTTTCTTTCGTTCTTATAGTGCGTGCACGAATGCTGTACTTGTGTTGCTGTTTTCAAAGAACTAGCCGCTGCTTACCTTAATCATCAGGTAGCAAAACAATATCTACGATATTTTCCACAGTGATAACCGTGGCTCATGATAGGCCCTTGAAGACGTCCCTGTCTAAAGCTTTAGTGTTGCCATCATGAATCGATGTCATCCTCATCATCAGTATCGGACGAGGCATGGTGACGCGCTGCAGTTGTTCCAGCACGACGAGTTGGCGTTTGGATGCTCACTCCATTCGAATTTTTGCCAATGCTGCTCCCTACGCTTCCAGCACCTTTGTGCTCACTCGTTCTAGATCGAGTGCGGATGACCAGCGCAGCTTCTTTGGGCTTCTGATACTGATACGTGCTATTTCCACTAGACGCGTAACTTGCGCGTTGTGCTCGCATCTTTTCCTCGCTTTTTTTTGACAAGAAGTCTTGAATAAGCTGGCGCTCATGGGTACTACTATGCGCCACTTGCACGGTCATGTCAACGACCAAGAAGAGTTCTTGATACTCGGTTTCCATTCGCGTAAATGTGGCACCAGGCAAAAACTCGTATGAACTTACTTCAAGAATGTCAATCGAATCACGATGATATGGGATACGTGCAAAGCGTAGCCGTTCCGGTGGTATGGACAACGCAGCGCTAGCAGCTTCCGCCAAATACGTTTCAGGGTGGTTCTCCTCGTCTAAGGCTGAAATTATCACCTCACGCCGCAAGTGCTTGACAAAACGCCACGTTCTGCGATTTACATACACAAACTCGACAATCCGGTGACTGACTTCTAGGGTTTCTGGCTCCGTCAAGATTTCTGCAACAATGCTTCTTCCTTCGTATACTGCCAGTTTTGATGCCTCCACGAGCTTTTGGCCATCCACCAACACGCTTGTCATCGTGTTTTGACGCAAATCGCGAAGACGGATGTGTGATGGAGCCAAACTTCCGTCTTTAGCATCTACAAAGTTTTTCTCCACCAACTCATCCCAGACTTTTCGACGAATGTCTTCGACCAGCATCTCCTCGCTAATAACGATTTGGTTCACAAACTTCAGCAAAGAGTCATCCTTCCCTATGGTCACTAGCACTTCATCAATATCAAACAAATCCTGGCTGTCATTACTATCTGCTAACGTGTTCGCAACGATAGACTGAGCCTGGCTATCACTGTCAGCACTCTCTGCAGCCGGTTGGTAAAACATCAACCTGAAGTTATACTCTCCGGTGTTCAGCGGAGTGCCTTCCAAAGCGAAGACTGTGTGATTCGACCCGATTGACAGTTTGGACAAAGTGCTATCGATCGCCTTAATTTCTACGCCTGCACTGTTAATGCCACGTAAAAGCTTGAATGAGTTTGAGGGTAGCCCAATTGCAGCGCCAATTCTCTCCTTCAGCGCTCGGATTGTCTCTCGTCTATCGATCCGCAATTGCTGCGGTGGGCTCGTCAGATACTTGAAGTTGATTACAATCATGTTGGACTCACGCTCAAAGAACGCCTCAGCAGGTGACGGAAGCGTGAGGTCTGACGTCTCCTCGAAGTACAACTCCGTTCCATTTACAAGATGTAGATCCATCTTCAATCGCAAACTCAGCGTCCGCTTTTGTTCATTTGCATTCAAGATCTTGGCCGCAGAAATGTTGTATGTGGTTGCACTTTTCTTAATTAGGCGAATTTTGCGGCCCGCTAGAACGGAGAACTTCTTTGCAATCAAGGCACAGAGAGACGCAACATTTGCATCCTCGTCCACCTGAACACACCTCGCCATTCGCGAGGTATCAGACGTATGGCTATTGCTGTCGGATTTTGGATCAATGAATTGACGAATAAAGAGCTGTAGTTTTGTCGGGTCGTACTCATCCCATTCCTCATCTTGGCTTTTAACCTCTAGGAAAACCTGTTGGCCTGCGTAGATTCCTAGCGATGACAACAACATATCCTCCTTGCCGTTGTACGTATCAGAAAGCAAGCAATTATAGTCATTATAACCCCGTAACCTCACATTCTCAACAGAAGGGACAATGACGTCCTTCTCCTTTGCAAATTCCTTGCATGCTATTTCCAGCGCTTCTCGAACTGTTGATGTCTTGTATAGGTAAATTGCCTTTTCAATGTTTTTTGGCTTGAATCCCTTCATAAAAAACTTCACTTGTACCTTCTTTGCCATCTCTTGCCGCTCCTGTTCAAGTCTTTGTATCTTTTCTTCGTCAGCGCGAATCTTATCTTTTAAATATTGAGGAATGCTCTCCGGTAAGATCACGTTGACATTCTTTTGTGCAGAAACCAGGCGGTAAAGGAGCATATATGCACAAGTACTATAGCGCATACTATAGTTAGAACCACTGGCACCTCCAAACGCCGTCTTGAGCTCTGTGTCAGAAATTTCACTAACATTAGAATCATTAAAGTTGTACCATTTGCCCGACTCCAGAGACTTTATATACGCATAATAATGACCACCTAGTGCACTGCCAGAATGGATAAGCACAGAGTACAACTCATACACGTGGGGTCCTGAGCGCTTAATCATGACATCAGGGTCAAATGCAGGACTCCACGTGTCAAACGAAGCAGAACCATGGATCTCATTGTCCTCATTGATGTCATCCTTCTTTGCCTCGCATTGTTCAAAGGTTGTCGGCTGTGATTCATTCATAGATGATAGTCGATGCATTCTTTCACCCATTGCTGCAAGTAGAGGCGTTGGAGGGGGGGAAGACGATGTTGTTGGCGCCGAATCTTCAAGCAATCTATGGTGATTTTTGCCCTCCAGTTCGTGCCGTTCCATTGACATTTTTCGGGCAATTTTACCTCGAGCGCCACCATTTTCGTCACTCACATACGAATTCATATCCAAATACTTCGGGAAGGTCACTTTGTTGTGCAATTTGATGCGGTTCATCGTGGCATAATCAAAGTCAAAACGTTTCAGCTGCAGCATCAAAATATACGGCAGCTTCGAGAATTTCAATCCTTTTATTGCATCTCGTTTCACCTTGCACCGATCACACACCCATTGGTTCTCTTTATCCAATACTTCTGGACGCAGAAATAGTTCAATGGCCTCCTCCACAGTTTTCATCATTTCCGTCGATCCAAAAGGACGAATGACCAGCGACAAGTCGAGAAAATTGTCAATCCTTGAGCTTTCATATCCACATTCACAACATTGCACGTAATCCTTCAAAGATCCCTGGTATAGATCGTTGACAAGATTTTCATTTACCGTACCGTTAAACGATTTTTCCAAAGCATCTAGCAGCACTCGACACAGCTCTTGCACGTCATGTTGCTGGAAAACATCTGATCCTGTCCATCCAAAGCTTTTCGTCAAATCTTTAGTAGAAATAGCGTCTTGTGTCGTAAGTTGAAGCTTGGCAAATAGATTCTGGAGTTGCAACGGAATATTGTCTTCATCTGCCTCTTCCTCCTCCTCCTCCTCCTTCTCCAGTTCTTCCTCTTCTTTCATCTCTTGTTCCTCTTCCTGATTTATTGCTTTCTTGACTGCATTATCGCATGTCCATCTATACAATCCTTGACGAAATTCTGGTGTCATATACATACTCTGTAGTAAGCTATTCATATAGCACGTCGCTCCTTGATTCGATAGTCCTGTAAAGGCTTTTCTTGGTCGTGTATAGTTGCCAAAACTACTGTAATTACTACTTTCATTGCTTGTACACTCTGTTGATTCATAAAGACCTTCAAAACCTGAAGAACTGTACGTAGTCAGCGCTGTAGACTGTACACTGGGACTTGAATCAGTCGGTATGGCACTGCCACTGTCTTGAGCACGTGGTAATTGTGTAAGCACGGATGAAACCTGTTTCCGATGTCTCTCACGAAAGGCTAAAAGCTTTTCTTCCTCATCGCTCGAATCCCACTCGCCTTTCATAATCAATTACACGATATAAGGGCTTTTTACTATATAAGGGCTTTTTGAGATCTATCTAAGTGAAAAAGATTAGTTGGTGTATCGATACATGGAATTAAAGCACCGTGAATGATACAGTATAAGTGACAAAGGAAGGAATGAGTCATTAGCGGATTCTTCACGACGACCATATGAAGACAAATACAAGTTGACAAACACTTGAGATACTGTAGCAATATGTGTTGTCATCTTACGATATCATTGCTGTGCTAATTTTGACGACAAGAGTCGGAAAGACTCGACACCATACGAGGCGTAGGAGATCTGTTCTTTGCCAATGGCATTTCCTCGTCCGAGTCTTCTGAACCATAGTACGTTCGGTCGCGCTTGAGTGTAAATGTTTCCGAGATGAAATCCATCTCACCTGATCGCATCTTTTTATTTCGCCACAACATATAGCACAGGATCATTGCAATTGCATACAGTATGGCTAAGCAGCAGCAATGAAATACAATCGGTGCATAGTATATACCCACAAGCAAGCAATACAAACAAAGTGTAGACAGCACATACATACATTCACACATAGACAATGAGATCACTTGTGCCAAAAAATCCAAAACAGTTATTGTCCTATCAGGACCATATAGATGGACGCACCAGCTTCAAAACACGAATTAGCCCCAGAGTTTGGTGTCTTGGCGTTGAGAATGTACATTGGCTGCAACTTCAGCAGCAGTCCCACTACCACCTACAATAGCATCATACCACACATAACATTAATATCAGTACAAATAGTAGAATCTAAGACCAGAATGCTACATGTGTATCACACAATAATCACGACAGCGCATGTACCAAGAAGACAAAGCCGACAAAGCAGAAAATGGTCCCACACAAATAGCCTGATCCATGAAATTGCATACAAAATCAACGTGAATAGAGTCAATTGTCATCCAGCAGAATCTTGACAGCGAAAAAGACAGAGATTGCGTCAGAATCACGTACGTGCTTCGGCCATGATGTTGTCTAATGCTAAGTATGTATCTGCCTTGTTTCTTCCGATAGAAATGATCAATCCAGCTGTTTATGCGCTGGAGCTATTATTAGCCAATGGAGTGGATTGGCTGACTTGGAGCTAAACTGATGTACACAACACCTTTTTGAAAAATAGTGTTTATGCATCAATACGCGTTTCCAAAAAAGATTGTACCTTCTTCGAGTGGTCCACACTGATGCCACATGTTACTCATTCCTTAATTGTATCTTCGATGGTGTGGTCCATTCTCGCTGTATCATGTAGCGATCCACCTAGGAAGCGATCCACAAAGGATAGCAATCCACCTAGGATAGCGATGTAGATCTGGATTGCGGTCAGTGTGTGGTCCACGTATTGATAGCGATCCACAAGTGATACAAAATTCACATATGATAGCGATCCACAAATGATAGCAATCCACATAGAATAGCGATCCACACACCGATTTATATCGCGATCGGGATCTGGATCTGGACCAGTCTGTGGTCCACACACAATATGCGTAGCAAACCAGTGATCTCATATTTCGACTTTGCCGCATAGCGATTGACGAGTCTGTGTTTCGACGTCATCGGACCTTCACGTCCGAGCTGATGGAACCGCAGACTCTGTCAATCGGCGCGTTGCCGGTGCTGCCCTGCTGTAGCTCATTGTTGCGCGTTTGCTTACACTCCATGCACGAGGTGGACGTCGTGCATTTAATGCTCGTCAATCGAATGTCTGAAGCTGGATCCCGCGCCATGTTTTCGATGGTATCGAACTCCAGTCACTCAAAGCCTCAATAGAAGTGCCGCAGCGTGTCTTCTCGTCACTAGTCACGTCCGTGACCATACTTGCTTTGAGCGCCGCCATGATCGCCTCGCCTGCACCGTGCCTGTGTTTTGTCGCTGTCATCTCGGCTTACGGCACATTTCTGTCCATTTAGTCGTCAAAAGCTATCGCACCGTCGCTGCGCCAAGAAAGCGCGCGCTTTTCACCGTCGTAGACGAAAACAAATTATTTTATTCATTTCGAGCTTGCTCATACAAGACAATGTTCTTTGCCAGTCGTGGCGCCAGATACACGTCCGTGAACATCACGGTGCTCTCACCACCGTGCGCCATTTCTCTTTAATTCGCACGCTGCTGACTTGCGTCAGATGCAAAGACTCACCATAATCCATGGCTATCTCGTAGTCACAGGCGGCAGAGTCCATCAGCAACGTCTCGCCATTCACGAGATGCCGACTCGCACCGCTGTCGAGAATCCAGATGCCTCGATTGCTATCACTTAAACCGCTAACAGTAAGGACCATCTAGCGCTTTACCTTTCTTGCTGCGCTGGACATGTCTCGCTTGCCTCTTGTAGGAATCGTAAAGACCGTGCCGCCACCACCGCTGCCATTGTTCGGCTTGCCACCACCACTCCAATCCTCGAGTAGCAGTCAGCTTGCAAGTGTCCCACCCGTAGCAGGTGCGTACTTCTTCCTGCTTCGCGCCGACGTGTGTGTGGTGGATTGGGTGCTCAAAACTGCGTAATAAGACCCCAAGCCACTCACTGTGCCGGACTGCCGACTGTCAGAGGGGGTACCCCGATGCCGCGTATAGACCTTCTCTCACCTTGTGTACCCGTCGGCTGGCGGGTTGCACTCTTCGGAGGACTTGGTTGATATGTGGTGTCGGCCTTGAGAGAGGTCGACCTTGGAGTGCCTCGAGTGGGTATACTTTGCTCGGTAGGCGGGTAGGTGGCCACTCGGTCGACTTGATCGAGGGTGGACTTATAACCAAATTCTTCAGGGGAGATTATCAACCCTGGCTTTTTCCTTCCTTTTCCTTGATATATATATATATATATATATATTCAGGGGTGTTAACCGCCTGGACTTTACCTGCTCCCGGACCACTAGGGTAGGGAGACCGCTTCCGATAGCGGGTTGATTTTGGGGGTGCTACTCAGACGAACCCACAGGCCAAATGTATCCTGGGTTTCTATTTGCACTTAGGTCTTACCACACAACTGTCTTTGACGAGTAGGCAAAATGCATCCCTTCCCGGAACAGGTGGGTAGACTTAGTAAGTACCTTAGAAGCACGACGGAGGTGTGCTATGTAGATCGCAAATTGAGTAATATTTAATATAGTCCTATATTTTAACTGCTTTACTCTATCCTTACCCCCGAGACCTGATTCTTGATTCTGCTTGCCGAGGGACCGGGGACCGAGGGACCGGGTGACCGAGGGGCCGAGGGGCCGGGGGGGGGGGCGGAGGTCCACCTACCGAGGGACCCGGGTCTACCAGCAAAAGACCAGGGTCTATTAACGAGGAAACAGGGTCTACCAACGAGGGGCCAGGGTCAACCTCGAAAAGACTGGGCTCCACCTTGAGGATCCGCGGGCCATCAGACTAACCGCGGTTAACTCCTCTGAATGAAGCACGATAAGCCGGACAATCTCCTCATCCAACGGTCGTCCCCCGTTTCTTTATAGCGCCCCGTCTCTCTGTCCCTTAGCTAACGGTCGCTCCTCCTTGGCAGGTCCCCTTCTCTTCGACCCACCGGTCCTCTGGCCTACCAATTCTTGAAACAATTCACCACATGTGCAGCGACGACTTCGCGTCCGACCGCACCTCTGCCGAGCTCAACCGACTGCGCAAAGTACGCCATACTACGTCATGGTGTAGGTAGTCGACACAACTTGGGTCTTACTTGGCGCGCATGACGTTCATCAGCTCAGAAGAAGCGTGATGGTGGATCTTGTCCACCACAAGCAAGTTTTCGCCTCCCCGTGCGTCACTGACAGCCACTATTTAGATGTGCTCAGACCACGTGCGATTTAAGTCCTTCTTATGCATGAAGAGTTTCATGGACTGGCTCGCCGTAAGTGTCGTTTTGAATGCTGCAAGCGGCTGGTACATGATGTAGTCGAGCCTTGGTCTCTGGCTCCAACACGTGTCTACCTGCTTGTGGTAGTACCGCTCAGCCGTGCCGATGAGGTGATTCCTAGCAGATTCGACCTTGACATCGCCGCTCCAGGTGAAACCGTTAGCGTACTCGTCCAGTTTGACGCGGCGCAGAAAAAGTACGGTCCCAATCGAAGAATACGGACCCGAGTCCCTTGTAAAGCTCAGATTCGTCGAACTTACGAATCGACAATTTTTGCTGGCTTGCATCTGCGGCCTACGTGACTAGCGAAGGGCGACCCTCGCGATGTTTGCCTTGCAGTGACCTGATGACCCTGAGGCAAGGTGGTCTGTGATAGACCTCGCATAGACCATGAGTCCTCGGTCGACCATTGCTCTTGAGGGTGAAACTCGATGTCTTGCAGGGTCATCTGGTTGTCGTCAGACGGTGCTTTTGCAGCGGTGGCGGGAGGTGAGTCGAGTAGTACTGGGGTAGTTCCCACCAGGATACCCAGACGATTGTGTAGGATTTCTAACGTGGTCTTGATACTGTTGAACCCCAGGAAAAAGAAGTCTTCAGGCTTGAACCTTCCTGCAACAATACCTACCTCGCGAAGAAGGGTCACGAGCGCGGTGATCGCGTCTGTCACCGTTCTCAGCTTGGGAAGGGTTCACACAGGTCCACTGAGCTGACCCAGCAGTCGGATCTCTAGGGCTCTGGTGACGTGGTGACGTGCACACAAGCTGCGAATGGAGAAGAGATGAAAGATCAAAGAAAACCTGACCTTGGACATATGCGAGATGTGCATCGGCCTTGTTGAGGTATTTTGCGCTACAACACGTGCTCAAGAAAGGTAATGCATCGCATCTTTCCAGGGGAGATGTTTATTCCAGTAAAGAACCGTGCTGAGCTTTTATCGCGGTACACGGCAGCATTGTCGTCTTACAGAACGCAGGCCAAATTGCAATCGATGCGATACTTTTTAGTGAGGAGTCTTTGAAGAATGGCTAGGTGATGCGGGCAAAAAGGAGAACGTTGGCGAGAAATAGTTGAGGCTCGCGACAACACATGAGAGCCCAGAGCTAGTTTGGCGTGCTTCTACGCGTGTGGAGCTACATCTGGCTTTGGAAGTTAACATCAAAAGTTCCACATTGCATGACTGAATATGACACTGCACAGTTTGGGAAGATATTGCCGCGCTGGGATTACGAAATGCT
Source organism: Peronospora belbahrii (assembly GCA_920618645.1). Classification (NCBI taxonomy): domain Eukaryota; phylum Oomycota; class Peronosporomycetes; order Peronosporales; family Peronosporaceae; genus Peronospora; species Peronospora belbahrii. Next base: position 876,159 of record CAKKTJ010000326.1, on the reverse strand, counting down.
TACATGGAATACCCTTCGCTGCATGAAGAGCTCGTGGTGATTGACTATGTTGTATGGTACTTGATGCCACGGGTAGCTGAACTGACAACAGTGTATGAGACCGCAAAGCTTGTAACATTAGCTTGATATCTCTACGATGAGCGGAGGGCGCGGACGACGAGCAGCGAGCTCACGAAACGGCCACGTGTGTACAGCCAAGGAAAAGTCGGGCTTCTGATAGGTTCAATTTTCAACCAATCGGAAATGAGCCAAGACCCGTACCGAATTACACCTCGTCACGTAACAAAGTTGCCCGGGGAGGAGTGTCTACCGATCCGGTAGGTAATTTGCAGGCATACTTCGACGTGGCGATGGAGAAATTCTTACAAGAACGCCAAGTACCGCAAGCACACATTGGTGGAAGTGCGGCCAGAGGTCGAACGAGGGCGCAGAGGTCAACGGCCCAGCTGGGTCCAAGTGAAGGTATGCAAGGAGCAAGAGACCAAGAGATGACTGACCGACGTGGAGATGGAATTGATCAGTTCGTGCGAATATGACCCAGACGACATGGACCTTGATGGACCTCTGGCGAGAATGGCCAATGCCACCCTGGGACAGGTACCCAACATGGTCCCTCGTATTAAGCTCTCAGCGACCTCGGATCTCAAGGAGTTTCATGGTGAAGACCATGATGAAGACCAAGCACGCAGTTGGGTGACCACTGTGAAGACCGCGCTCACGAGGGACCAAGCGCCAGATGGGGAGAAGTGTCGTTTTTGGAGGATTATTGACTGGACCTGCCCAGAACTGGTATTGTCAACTAGGTCGCTCTGTTTGTGGAAATTGGAAGAATTTGTTCCAGGAATTTCAGATGCAGTTCTGTGGTTTGGGGGTGCAAGTGGCCCGCCAATATTACCACGCGAAGAAAAGGTCGGACGAATCCCCGCTGGGCTACCTATACCGTCTGAATGTCATTGGACTTCGAGCGAAGATCAAGATCAAGGATGGGCCGCCCAAGATTCAAAAGGAATATGCCGAACACTATATCGAGACATTGGACGACCCTGACCTGGCGGACCAGTTGACCGTGTTACGTTTGGCTGATGTGGAAGAGCTGGAGGATGTACTAAGGGCGCGTCAATGGACGAAAGCTCGACGGGGCAAGATGTTGTTTGGGTCAGGCAAGTTTCGCCAGAAAGCACTGATTACCCCTGATCGGCCAAGGGAGTTGGATCGCCGCTCTGTTCATGCAGTTTGAGCGACCCAGTAAGGATCGAGCTCCGAAGACTCCAGTTTGGACCGTTCTGATAGTGACGGTGAACTACGGAAGGTCTACCTCATGGATACGGAGACGAAGAAGGACCTAGGGCCAAGGACCCAGAGGGACCGACCCATCAGAGAGGTCGACCAGCCCCGACCCACGACCAAAGACCATGGACCTCGCACGGCATCGGCAACCCCAAGTGCAAGATACACCCATTGTGGGCCCAGGGAGCATGGAGACTTGGGTTGTTTGAAGAGACTGACCGGCGATTGCTGTGGAAAGAAGGGCCATCCATTATATCGTTGCCTGTTCGTATGTCGAGGCTGTGGAGAAACCCACGAGGTTGGGAAGTGACCGATGGAAGAGTTTTATAACTTGATCCGTCTGTGGTACAACCCGACCAAGCACACTGGGATGTTGCCGGAGAAGGCCGAGCAGATGCTAAATTAGGATGCTCTTCAGGTTTTAATCTGGTACGAGCCGAGTGTTCAAATTTTGTATTTTTGCATACGTGGAAAAGCGACCCAAGGGAGGAAGGGACATTCAGGATAACTTGATCGGAAATTTATCGAAGTTTGAAAGTTACCCTAGGGTCCATGTTGCTTCTTTCGGCGCGTCAAACGATTTTGTTTGGGAAAGTGCAGTGATGGAGTTGGACTTACTGCCGGGCGAGTCGAGGGGGTATTGGAAATACCATGTTCCTACGAAATGGTTGGGACAGGCCAAGGCCTCTGGGAAGATTAACAATGATTGAGCTAACTTGTTGTTTGATAATTGCGCCGAGATATCTATTTTGGATATCGCCTTTTCTCGTAAGGTAGCCTGCTTGATTGACGAAAGTGAGCGCCAAGAATGTGTTGGTATCGGTAATCCGTGTATATCACGGAAGGGCGCAACCGCATCAAGGTCACTCTAAACGGGAACTTGGTATACATTTTTAAAATGTGGGTGGGCCCAATGTTGGGTGGAAGAGGGGTACGCCAAGAAAATGGCCCACCTCTGGCATGGACTATTTCCAGTTCTAGAGTTGGTGGGAGAACACGCAGCAAGATTGGAAACTCGAGGTACGGAGTACAGGCTATTTTTTGTGGTTCATCTATCCAATTCAAGAGGGTTAGAGAGTTCCCCGACCGACCGAGTGCCGCGTTAGAGACGGACGAAATAGATCGGGTCGACTTCGATGAGTGCTGTTTCTGGAGGAAAGTTGGGCAAGAGAGCTGGAAGAAGGAGAGTGCGAGGTCGAGAAGATCTTGAAAGCCCGCACTGGAAAGAAAACACGCTACGGGAGACAGCAACAAGAGATCTCCACATCCGATGGAAAAGGTATGAAAACCCCTCGTGGTGAATGAAGTGGATTTGAATTGTAGAGCCTTACTTCAGGATTTCAAAAGTAAGGATACAAGAAAAATATTTGTCGAAGCGATGCAAATCATGAGGACTAGAGGTCAAAACCGAGGGTCCTAGATGGTCATCCAAAGTCTATAGTGGGTAGACCTCGGTCCCTCGGTAGTAGACCTTGGTCTACCGAGGCTGACCATGGTAACTCGTTGGTCCCTAGTTGGTAGACCTGGGTCTTTAGCGTGGAGTGTGTGAAAAAAAAACAGTGGCGTAAGGTTTGGATGAAGAAGGGAAACAGAGATTCAAGACAGAGACTGAAAAAGATGGACACAAGTATATTATGGAAACGCTTACGGTTTAGGGACGAACTTGTCCCGGAGACGTGGCACCGAGTACCCGGGATGGGGCTCGGACGAAAGTCGGTACTGGGAGATCTATGGGTAAGTGGAGTCGGAGATCCTCACAAAGTCCAGCGGGTCGGCGGGATCCTCCCCTTCCTTGCACCCTACGAAGCAGTATACTACACAGCGAGGTCGGGGAAAGTGCCAAAAGAAGGGGTCGATCAGGATTTCGAGGTCGCACCGGCCGTCACTCATCCCCTTGAAGAGTAGTTAGACGAGCCCTCGCCACGCCCGAATCGCACGACTCCGTCGTTTCTTTCTGGCGTTGTAGTACGACGAGAGGAAAGAGCTGGAGCGCGCTTGGTCCTTTGGGATCCACAAGCAGTGGGTCACCTCCCAGATAGTCTGGCTGTGGTCTTCATCGAAGCGCAAGTAAGTCGCCTCCAGCTCTGCGAACCAGACCACTGGTTGGAAGGATACGTGGGGGCGTCGATACTCGAGCTGACAGCCATGGGCGGGCGGCCAAAAGGTTCTGGAGCATCGAGGAGCTGACCAAGCTGACCAACGATGGCTTCCACTTGGAAGGTCGATCAACATTTCCGTCTGGTGGACCAAACCAGCCCCAAGGCAACTCCAGGCGGTCGACCAAGTCGCTGGGGGTCATTGTTACTTCACTCAACGAGCTGACCATGTCGACCGACCAAGGCTCCGCCTCCGCTGCAGTGAATAACTTCACCTGCATGTACCCAGGGATGAAGTCACCCTTCGAAAGTTTGGATGACTCCCCTGGGAGGAGCTCGCTTTGGTGACTGGGGCTGGAGCCGTCTCTCCCGGGACCGTCTCGAACTCGGAGTCCAAAGACCCAAACATGGCGCAGATTAATTCTGGACGCGGGTGAGCGACCTGTCGGGAGACATAGTCAGCCGAGACAGCTGGGAGCGGCGGGTAGGTAGGCGTGGTATGGCGCCGGGAAGACTGCGACCGAGCCAAGTCTCCCGGACCATCTCGCTGCCGTCGCTCGCGGTGTCATCATCCGGGTCAGGAGAGAGTACCGGAGGTAGACCCTGGGGGGCCACGACTTGGGCATCGACGAAGCGGGAGTACTGAGGGTGCTTGACTTAACGGCCATGGGGACCTTAGCGGTTGCCTTGGCCGGTGAATTCCGAGGTCATTTACACGTCACCGCGGTGGGAAGTACTGCGGGAGCAGTCACGGGAGGAGACACGAGGTCTTGGAATGGACTCGTGCGGCCATTTTTCGTGCTCCAACTCCCCCATCATGTGAGCGTAGCGGCTTTGGCGGTAGTCCATCCGCCACCGCAAATGCTCCGTCAGCAATCTCTCTTGCTGGAGTCGTTCGCATAACTGAGCCACGAGTCGGTGGGTGTCTTGCAGCTTTCTTTTAAGGAGGTCACATCGGGTGGTCCAGTAGGCGTCGGGGGTGAGGACGGCGGCAGGTCGTGGTCCTTGGGAACTAGCAACTTTGGTAATCGATTAATCGCTTCTAAATTCGGCCATTTCCTTTCCGGTATCGACTTCATACCTTCCTTCTGACGCAGAGCTGTGCTAGCCAACTTGGCACTCGGATTCTAACCACTTTTTACGTGCACGATTCCTTGGGTGGGCCATGAAAGCAGCTTATTCAAAGCTCTTGCTCGTAATGGGGACAATCCGGCAGCCTGCACTCGATCTGCCCCCGCATTTGTCGTACCACCAAGTTGAAATCTCCACAGATGATCAGTCGCCATCGTTTTAGAGGCTCTAACAGGTTGAAACACAGTTGCATACCCTCATACTCGGCCTCATTCACTAGAGGTAATAAGAAACTTTGAGGCAGCCTTGATTAGGTAATCTCCATACAATAGCGCTACAGGCTCCACCTCCCTGTTTCACTCGAGCTGAACCATCGAAACTTATGACGTATACCTCTTTGTCAGGCTCCACAGTTGGTGTAGGTAGGTCAACTACTTGCCGTGCCTGTTTTCTTGGGGGCAATTGACGACAAAATTGAGTCCACACTTTCGCGAGGAGTAATACTGGCTGCGAGCGCCCCCAGCACTTGGTCCTCGCCTTTCTTGCACTTTACAATCTCCATAGTTCATTAAGACAAAAGGGAAGCCCAATTACTAAGACGTCCCTGTAACCCCGTGGACCTGACTAGCCACGCCAATGTAGAATGCCTCGTCAGGACCTTGAGGGGTTGAGTGACCAACATCGTAAAACAAGTTTCCATTATCCGCAATACAGCCAGCACTTCTTTCTCCACCGTACTATAGTTCAGCTCGTTGGCCTTAAGGGCCGACTCGTAAAAGTCACCGGCATTAGAATGCCACCAAGGTCTTGCACCAACGACGCGAATATGGACAATCGCATAAACGATAATTACTGCCTCCTTGGACGGATCAAAGTGTCGCAAGATAGGTGCAGTGGCAATCTTGTTCTTGAGCATAGCGAAGGCTACTTGGTCCCTGGACCATTTCTCCTCGTCTTCTGCCTTAGCCACCCCACGTCACCCGTCCTCAACTTACATCGCCAAGCGTGAAAATTCACCCCCCCGTAACTCATAGAGGATCGATGCATACTCTGAATAATCTTCAATAAATCTACCATAGTAATTCATACTTTCAAGAAACGACTTCATGGTTTTGAGCGACGTTGGCAACGGTAGGTCGACCAGGGACTTGGGGGGGTCGTGGGGGGGGTTTTTTTTTCCTGGCCCCAGACCCCGGGCCCAAGTTTTTTTTTTTTAAAAAATCCCCATGAGTTTTTGACCGCGCTAAATGAAAGATTACAATCGTCACACACATTGGAACGGTAGGTCGACCAGGGACTTGAGGTCCTTTGGGTGGGCTTCTAGTCCTTGGCTCGAGACCCGGTGCCCAAGTTAGTCTACCTTTAAACATCCCCATGAGCTTTTGACCGCGCTAATTGATAGATTCCAATCGTCACACACATCTAATAGCTGCTCAACCTTTGCGCACAACATGTCCCACGAGTCGGACGGTATCAAAATGTCATCTATGTAGGACCACCGACCCAGTACCGAGGGACCTAGCTTTACATCAGGCTCCCCCATCGTAAACAAGTCTTCAGTCTCCTCTGAATCCGCTCCTTGAGAGATACGTAAAAACCCATACAAAGCATTATCCAAGAGTCTCTGATATATCTGAGGCGTATTCTTGAGTCCAAATGGTATCTGTAGCCATTCGAACAACCCCAATGGGGTGACAAACGCCGAAATCCTTCTTGCCCTTTCGGTCATGCCGACGACCCAAAAATCACTTGCCATATTTAGAGAGCAGTACCACAATGCTCCTTTCAGATCCTCCAACAATTTGTTGATTAGAGGCATAGGGTAGACCATAAGCTGGATCAGGTCATTCACTAACCGAAAATCAATACAAAGCCTGATATCCACCCCATTTTTCTTCACGATAATGACGATTGGGCTGGCCCATGGCGAGGTAGAAAGTGGATGATCTTCGCAGATAATAGTCTCTTGATCAGATCTGTCAACTTTTCTTTGAAATGGGGGGCCACCTTCCGTACACGTTGTGCAATCGGCCTGGTATTACCCACTCAATACCACAGATAGATCCTCGTGCAGCCGGTGGTAAGGCGTTGCCCTTTCCCATGAGTAGATGTCGTCTTCTCCATATAATTTGTCTCAGTCGGTCCACCTTCTCTGGGGTGTTTCCGTCAGAGTCAGGAATCTGTATTCTTCCAGCTTGATACTCGGGGTGAAAGGTCCATCCCCGGTATGATAGCTCATCCTTGAATTACATCTTTGGCCCAGACTTCCCCACTTTTGAACGTGCACACTTGTTCATCCGCTTGTGGTGACTCTACCAGCGATCCTTCGACTTCTTTTATCTGGACCACGTGGTCAACCTGAGGGTTCACCTGGTCGACTTAAGAGCCTACCTGGTCGACCTGAGGGTCTACCTGATCACCAGAGGGTATACCTACCTGGTCGACCTGAGGTTCTTCTTGATTGACCTTCGGCTGGAATGTCATAGTCATTACTGGAACAAGTATCCTTGGCCGCTGAAGTATTCTAGATGGAGTACTGTACCGTGGAACCTCCTCCAATGGTCCTTAATCCTTCCCCGTCAGGTCTTCCTGATAGTTGACCTGGTCGGTGGTAGATTCATAGACCAGGTTTAACCACTTGGCATATCTTCGAGACCCTATCGACACAAAAACTTGCGCTCTTGATACTTGGTCCTCGGTCAGCCACATGCCTATCTTGGTGTCCTCGTGTAACATCAGGGGCTTGGTACTGACATTGGTTACCTTCAGGAACTTCTGATTTCCTACCCCTTGGCTCACAGTCGTGATCCATCGTTCTCCCCTTGTGACCCACAACTTCCATTGGTGCGAGGTCGACCTTTTCAGAGGCACTTCCTCGTACCTTCCGGCCGGTATTTGCACGTATCGACCTAACTTCACATCTAATACCCGGTTATCGTACAGGGTCCTTCGTCCTGCTATCTGGACTCGAACCTCATCGGGCAGACATAGTGTCCCATCCGCCAGGTCCAGTCAAATACCGGCTGGGACCATAATGTCCTTGCCTAAAATTGCTTCCTGACCCACCATTGGGCCCACCTCTCACCTGAAAAGTGTATACCAAGTTCCCATTTAGAGCGACCTTGATGCGGGTGCGCCCTTCCGTGATATACACGGATTACCGATACCAACACATTCTTGGCGCTCACTTTCGTCAATCAAGCAGGCTACCTTACGAGAAAAGGCGATATCCAAAATAGATATCTCGGCGCAATTATCAAACAACAAGTTAGCTCAATCATTGTTAATCTTCCCAGAGGCCTTGGCCTGTCCCAACCATTTCGTAGGAACATGGTATTTCCAATACCCCCTCGACTCGCCCGGCAGTAAGTCCAACTCCATCACTGCACTTTCCCAAACAAAATCGTTTGACGCGCCGAAAGAAGCAACATGGACCCTAGGGTAACTTTCAAACTTCGATAAATTTCCGATCAAGTTATCCTGAATGTCCCTTCCTCCCTTGGGTCGCTTTTCCACGTATGCAAAAATACAAAATTTGAACACTCGGCTCGTACCAGATTAAAACCTGAAGAGCATCCTAATTTAGCATCTGCTCGGCCTTCTCCGGCAACATCCCAGTGTGCTTGGTCGGGTTGTACCACAGACGGATCAAGTTATAAAACTCTTCCATCGGTCACTTCCCAACCTCGTGGGTTTCTCCACAGCCTCGACATACGAACAGGCAACGATATAATGGATGGCCCTTCTTTCCACAGCAATCGCCGGTCAGTCTCTTCAAACAACCCAAGTCTCCATGCTCCCTGGGCCCACAATGGGTGTATCTTGCACTTGGGGTTGCCGATGCCGTGCGAGGTCCATGGTCTTTGGTCGTGGGTCGGGGCTGGTCGACCTCTCTGATGGGTCGGTCCCTCTGGGTCCTTGGCCCTAGGTCCTTCTTCGTCTCCGTATCCATGAGGTAGACCTTCCGTAGTTCACCGTCACTATCAGAACGGTCCAAACTGGAGTCTTCGGAGCTCGATCCTTACTGGGTCGCTCAAACTGCATGAACAGAGCGGCGATCCAACTCCCTTGGCCGATCAGGGGTAATCAGTGCTTTCTGGCGAAACTTGCCTGACCCAAACAACATCTTGCCCCGTCGAGCTTTCGTCCATTGACGCGCCCTTAGTACATCCTCCAGCTCTTCCACATCAGCCAAACGTAACACGGTCAACTGGTCCGCCAGGTCAGGGTCGTCCAATGTCTCGATATAGTGTTCGGCATATTCCTTTTGAATCTTGGGCGGCCCATCCTTGATCTTGATCTTCGCTCGAAGTCCAATGACATTCAGACGGTATAGGTAGCCCAGCGGGGATTCGTCCGACCTTTTCTTCGCGTGGTAATATTGGCGGGCCACTTGCACCCCCAAACCACAGAACTGCATCTGAAATTCCTGGAACAAATTCTTCCAATTTCCACAAACAGAGCGACCTAGTTGACAATACCAGTTCTGGGCAGGTCCAGTCAATAATCCTCCAAAAACGACACTTCTCCCCATCTGGCGCTTGGTCCCTCGTGAGCGCGGTCTTCACAGTGGTCACCCAACTGCGTGCTTGGTCTTCATCATGGTCTTCACCATGAAACTCCTTGAGATCCGAGGTCGCTGAGAGCTTAATACGAGGGACCATGTTGGGTACCTGTCCCAGGGTGGCATTGGCCATTCTCGCCAGAGGTCCATCAAGGTCCATGTCGTCTGGGTCATATTCGCACGAACTGATCAATTCCATCTCCACGTCGGTCAGTCATCTCTTGGTCTCTTGCTCCTTGCATACCTTCACTTGGACCCAGCTGGGCCGTTGACCTCTGCGCCCTCGTTCGACCTCTGGCCGCACTTCCACCAATGTGTGCTTGCGGTACTTGGCGTTCTTGTAAGAATTTCTCCATCGCCACGTCGAAGTATGCCTGCAAATTACCTACCGGATCGGTAGACACTCCTCCCCGGGCAACTTTGTTACGTGACGAGGTGTAATTCGGTACGGGTCTTGGCTCATTTCCGTTGGTTGAAAATTGAACCTATCAGAAGCCCGACTTTTCCTTGGCTGTACACACGTGGCCGTTTCGTGAGCTTGCTGCTCGTCGTCCGCGCTCTCCGCTCGGGCCTGCAGCAGCGACATGCCGGTCGGTCACAGTGGGATTTGGCAAATTACTTGCACAAGTATAGCCACGACTATGCAGAAGTGGCTAGGCGATTGTCCAATCTCCTTAAAAAGGATGTGGAATGGTGTTGGAACACCGATCACCACGACGCCTTTGAAGCCATTAAGGAAAGTCTCCTTCAGGCGCCAATTCTGGCTCTACCTAATCCTGATCGCCCGTTTAGCGTCGTATGTGACGCTTCGGACTTTGCCATTGGCAGTGCACTATTGCAAAGTCGACTCTGAGGGTCGAGAATGCGTCATCGCGTTTGATTCTCGCCAGCTGAAAGCTGCAGAGAAGAACTATTCAGTTCATGATAAGGAGCTACTTGCGATGAAGTATGCCCTTGTTAAGTTTCAGGTACACCTGTTGGGCTCAAAGCCGTTTGCGATCTATACCGATCATGCATCATTACGCAAAGCGACACAGTCGCCTCATCTCTTGCAGAAAATAGCTCGTTGGCTCTCCTTTTTCGCGGAGTATAAATTTGAGGTGAATTATAAGCCGGGTAAACAGAATGTTTTGGCTGACGTGTTATCGCGTCGATCTGACTATGAGCTTGCTCATCTCACTGTTGTGAGTTCGTCAGTCACGGATCGTATCCGTCTGGCGTATGCACGCGATGAGTCATGTGTTGCCATTATACAGGCGCTGGGTAGCGCAGAGTTTGAAAACGCTAAGGCGAAGCTGTCACCACGTAATCGTTCAAAATTACACCGTTATACACGAACCGTTGGTCTGTTGTACTATAGTACAGGGTCGGATGATTAGTCTCGTGTTTTGGTTCCTTATGATGAGGACCTCAAGTATCAGATACTTTATGAGGCTCATGATACACCACTTGGTGGTCATTTAGGTCGTGAGAAGACCTACATCTCGTTGAGCACCCATTATTGCTGGCCCAAGCTGTATAAATGGGTTGGTACATATGCACGAACATGTAAAACATGTCAGAGGGTGAAGCCCTCGTCTAGTATGGCTGCGCCTTTGGCGAGTTTGTACCCTTGGGGTTGTGACAGTACATTAGTATGGACTTTGTGTTTGGTCTACCGCGCGATGCGGCAGGAGACACTGGGATTGTGGTCTTTGCTGACTGACTGAGAAATTCGGCTCATTTAGTGGTAGTGCCGGACTCCATCGACGGAGAAGTAACAGCTAAGATGTTCATGGATCGTGTGTTTAGACAACACGGCTTGCCTGTGGAAATCGTCTCGGATAGATACTTCGTTTTACGGGTAAGTTTGGACGTCCGTCTTTAAAGTGCTCGGCACTCGACGGGACATGTCCACGGCGGACCATCCACATACCGATGGTCAAACCAAATGCGTGAATCGAGTTATTGGTGATATGATTTGGGGTGTTTGGTTGAAACACCAAAGCAATGGAGCACGATGCTCCCATTCATAGAGTATGCGTTGAATAACGCGGTGCATGCCTCCACAGCCTTCACCCCATTCTACGTGAATGGTTTGGTTAATCCTCGCGTTCCGTTAACACTACTCCCTGCCCCATCAGGGCTTGGGGGAAAGATAGCCGAATGCTTGGCTAAAATCAGCCCTGTTGCGATACACAAGAAGGTGGAGGCATTTTTTTACCGCGTTTTGACGTAGTACGTCGCGTCAAAGACGCTATGGCTGAAAGCCAGGATGTTCAATCGAAACAAGCAGATGCCAAAGGCAGAAAGCACGAACACGAGTTCAAAGTGGGTGATTTAGTTGTGTTAAATACTAGGAATTTACCTACTCGTGCCATCTCTACGGTGTGCAGAACCAAATTACGTCCACGTTTTATTGGACCTTTCAAGGTCATAAGCAAGAAAGGCTTAGCCTATAAGCTAAACCTCTCGAAGAAGATGCCAGCACATCGTGAGTTCTATATAAACTTACTAAAGCCACATCTCAACCCAGACTCGGTGGACTTCGAGGGGTTGTCCCCATACCCTGGCCAAAGGAGGCGGGTAGTACGGCACAGGAGTGTGCATATGGACGCTGGAGGCGTACCAGGAGATTAAGTTGACATCGAAGCTCGGCTTGAGAATTCTCAATCGCCGCTAATCGATCAGAGGCCTTAGAGCAATAATGCTCAAAGGATCGACGGTGTCGATCGACACGGTCATCGAGTGATGACAGTGAGACGTCACCGATTCAAGAGAATCACGCTCCAGGAGTGTCAGGCGACGCTAAATCTCAGAGAGATGAGAGGTCAATGAGTCATCGACCTCCTCCGACGCTGGTTGATGAACTTCGCCATCAACAGTTCCACGTGGAACGTCTCTTGTCTCGGCGTCATCACCAGGGTTATACCCAATACTTGGTGAAGTGGAGGGGTTACCCTCAGTCATACGACTCGAGGGAATATAAGGTACCCCTCCAGCATTATTACCTAGATGCTGTTGACGCTTTTGACCAGGACGATTAGAAGCGACGACAGCCGTCGTTCAGCGCTTCGTAGCACTAGCTGCTGTTGAAGAAAGCTTACTAGTCTGGGTTTGCCTGTGACCTTCTTAAGTAGGGGCATAAGGTACGGGCGACAGCTTCAGAAGAATGGCTCCCACAAGTCTTTGACTTGTATGTGGAAATAATTTGCGCTTAGCTATGAGCTTAGCGAATTAAAACGTAGACGACGTTCTAACCAAATGTCCTGTTCTTTAGCGTTTAAGCGCAAGTCAGAAGGACTTGGGAGCTTACACGCATGTTCAACAAACGGTTGAACTGGTAATCATCTTGCGCAGATGTTTCACCTGGTGCAAGCACCTTTAGTATGTCGTTTAGTGGATGCACCGTCACTCCACGTGACTGTCGTGACAGTTGCTCCTGATACAATGTCATCGTAAACTCCTGTGGAATAAGGATCCGCTCTCGAATGCGCAACGCAATCCGCAACATTTCACGCAGTGCGATACTGGGGCTCAATGACATGAGTACGCAAAGATTGCGATGCAGCTCGTAGAGCATCCTCATTGGAGTCCTAACGCATTCACCCATAATCACGACGTGAAAAGGTTGGTTTGGGTCGTTCCAAGGCGGCCTTGTCAGCAAATTGACGACGCTGTACAGAGTCAAGAGAGATAGATATCTCTTCATCGGCACCCTCTCGAGAGGAAATCGGTGGTACTTGGCGCAACGCAGTTGTTGCCCTTGGGGAAGAGGAAACAGTCGGGTACCGGCGTCCTTTGCCCGGTAGGGAGTGGTGATATTGGGGTACTATTGACCCGACGTAGACTTGGAGCCGCTTTCCCTAGAGGCAACGTCACTGTCATCGTCCCCAAAGATGTCGCAGCGCATTGCTTCATCCGTAATAGAGCAACAAAATACAGACAGTGCTTAAATAGCAAATGTTTAGAACACTCGAATGGTATGAAAGCAAGGGCCAGGCACTGAATGCTGTGTACGACAGTGTTCTTACACACAAAAAGATTTAATAACACTTAACACTTATAAGAAATTGTTATAACACTAAATTTAGCGTTAGTGGAATTCACTGTATGCTCAAGGAGCAAGTGTCGCAACACTAGAGTGCCAAAAAAGCGTAAGTGTAAAGCACAGATGCTCAAAGAGCAAGTATCTTAGCATGAAACCTTTGTAATCAAGTGTGAGGCACTTTATTGCGAGGCAAGCAAAATGAGAAGAAAATTGAATCGACAGAACTCCAAATAAAGTTCGAAAATCGTGGGTAAGACGGGCTTGACGAATTGGGGGAAAGTGTAACAGGATACAAAAAGGTGTATTTTACATACACAACTGTCTCACAACTGTAATGTGGCTGTACCTTGGGTACAGTGGTAGGTTGATATGACCGTACTTAAGGTACGAAGGGTCGTATCGTGGCAGAGAGCCACCTAGTCACTATACTTACTAAGTATAGTGAATATACATTAATATATATTGATAGGCTACAGAGCCAGATAAATAGTGACTAGCACTAAGTATAGAGTAGGTACTTCTATATTTAGTGCTAGAATGTACATATTTAAAAATCAGATTCAAACCTGCTCTGATAAGCATACGTGCTGTGAGGCTTATCCCTAAGAAAAGGAATATAAATTTCGAGCTTGTCTTCCTCTGCACTTAGTGCATAAGTAGCTTTTCTACGGTATCTCTGCTATACCTAGTAGCACTTGTAGTAAATCCCGCACCTGGGTCTGTGACTACTTCTCTGAGAGAATGGACATAGAATAGATGGCCGCTGTTGGCTTGTCACAGGCACAACAAGTACGGCTGCAAAAGCTGCTCCTATTCTTAGACTGAAAGGCGTGGAATATCTCATCGTTCAAGGCGAAGGAGATGTCAACAAGCGTATTCGTATGCTTGAAGAATTATAACAACATTCTTGTTAAGCATGTAAAAGCACAGATGCCTTCATCAGCGCCGCCTATGGCGACTTTGGCTGAGGTAGTGATGCGCATACCAAACTTATTCAAATAGTAAGTCGATAATTTTGACGGCAAAGAAGGTGATATAATTACCTTATACTGCGGTTATGACAGGTTGAGTCGGCTATGTTGTAGCCGACATCACATACGAACCATACTGCGTTGGCTTTGCCACGGATCATGTTAGAGATAATATCACTTGCGCCGGAGTTTTAGCGCGGAATTGTTGGATGGCTCCGCTACATCCTGTCTATTATTTGTAGGTCGTTTACCGCCAAATACAATACTTCTAGTCTGTTCTTCATGTTAATAGCTTGTAAAGATGACGTCGCACGTTATCCCTCTCGCGTAAATTAATCTTGCGTATCTCGCAATGCACGCTCTGTGGCGTCATGACGGGATTTTGTTTTACCCTGGTAGACCGATTACCAGCTCGTTGCGCAATTCCGTGCCCGTTGACTTGAACATCACTTGCTTTGCATGTCTCTTGGACAGTGAGCTCTGAATAAATATCTTGTTTTGGCTTGTTTCTACTTAAACTTTCCTTTCTTTTCTTTATCCCAGTCTTTGACAGCCGTATCGCTCTTAGCAACGTCATCCAACAACCTCTTTTCGAAGGCACTCAGCATAGCGTACTTGTAAAAAAAATATGTCGTTGCTGTCCGATCCGACGGCGACGAACCATCTCAAATTCATTTCTATTTCCACCCGAATCATATGATGAGTGCGTGTTCTATTTTTTGGTGATCTTTTCCTAGCCAGCGGATTATGTCCCTATTAAAAATGACTGAACAGTGCGTCACACGCAGATAACTAACTTGTTATTAAAAAGAGATGTCTTAGACTGAGAGTAGACTTGGCAAACCGCGCCCAGTGCGCACGCATGTCGCAATCCGCATGCACTAATTTGTGCCCAAATGTATATGAATGTTCATGTTGACTCTAGCATCAATTCAAGTCAATGTCAGTCGCAGTTCAGTTCCAGCGTATTCAAAAATCATTTAGGTCATTTCCCACCACCACCACCAGTATCGTTTCACCAAAAACTCTTGCAGCCGCAATAGTACACTCTTTTATGTAAGAAATTGCATATCTAGTCGTATAGCAATTCTGGAGACGCGAAAGGACGCGTCTTTTCGGTAGCGCTAGGCGACGCCATCATTCCTCCTGAAGTATGTCACTCATGCTGATTGTTTTCATCCAATCAAACCTAAGCCATGGGCCAACTCAAGCTCAAGTGGATCGATCGATCGACTGACTAGTCACGTGAATAAATGACGCAAGCATTGGTAAAAGAAAAAGCCACACCACTACTGAAGACTGCTACTACTGACTATCAGGAAAGAAAAAGAGAATATTTTCTCTCTGGCAAGACGATGATTGAACGGATCTGACTTGAGAGATGGTGCACGATGTCCCAAACGGAGACGCAAGTCGGCACAACGTTAGATGTTGTGCTTCCAGCTCAGTTTATTGCTGTTACTGGTCTTGGGTTTGGTCAGTCTTTTCTTTGTCTGTAGCTTATGTCTTGGTAGATTGGCCTTTACTGGACTGGACTGGCTGCTGGACGCGCAAGAGATGTAATGGCGTTTCTGCAGGCTTCCTTTGTGGGCGACATTTGTCAAAAGCTGCTTGTTTCTACTTGCACCTCACTGGCCTGATGTGCGTGTCATTACGTGGATTGTATATCGTTTTTGTTTTGGCTTCTTGGGTGTCTTGGCAGTGGACACTTTCAAGTTGGACGCAATATCACGTTTTGATGAAGAAAAACAGGCACTGGTGGACGCCAATGTGACCAAGTCGTTGCCGCTAATTTTTACACAGTGCTGGAGGTGGTCAATTTGGGCTACTTGCTGGACTTGATTAGAATGCCCGCGATGAAAGAGAGCAAGGACTTGCCTCAAGTTGTTGAGGCGAACCGGATGAGGCGAAGGAGCCGCGTGGCATTCCATTGGTCAAGCTCATGTACATCTTGATACCGTACTTCGGCCAACTGTGTTCCGCAACAAAATGCGTGCTGTCAGCACTTATTTGGTGCTGATTCTGAGTAGACTGGCGAGTTTGGTGGCATCGCTGTTCATGGCGTTGGCGATAAATGCATTTGTGTCAAAAGATGCTGGTGGTGCAATTCAGGATATTGCTATTTTCAGTGCCTTGACACTCGTGCCGAAGCTATTCAAGGAAATGCAATTGCTCATTTACCTGAAAGTAAAACAGACGGCATACATTGAGTTGGCGATACTTACTTACGTACAAGTGCAATCGTTTTCGTACGACTGGCATAAAAAAGTTGGGCGACGTGTTGCCCTCTATGGATCGCGGCGTTGAGTCATTCAACAGCGTTGTTTCGTACGTTTTTTTACCTGATCCCGACGTTTGGTGAGTCTGTAGTGGTAATCGTGATTTTGCGTTACATTTCGAGCTGGCAGGACTGAGCTATATAGCATTCTCCAGTCTGGTGGTGTATTCTTATCTCACAATCAAATTTACACTCTCGCGTAAAAAGTATCGTGAGGCATCCATGCGCCCCGATAACGAGTATCACGACAAAGCTACGGATGCGCTGCTAAACTATGTGAGACCATTAAGTATTTTGGAAATGACGTTACGAAATTGAGGAATATTCCAAGGTGATTGAAAAGTACCAGCGCGATTTGCTTTCCGTTCAGGCTTCACTCAGTGTGCTGAATTGCACTCAGTCCATCATCATTCAAGCTACATGTTTGCGGCACTTACGCTAGCAGTTCCACACGTGGTGAGCGAGGACAGCGGTGGCAGAATGGACATTGGTGCTTTCATTGCTATCTCAGTGTATCTCACGAACTTGTTTATACCGCTATTTTTCTTGGGTGGTATTTACAACATGGTGATTAACTCGGTCATCGATATGAAAAGCTGAGTGAGTTGCTATCAGTGGAGCCGGACATTTATGATGCGCCCGATGCGGTACAATTGGGCTTATGCAAGTACGATTTGGAAAACGGCATTGACGTGAAATTTGGGTCAACAACCATAAAATTGCCACAGTGACGCAGCAGTCGCTGCGGCAGGCTATTGGTATAGTACCTCAGGACACAGTGCTTTTCAATGACACTATACTTCGTAACATCAAGCACGGCAGAGTACGCAACTTTTGACCAGGTCGTCGAAACAGCCAAGGCTGCTCGCATTTACGAATTTATTATGAAACATCCGGATCAATAGAACACGAAGTTGGTGAGCGCGGTCTTAGCTCATGGGCGGTGAAAAACAACCTGTCGCCATTGCACGTACATTGCTAAAGAATCCGACTTTCGTCATTTTGGACGAGGCTACTTCAGCCCTCGACACGGTCCCAGAGCAGGATATCCAGACCGCTCTCAACAGTCTCAAGACTGACCGCATAGTGCTTGTCATTGCGCATTGCTTGTCCACGGTACGTCACATATCAACCTTCCAACAAGGGAAGCGTTGATTCCCTCCAGTGGCTACGCGAGGGGTATGCCCGAGACACAGCCCCACCCAATTCGGCTCTGCGAGGAGGATTTCCGCCGAAGGGTGCCAGAGAGGAGGGGCTGAGGCGTTAATTTGCTTGAGCGAGTAGGAATGATCCTTCCAATCACCCGATCACAAAATTTGGGGATACTGTTGCAGATCAATATTGCTACTGGAATGCAGATTTGTTCGTGGATTGTACTTAAGCGTGCCCGACGGGACTAGATCGCAAAGCCGGAGAAGGTTGTTGTTTCCATATGTTTTGGCACGATTCGTTTCCAACTGTCATAGATGTCGCCTGAGTCCCAGCGAGCCGCCGCGCTTTCGTCGCTAGAAGTAGTTGTATTCACTGATCTACCCAATTCAAACGTGACCCAGCTATCCATCGTACCCATACCAGCTGAAATCTCTTGACCATGATCGTACTTTTTCTAAATGTAGCAGCTGGTGATGCCCAGCTTTTTCCCATCTTCGCTGTCTCCTGCGGTGCAATGAAAGCTGCCACTTCTATTGCCTAGACGTAATAATAGGACTATGTGTCGCATAGGCCGTTCTTGCGACAGCCTTCTGGCTCGACGAAATTCAAAAGCACTGACCTGAGCTTCAGGTCACTCTAGTTTCTCACGACAACGCTTAGGAACGAAGTGCTTCTTTAAGTTCTTTTGAGATGAAGATCACACAAGTTGGTGTGTTTCCCGCAACGGCAGCATTGGTGTTGACTTCCACATACGGCTACTCATTCATTGATGGAAATCCGGTGAAGGATCAAAAGGATCCTACGAGCTTAAGCATTAATAAAGAGAGCCACATCTACGGTGGTACGGAAGCGGATATTGGCCAATACCCATTTCTTGCTAATCTTCGCGATTCATATCTTAGTGCGGCCACTTGCAGCGGTACTCTCATTGCCCCCCTGTATATTCTCACAGCTGCACGATGCACTATGATAGAAGATCTTGTCGCTACTTTTGGAACAAATCATAGCATTCTTTCTGATCAAGAAGACGACGTGCGAGTCCGTGTTGTTAAAAAATATCGTCACCCTTTGCATAGCCAGGATACGCACTTGTATGACGTGGGTTTGCTCAAGTTGGAGAAACCGGTTAGACGTAAACCAGCTAAGTTGTGCGCTCGTGATGGATCTGACAACATGCCCGGTACTATGGCCACTACCCTCGGTTGGGGACAGACTGAGGACGTTAGCATAAGCCCTACTCTAAAGCAGGTAACGCTTCCTATCATCTCCAATGCAGAGTGTAACAAATTTGAAAAGCTTGCTGGTCGCGTGGAGGACTGCATGCTGTGTGCTGGTAGAGGAAATGGCAAGGACACGTGCTATGGAGATGCTGGTGGCCCCCTTCTTGTCAATGACGACATTCTTGTTGGTTTTACAAGCTGGGGAAGCGATTGCGGTAAGCAGGCTGGTATCTTTACTCGTCTGAGTTATGTGATGGACTACATCGACGACATTTTGGCCGGAGGCGATGGCAGCAAATTTGACGTGGAGTCGTCGGACTCGCCAATGCAGGAGGAGCTCCCCTTTTCGTCTTCATCCAAGACCGATTTCGACAACTTGTTAGACAAGGATACCCTTGCGTTCCTCACAAAGGTTGGCGGCAGTCCTGACGGTTTCGACCAGTACCTGGAAACAGGGACAGATGATGATGGGGACAGCGACGAACTTGATGATGCAAATGATGACAAGCCAACAAAGATGCCCGGAGCATTTAAATTAAGTAAGACGCCTAGTGACGCTTCTAGTGTGCTGAAAAGCGCCGAACAGGCTTATTTGGCAAAGGAAGGTAAGGCGAAGATCTCACTTGAGTCGTCAGAGGCAACCGTTGACGAACCGTACTCTCCTAACACGGAAAATTCCGTTCTTCAATCAGTTGTTCAAAGTGACATGAATCCCTAAAGCGATGACCTGTGACGAAGCACGAGTTTGCTGAAGTGATTCGAGTACAACAGTGACTGCCAAAATAAGTCTTTTTCATAAACACATGCATCCATTTTGTTTTTACAAACGTTACCAAAATGCATTGTTTTCGCCGCAATATCGTATTGCCTATATAAACGTATCAAAAGACTTGGCGTTGTAGAATACCTTTCATACTTACATACACGTAGTCAAAAGAATCAAACGTTACTTCATTAAACATCCAAGACAGGAACTTTCTTCCAAATTATTCCGTACGGCTTCGCCTACATGGGACAGGGTAGCTCCGTGCAGTAGAAAACTGCATTGCATAATGTATTATCGCTAGGCGTTGATCTACTTACTACTGTTAGCAAGACTGAACTCGAAAAAGAGTGACGCACGTTGTGCCTTGTTACCTCAGTTGTACTGTATTGAGTGATTGTGTGTCAAAATTTGATTGCCACGTTACATTTTGTCACATATTGTTCATTTGGTTTACCACTTCAATAGTAGCTTCAAGTAGTACCTGTGTATAGCGATACAAGTCTCAGTAATCGTGTCATAAGTGTTGTTGTAAACAAACGACGTCTCTTTGACGTCATGTATGACTTACTACAAGACGAGATGGAACAATTGAAGCTTACTAATGAATGGGACATGACACAGCTTCTTCTCATTGCATTCCGCCGTGTGATACATACGGTAACGAGAGCTCTATAAATGCTGTGCCAAGTGCTTGCTCAAGCCTTTGTTCAACGTGGCTCGATTCATTTTCATCACCAGTCCTCATCTTGTCAGTACTCGAGACACAAGAGTTGATACGGCCGCCGTTTGTCGACTTTGAAGCTGGTGACAAGGCAGCGGACTGAAGCGAGGACAGCAAATCGCAGACATTTTGGAGATGCAGGAGGCTTTCAGCTGCTGCGCTCGCCGGTAGCACAGTACGGAGCTGCTGCAAAGTAAAAAAGAAAACGCTGCAGTGGTGCTATGGTCGTGCTCCAACGAGTGCTGAAACTGTTTGTAGTGACGTTCGTGTCAAGACGAGCATGACATATATGGTGACGAGCACACAAGCTGCGGATGGAGAAGAGATGAAAGATTAAAGTAAAACTGATTTGTACATATGCAAAATGTGCATCGACCTTGTTGAGGTATTTTGCGCTACAACACGTGCTCAAGAAAGGCAACGGATCGCATCTTTCCAGGCGAGATGTTTATCCCAGTAAAGAACCGTGCTGAGCTTTTATCGCGGCGCACGGCAGCATTGTCGTCTTACGAAACGCAGGCCAAATTGCAATCGATGCGATACTTTTTAGTGAAGAGTCTTTGAAGAATGGCTAGGTGATGCGGGCAAAAAGGAGAACGTTGGCGAGAAATAGTTGAGGCTCGCGACAACACATGAGAGCCCAGAGCTAGTTTGGCGTGCTTCTACGCGTGTGGGGCTACATCTGGCTTTGGAAGGTAACATCAAAAGTTCTGGCTCAACGAAGTTGCATGACTGAATATGACACTGCACAGTTTGGGGAAGATATTGCCGCGCTGGGATTACGAAATGCTTTACGTGGAATACCCTTCGCTGCATGAAGAGCTCGTGGTGATTGACTATGTTGTATGGTACTTGATGCCACGGGTAGCTGAACTGACAACAGTGTATGAGACCGCAAAGCCTGTAGTATTAGCTTGGTATCTCTCCGATCAGCTTGCACTCGAGCAAGACGAAAAGCGAAGCAGTATTATGCGTTCGATGTCTGCGGCTGATTATACCGGTGTTACGCGATGTTGTTCCATAGACACCTTCCGACGCAATGCGTACCTCTTGCTGCCACGTGACCGCGTATGTTGCTCACCAGAGTTTGTCCGCGAATGTGTTTTCTTTTACTCAACACTGCATTTATAACCCAGACGGGACATCCCCTCGAAGAACTTCCATCGACTTTGCACGACAGTGAATCGAACAACTGTAAACGTTCTTGCGGACCCAGTGATATTAGCAGCGGCGTCGTCGGCTTCTACATTAGACGATATGGTTGATCTTGATAATCGTACACGCCTAGCTGAACCATAGGATGATGCCATAGCTATATTAAACGAACGCGATGTTGGTGAGGGCAGGCATTTTTCTTTCGCTTGCAATTATCGGATGCACCAACTTTGTTCTACGGTTAATTCACCCGAAGCGTGTTTTTGTGCCGACTATTTTAGGGACCACTAAACCATTAGTCGACTACTCTTTGTGATAAAACAACGGACACTCTTGGACATCAACAAAAATATTTCTAGTAATCTCCCTGAGTCCGCCGCATTGATATCGACTCGCATATCATCGGCTTCGTCTCACGCATTATCTGCGACACAACATGCAAAATTAGCACTTGACAGTAACTGGAGGTATCTACGATGATGTACGCTTTGCGAGCTAGCTGTGACTCGAAAGGCGTGGAGATGCGCTTAGCTACTACTGAGTTTCTACAGGAATGTTGCGCGCAACCTTTCAGCTGTTGCAGCAGCTTGAATGCAACTCAGATGATGACGCTTCCTGCAAAATCAGTGCCTTACTAAATGATGCACTTGGATCGGTTGGATGTGGCATGGGAAGACTTCTACATTCTGTAAGTGTCAAATTGTTTGCCGATACCTGAGCCGGCAATGTGGTGCGAGGGCCTTTTTGATTGTAGGTATGCACGCAAAACCAACACACTTTGCTTAGTTGCGCCATTAAATGGCGACGGTACCTGTTGAGCGTCCTCAACTGCACTGTGGATGCCAATGCCTTCCATATCAATCTTCTTACGATAATGCGCTTGCTCGTCTTATCACTCTCGTCTTGACCGTCTCCAGCACCCGATATAGTCGATTCACTTTCTCATCCATGATCTGTAATTCTGCCGGACAGAACGCTATGGTATCTACAAGTGACAGCATGCCGTCGGCATTGACCACTAATGCGCATACGCTCGTGAAAATCGGCCAGCGAACGTAGCCTCTCTTTTTTAGCAAAAAGTCGGCAAGAAGTGAAACGTTCTGCAACTGCACCATGACCATGAATCGTTAGGAACACTGCATAGTTGATATTACGCATCCTTGAAACTTGAGCACCAAGCAATCTCACCAGACGGTCGAATTTGTGCAATCCATGCACAAGTTGTTTTAATTTGAGAAGAGAAAGGCATTCATATTGAGCGAGTTGTATCGAATGTAAGCTACAGCATCGAATTAAAAGCTGACTTACCTAATCCAACCTTTGCAACTCAAACAAATGGATGCAGAGCTCTATTGCAGATAAGCTCAACTCGGTTGTAGTTTGCCCATGGAAAACGATGTCTACGAGCGTCACAAGGGATAAAGTCGACCAAGGGCATCATTCAAATGCGTATCCTTTTGAAATTGTGGTCATTAATCATATCTTATGTGGTAAGCTTTTGACTTTGTTGAACCTTGCTGAACGCTATTCGTAATCTTTCACATTTGTCAGCAGATGAGTTCAGATATTGTTTCCTTGCTGATTTACTATCTATATGAATTGTTTGAGGTGTTTTTATATTCAAGTTGTTGCCCACCGCTGGATTGGTCTGGTCTGTCGCAGAGAGCCAAAGCTTGATTTGTATTGGCAAAATTTGTGCGTCTGCTGCATTGCATGGAATGGACGAGCTTCATGTGTGCATGCATACTTTCAGGAAATCCGTCACCACCAGTCTTGTTCATTAATCTGTCGATGTTCAGCATGACGTTGCATTGGCGATTTGCCACCAACAACTCTGACAGCAGACTATAGGACATGTCACCAGACACGACGGTTTGCTTGTTCTTGGCAAGCGATCCGAACATGTCCAGTTTTTGCATCTCCAGTTTGTGTCGGCGGTACTTGTCGAGCTTGTGTGCTGCATCACCCTCGGCAAGAGCAACGATCTTTGCAGCCTTCGACTCGGACGTGACACGAATTTCGCTCGACGTGGCTTCTAACTGCATCTGCAGGGCTGCTTTTTCGGCATGAATGAAACAGATTTCAGCATCACAGTGAGCATTGATCTCTCCTGCAATTTGCACCGTCTCCGCCTCGATCTCGGCAATCTTCAATGAAGCCTCCACGTCGCGATTATTGCAAATCACGATAGTCTTTTGACTAATTTCCTCATCCGCGAGTTTACTTTGCGCATTAATGAGGTCGATGTCTTTGCGAATCTCAGCGCACTTGGCTTTACCCGTCTGCTCCTCCTCCATATACATCATTCTGCGCTTGAGCTTGGTCGTATCAATCTCCTCTTTGTACTGCAACATCTGCATATCACTCATTTGTTTCATGTTTTGCTCCTTGATGGCACTTAAATGCGTCGTGCGACTTTGCATCTGCTTCTGGAATTCCAGAGGAAGCGTAACATTTGTGATGGCAACGCTCGTGATTTGTACGCCGTATGTGTTGAACTGGGCGTTCAGACTATGTTTGATGTCCTCTGTGACGCAGTAGAATGTTTTCTCTTCCGTCGGGATGGCCTCCGCATCGGTCGTTTTATTCATCTTGGGTGAGTGGAACTCGTGATTAGCCGGTCTATTTGATCGAAAGTTGAGTGCTCCTGACTTAAATTTTCTCGCATAGTACCGTCACGAAGCTGATATACTTCCGTGTGCTCTACACTACGAGCAAGTGCTCTCACAGCTTCATCTTGAGCTGCACGAAGCTGCACTTCCAGTCCATTTGGACCTAATTCGTACACGAATCGACGTACGAGCTCGGGGTCTTCACCTTTGGACTCATCGCCCACGATGCGTAGGATTAGACATATATCAATGCCCACTGTCACATTGTCTGCGGTTTTGCATCCCTTGACAGGCGTGTCAAACACAATGTATTGTTTCGTGACAAGGTGAGCCACTTTGGTGAAGATTGAAGCAACGTGCATGCCAGGAGGCCAAATGGGTGATCGCCTTCCGTCCGGCTTAATGTAATCCTCATCCTGTCCTTGTTTCTGTACGAGCGCATAGGTGCCTTCAGGTACACGAATGTAGAGTTTCATAGGACTTCGACCAGGGTTAATGATCACAACAGTGTTGCCATCGTAACAGGCACCAAAAATTTGATTAGCCGAGTCCACACGCCAAGTGTTACGGTACAGCAACCGTGTCTGATGTTGCGAGCCACCAGGAAGCGTGTTTGCATTGAGTTTGCTACTACTAGTGCCCATAATAACAAGTAATGAGTTATGAGTCGACTTGTCGAAGTATACGCTTGGATGGAAAGTCCAAAATGACGTCCGTCTTCTTAATGTCGCGACTTATGTCGTTGTGTACTTTAACGTTAGTGGTTATAGGGAACTTGGGTGATGTTGTGATGTATGAAGCTCAAGTTGAATGTAATAGGTACATGGCAACATCAGATGGCTATAGAGCTACACTTCGTGAAGACGGTCATCTCTTGTCGTTGTTTTCGTATTCTTCAACCAAGAGTCACTTCATTTTTCAAGTTACAAATTCCACGTCTTTCAAATCAATTTAACTTCTTGAACTGCACCTACTACCACTGGAAGAATGACGTCTCTGGTAGAAACGACTCGTTATAGCTATCGAGTGAACCATTTGGTGCAAAAAGACATTAACAAACCCATTGATGCTATGAAGCACTTTAACACCAAAGTACTGGATGGTCACATCCGATCGTCCTTACGCCGAGCTACCCGACGCTCATCACCTTTTTCATGAAAGTTCCGTCTGGTCTTTGGGTGCTTAAGCAAAAGTGGAATGCTCATGCCGGTATGATGGATCCAGGACTGAAAATGTTCTGGCCGGCGTGGAACCGCGTCTCACACATTGTGACCAAACAGGCAGTGACGTATTCCAACCCTGTGCGCGGATGTCCTACATCTGATAACGTGATGGTCGATATTGACATTTCCATCAGCTTTCAAATCGGCCCAACAGAGGATGACGCATACACTTTTGTGTATTCGCTAGGAGCGCATCGCTTTGACGAGTTACTCTACAGTCTCACGGAGGAAGCAATTCGAGGTCTTGTGCACTCAGTGCGACATGACCAAGTGCATGACCTCAGAGAAGAATTTGCCGTGGGAATGAAGACCGATCTAAATGCCAAGCTCAAGTCTTATGGCGTCTTTATCCACAATGTCAAAGTGACTAATGTTGAATTACCACTAAAACTTTCCAAAACACTTGAGGAGACGACGGCGTTCAAGACGCGTATGGAGGAGCAGGAAAAGAATCACGAAAACCAGATGCGAATCCTGCTAAATCAGGAGACGCAGAAGCTCACAGCACTGGAGAAGGAGAATGAGCGAGCGATTCAAGATTTGCAGGCTGAAAGTGTTCGTGCAGCGATCATTCGAGACGAGCGACGCACGATCGCCGAAGCGAAGGCTCAGGTCACGATTGCGGAGCACGTGTCGTCGAATGATAACAAGATCATGGCAGCAGCAGGTTACAAGGCAGACGCTGTTACGAGCGCGACTGCTAAAGCGATAACGCGCAAAGCTTTGCCTACGGTAGAGCTCAACAATCTGAAGACCGACTTTGACCAGTTCGTAAACGGAGCCAAGGTGGAAGCAGATGCACTAATCCAGGCTGCTAAAAAAGAGGCGGAAAAAATCCGGGTAACTGCCGAAGCTGAAGGCACCTCTGCGGCATACCTGAAAGCCAAACGCGACTTTGACTACAACGAGAAAAGAAGATACGCATGGAAGCTGCTCTATTGGAGGCCGTTCCTCTAGTCATCAGCGGAAAAAATGGTGACCAGCTCATTCAAGGGACATTGTTGCAGACGATTTCGTCGGCAAAGTAACTGGAATGCGGATTGTAAAAGTTTGAGTGGATATGACCAGAAATAAGTCGCGAAGGTCTTGAGGTTGACTATTGTGATTGAGTTAGTCTCAGTGTGACCAAGCGCTAGTTTGAGGACAACATGATCATGCGATTAAGCCTCAATATTGAACTTCCATGTGATTACTTTCACGATTTGTTAAACACCAGGTCCTTCTCGCACCGCGTCAAAAATTGTTTGTATCTCTGTCGGGCACTGCTAGATCAACAGCAAAACATTGTGACGGTTGACAGCGCGCCAATGTCATGACGCTGTCGTAAGAAGTTGTACTAAGTGCTAATATATGCAAGAGTTTTTCGATATCAAAGTACACACAATATGAATTCCTGCCACGATCAAGTTTGGAGTGTTGAATGGCTCATTTTGCTTCCAACAATTTTTACACATACAGTTGCTATCAATGTAGTCCGACAGATAATCATCGGTCAGGAATCAAATCGGATTGAGAGCACTCTCGTGAGTTTAATCAAGACTGGAACGACATGAACAAACATGAGTTTTATTACATGAATCAACCGCACATTCCTCTTTGTTATCTGCTTTTGGACTTCATTCTACGCAAAATAGATCCACAATGTAAACGTGACAGCAAGAGCAGCTAGACCACTACCAGCTACAAGTACGTTCACCCACATGGGCTTGACAAGCTCTGTAGCGTCGAGTTTAAAGACCTCGTCCCAGTGGATCATATACTTACGCACCTCTGCTGACGGAAGGTTCTTGTGCTTTGTCAGCAAACTCACCACGACACATACAACCATAGCGGTGACCCATAGTAACAGGGCAAAGTGTTGAAAGTTCATGTAGAAGAACGTATTCAAGAATCCGGGTAGATCACCATCCATACTGTCGCCCTTGATCGTTACGAAGATGAGACGTGAGAAACCTAGCAAGCCGCCGACAACCATAGCAGAGAATGCTCCGTACACGTTAGCCGACTCCCAGGTAACACCAAGCACGAGCACAATGCCGATGGGAGGGGTCAAGTAACTTTGAATCTCAACAATCTGCTCATAAAGACCTGTTCCATTGCGCATAATAGGAATCCAGCAAAAACTGAGCACCGCAAAGGCGATAATACTCATGCGACCGACCCACACGAGCTGCTTGTGTGAAGCATCCGGTCGAAAATTGAGATAGATGTCGTTGGTGACAACAGACGAACCCGCAGCAAACACGGAAGCTAAACTCGACATCATAGCGGTGATGATACTAGAAATCATCACACCAACAATACCATGCGGCATTACTTCGGTAAGTAGTGTGGGGTACGCGGCGTCAGTGCCTTCTTCAATCTTGCTGAAGTCAAAATAGATGCTAGCAATGATACCCGGGATGATGATTAAAAACGGCGGAAGCACCTTCAGCATACTGGCGAGCGAGCAGCCAGCCTTTGCGTTTGCTGTGTCCTTAGCAGACAGAACACGCTGAACAAGATCTTGGTCCATACACCAATACCATACCGACCCGACGGGCTGACCAAAGATCATACCCGTCCAAGGGTAATCCGGATCGTCTGTTGGCTTCCAAAGGTGGAACCAGTCTGAGCGGCCCTGGTTGGCCAAGTTTTCCCTGATGCCTTCGAAGCCGCCGATCTGGTTCATGGAGTACGAAAAGATCACGAAGCCACCCAAAATGAAGACACACATCTGGAAAAGGTCCGTGTACATAACAGCACGAAGACCACCGGCAATGCTGTACATAGCACTCAGAGAAATACAGACGCCTGCACCGATATACAGATTCCACCCTAAAGTTGCTTGGAAGACGACTGCACCGCCATAAATACTTGCACTCATCTTCGTCAATACATACATAATGACTGTTATGAGTGACAAATAGTGTCTACACGGAGCACCAAAGCGGTATTCCAGGAATTCCGGAGTCGTGTACACGCCACAGCGGCGATAAATAGGTGAAAAGATCCAGCCCAAGCACAAGATTAAAATTGCAGCGTACCACTCGTACATGGCCACTGCAATACCGCGACGAGCTCCGTCGCCAGCCATACCGATAAAATGTTCAGCACCAACGTTGCTGGCAAATAGGGCTCCGCCGACAAAATACCATTGCATGCCGCGATCAGCCAAGAAGAAGTTGGACATCTCATTGACTTGGTTATCCGGTCCGTCGCGAGCAATTAACGAGGCCGAAGGACGACGTTGAGATATTGTTGAGCCACGTTCGTCACCAGCAGGTAGTTTCTTGGTTGGTGTCGCATCCGAAACCACATAGGAGTCGTCCGATGATCTTGAGACTTGGTCCACATTGCGTTTCGATGGACGAATGCACGGGAAATACTTGGCCAAGTGACTTTCGCCAGCTTGGATGGAAGCAATGACAGCCACGACCATCATAAAGAATAGCACTGTCGTGATGATAAGGATGTCGACGGTATTGACTTTGGCACCACCGGACGTGTCGGGGACAGTTTGAGTGTATAACTTGACCATACTAGTGAACGACAAACTAAGCTTTGTGTGGTGAAACGTCCAATGGTGAGTGGAATGCGCTCTAGTTGATGAATTAGAGAATGAAGCGAATTCGTAAGGTGACGCCAAAGGCAGATAAAGTTGTTGAACTCTGGTGCTCACGCTCCTGACCCAAAGCCGGAGCCATATCTCCCCTAATCAGATTAACACAGCCGCGTTGCAAGACGGGACGAAGCTGTTGCTAAAGTTCATGTGTGATCATCATTGCATGTGGTTACGGTAGTGGTTGTAATCGGCACCTTTGAGGCTATGGTGAACAAGATGAAATGAGCGTGCAAAGGGGAGTTCGAGATGTTAAGACAAGGTATGGGCATTATTTTGAGCATTTGCAAGTGCGTAATGAGTACCAAACGACCTCAAATTAACACATAGTTGCAAAGCTGGAAAAGAGCGACTCGAGCGTAAAGATGCGGAGAGTGGCATTGCACAAGTGCTTGTACGCGCTCGTAGTTAAGCGCTGGCGAACGCTCGAGACGTTAAGGAGATCAATTCCTTTACGTTTGTTGGTGGTATCTTTAAAGGTTGCATCATACTATGCATTGTTAGTAAGTAATGCTTTACAATAGCCCTTGAGATTGCTAGCTCGTGTATCTATCATTATAAACATACTACATGCAAGCAAACCTACAAAGGCGTGATATACATACTCTCGCTCTCAAATTGATTGCAAACATGTATGTCGCAGCGAATTTTCTGGAACGAGTGTGGAGGTACAATGTGATTCAGGGCGCTTTGCATGAATTCAAAAGATTCTTCTAGAAGCCTCTAGTTCATTCGAACCAACATGTTCAATCTAATCCTCATACCGAAGAATTCTGCGAACGACCTAATGTAATGTATTACGTTAATGCGTCCGTCACATCAAGCTGGACTGACAGCGAAATCAAAGAGTAGACAGCGATATTAGCATAACATGCCTTCAGTACATGGTTTTGTACAGAGCAGCGTAAATGAATACTGCTACTGGTGCCAAAATTGCAACTATCAATGTTTGAAAAAAGTGGACCTATGCTGATCTTGACGCGTCTCATGCACACACATATCATCCATGACGCAATGTTTTTGTGCTATAGAGCTTGTACAGAGACGGCTTTGCAACATTTTTTGCGCTTCGTCTGTTCAGGACATTTCGCAAACTATCTTTGCAGTGAAAACATATCATACAAAAGACGCTGGTGCTTAGTCTCGAGTAAGTAAAATACATAGCGTATAGTAATGTGATCAATTATTTGTACTAACACTATACTTTAATTGTTGTAATTTCCAGCCTTACTTGACCAGGAAAAGAACTAACACTTTCCAAAGTCTAGCATGTGATGGTATTCAATGACAAAAGCAAAGTGACAGTTGCAACAGACTGGTTTAGGTTTGCCTTACACGTTTAGCGGGAACGTTACCCTTCTTACGTCTGGTGCTAGCATTGATGAGATTGTAATGTACCAGCAGGACGATTCAGCAAATTGTTATCTCTTTCGCCGCCAACGAAAACATTCCATACACCACGAACTACCAGTTTCGGAATTCCTGGTAACTGAATCCGTCTACTATGACGCATTTAAGTCGTAAAGAGACTGCCACATTTAGAAGAATCGCGAATGCGACACGTGCTGAATTTGAGGCAACTCCAACGTCGCCCAGCCGCTCTAAAAGTCTTTAACAACGCAGACAAAATCCTTGTTTCATGTCATTCATTTGGAAGCCACAACATCTTCCACTGTTGCCAATGAAAATGAAAGAAAGGCAAGGCACCGGTCGCCTTAGTCGAGAAAAATGAGCGCATTACATGTTGCAACCTCCGGTTCGATTGAGAATCAAGCGCCTGGCATATCAAACTTTGTGGAGGGAAAATAGTGTACTGCGGCTGTCGTCAAGAGATGACAGAGGCGAGCGATGCTTGCCCCAAGTATAGGAAATGTTTGTCCCAATCTGAGGGACGCAGCTCTACCATATGCTGCGAGGCAGACATAATAGATTGACGACAGGTTTGCCAACTGACATTCAACTAATGCCAATACTAATCGATTAAAGCGGTCTGCTGCTACTTATAATGCGCAAGAAGGTCATTTTGACTATAAATTTTTGGCGATGACAATCTCGGTATCGTTAAACTTACTTTACGATACGAGTCCTAGAGCTCGAACAGTACTTACGCAGTCAAAACTTCACCCGATGCACACGAATGACATGGCATTCAGCACGACTCTAAGGTGGTACTGCGGATATCAAACTCATCGAGCATTTACTATATCAATGATGGTAACGGCTGCCCAGACTTTTAGAGCAATGCCCCTATTGCAAAAGTTATCTTACCATTTCGATCGTTCAATTTGAAGAAGGCACTAGATACCCAGCTGATGTAGCCTTTGTCCGATAAGACCCATAGCGTTGCAACCCATGAACAGAAGGGGGAGTATGTGGATCAAATCTTGCGGAACGTTGAGGCTGCAGGCGCGTAAAAATTAGTCATAGTTGGAATGACTTTATGCATTGATGCAGGTTTCATAAACCCAGGTAACAGCTTTTGCCATAAATTGATTGTGTCACATGTATGATCATGCCAGAATCGAATGCACTGTCACGCTACCAAAAATTATGATGAACAGCATCATTGCATGCTCACACGAGTTTTTCTCTAACAGTGACACGAAGTCACTGTTACACCGCGAGAGAAAAGTCTCGTGTGAGTTCGTATTCAGACTGCACATTGGTAAATAACTACACATCACGTTTTACCCAGCATCAGATAACGGCCGCTAATTCTTCACGGCCAGATCCAGATTTTTCGCTAAAACTTGCAACCACATCCGTCCTTGTTGGGCATTGTACACCGAACCATTGGCAGATACAATTGCGCCGTTTCTGATATAAAATGGCATTTGGGCAAAGCTCAAAGCCTCAGCACGAGCGACAGCGTATTCTCAGGCCCATTGCCTGTAACTCCTACCTGGTTGCTGCTCGTCGTCTGCGGTGTATCATCTGACAAAAGCGAGACCTGATTATGAACTTTCGGACCTATTTTTTCAGGCGACTTCCTCGATCATTCATGTACTAGTGTTTTGGCGTTGATTGGATCGCAGAGCCGTACAGAACGAATGTATAAAGGTATTCAAACTCGTTCTCGTTCTCCTTGGTTCTTCCGCGGTCCCGTAAAACTACTTTTTGTGTTCTTGTCCTTGCCATTATCGTCGACAGCACTACTACTAATCCAAGCTGACTTTTTTTGAAGCTAGTGCCACTCGAATACAGATGTGTCTGTCGTCACTGAAAGTGCGCTGAGTGGAGGAGAATGCAAACCTCGTTCAAGACGACTAACAATCTAAGGTTGCAGGTCCGTGGTGCGACGACTCTACACCTTGCTGTAGATCTGTTCAGCGTTGTCGTTAACTGGCTATCACGGATGCCAACGCTACCCCATGACACCACCAGTGCTATGCGGCTGAAGTTGTAGTCTCGTTTGTCCGATGTCTCTCCTCACATTTTGCCCCAGCTTTTACTTCTTTGCTACTCGTCTCACTGCTATGCTGCAACTCTTCTGCCTTCTTTATTAGCCGAATACGGGTCTCGCCTAGGCTTCGGCCTTATGTAACCTGAATGACGTGTGTGCATATTCTACGTGACCATCAAATTGAACGTTGTGAGAAGTTGCGTGGAAACATATTTTCTTGCTCTGCTACTCTCTAGACGACGATAGTGTGTGGCTTGAAATTCGTCATGGTTAGTTTTCCGATGCTATGAACTATAGGATTATGTGTGTACTTGGAAATTTCTACTGGTTTAACAATGATAAATGGTAGTAATTAACCACCATCAGCGTACTTCAGTGGTCACAACGCAGCAGGCACAATTTCGACGTATGCAAAGGCTTCCCGGTATACAGATGAAACGAAGACATTGTATTGTGGACAGAATTTCCAACTTGATGTGTGCTCGTGACCGTTTGGTGCTGTACCAAGAGCCAATGTTTCATCTACACTCGGCGTCAGTGTCGTGATCGTCATCAACAGACTCTGGTTCGACAACAACTTGTCCATGCAGCAAGTTTTACCACCTGTGAGTGGATATTTCAAGCTACAGATAGCAGATTTGATCACGACTTTACGAAGTTAGTTGTTAAGCTGACATCAAAATTTGTTCGATTGGGTGGTTAACTGGGCGTCGTGCCATGAGGCGCTGATTGCAGTAAGAGATCCTTGTTTTGTGCCGGACCCAGAATTTGTCGGGAGGAGGCAAATGGGCCGTGAAATTGCCCGTCTCAATTTGGAGTCCTCAAGCACTGCGGTTGTACAATGTCGTGAGTTATCGAGTAGGTCATGCGATTAAGTGCAAGTTGCTGAAGGACCACGTGGCATCATTATTTGGACCCATGTTGTGAAAGCCTTTTTCATTTGGAGATGATAAATGCACTTTTCGCCCGCAGATCCTTAGATATGATAACAGTTCCTCTGTCCTACCCTTTATGCTCCTCGTTGTAATTGTGTTTACACCTCATACAAAAACAAAACGTTTCTGGATTCTCGACATGAACAAATGTCTTCATCACGAGTGGATCGTCAGTCTTGGTTGATCCGTCTTTCAAACGATAGAAAACGGAATCAATGCAATTCGCATCGAATACCTTCACCAAGACCTCAACCTGCACAAACGAGTGTCAGCATACTCGCACACACACAACAGGACTATGTGTAAAGTACAGACACCAGTACCTTATATTTGCTGCCAATTGATGGACTTTTCTCAACAAGTCCGGGCAGCATGTTTACAATAGGGATTTCGAAATTGATACCGTTGTAATAGCCATACATCTCGCGAGAAAGTGCAAGCCGTCTGTTCGGGTCACGGTCGTACTTGGCAAATTTACGTTTGTAATCTCTGCTTTGCTTCCTCGACACCAAATGACAGCTTTCTGCCTTGCCAAATGGAAAAAAACCTCTCGTGTTCAATCCGTTGATATCGAAACTCGTCAGTCAAGGAGTCCAGAATCGAAACACTTGTAGTCAACGAAACGGATGAAATTGTGTGTTGCGGAGAGTCTGACTCTTGTGGGTCATAGCCGGTGCTCATAACACACTTCAGGTCAGTAGGAACATCTTTAACTCGTGTGAATTCTCTTGTAATTATTTGGTCACGCAATGGAAAGCCAAGCGTTAGCGTGCTCTCAGCCAAGTCATTATTGAATTGCAATGCAGCTTTCTCTGAACCAAAAGTAAGCTAGTTGGTCAACACAATACGCACTACCACACAGTAGCTAAAGGAGCGCACCTTTCTTAAAAAGAACATGAAAGCGCAATTTCTTGTCTTCATACCAAAACGCAACATCCTTGTCATTCTTCCGGCAAGCCGGATCGTAGCGTCCAAACCGTGATGCCGCCAGCCGATACAAATTGCGGCGAATCCCTTTTGTGTCCAACGCATTCTCGATGGTTCCGCTAACGAGCCACAAGCATGATTCTTGCTTTGGAACCATCACCAGCACGTGAATCTGTCGATACGACGGAGGATCCATCCCGTTCAGCACGCCCTCAATTGGGCATTCTCCCTGTAGTTCGTAATATGTTTTCGTCAGCGATTCAATGATAGCAGTTTTCTGACCCTTCTTTAGCCTTTCCACGTCTTCTGAGACCGATGACAGCCGCCCGCCGTTTTTGCTAGGAAGAGCTGCAGCTTGTACGCAGGAAATTGGTACATCTTCTCCACTTTGATCGCCTTAAGTCCCCTATAGTCTGATTCTTGTCGATATCTACAGGGATTACGCCATACCGACAATTGCACAAAAAAGCTTTACCATATTTTTTTGAACACCAATTCTTCAATGAGAGACGGGAAAGAAAATTTAGTATCGTACCGAGTGGAAATGAACTGATGGTCAAAATGTGTCAAAATTAAGAAGTAGTTATTGATTTATGGTGAGAGGCTGACACGGATGCTACATTACGATGACAACGTCAATGCCTTGTTGCTAACCCACTGGCCGTCTGGAATCTTCTTACGTTGTGCGCTAGTCTTGATCATATTTTGAACTAACTTTGAGCCCTTTGTTCAAGCCATTTCCTATTCTCATTGGAAAACACTATCTTGATAAGGCATAACTTTCAAATGAACATGTAACAACTGCAACTACGATCTGCTGAGATCTAGCTCTTGTTCTATTGATTTGTTCGAGATGAACGTTGCTAGCAATTTGTGGCTTATTGTTTGTCAGGCAAAACCAGCTGGAGGCTAAGTTGCAAATTCTTTAGTAATAACCATCCATGCTTGGTCTCACCGCTGGAGGACAACTACTTCATGCCATCCACCTCTACCCAGAAGTAAAAAGCCTCTGTTTTATGTCGTATGCGTTGTTTCTTCCTCAGCTTTTCAAATGATACTTGCCAATCGCAACATTTGCCCATCTTGCCAGTACAATTTTCGTGTACCTTTCCGGCGGATGTAGCCGCCGCTACAGCTAAAGGCAAGCTTACAAACGTATTGTCACCCAATAGAACAAGACTTACCATACAGAATAAGGTATCCTGTAGCAGCAAAAAACAAAAAAATGTTGCAATAACGCCGTCGCAGGCAAATTCCCTGGCAAATGCTGAGTAAACACACTGATAAATGTGAGCAGCCACGCTTCCTCCATCGTCGTGTTCAAACAAACTGTGTTGCTGCTGAAAGTAAATGACGATTTGCCCCGTTTATTCGGTGTGAGCTCCCGACAAGCAAATCGAACGAGTTCTGGTGGATGCCGAAATTGTTGCGATATAATAACGGGTCAGCAAATTTATGCCGTCTTGCACAGCTCTTGTGATCGTTCATTGTCCTGTTGTTCTGTTATCCAGCCTGGAGCGGTTTTACCTTTCCTTAGTGACCTCGATGCATTTTCTTACGATAATGCCTCAATGTCGACTCCTGGTTTGCGCGTAAAATCTTTTTTTTGGTGCACCCGTACCAGGATAGTTATTGTTCTGCTTACATAGTCAGCATTGTCAGCCCATGCCTTCTTAAAACAACTTCAAAATTCTTGGATGGTGAATCCAGCACAGTGTTGCCCTTGTTATTTCCACTTTTGAACGGATGAAGCTGCAACGTTATAGGTACTGGTACAGCAATCAATCTACAACAGGCTACTTACTCTACGCCGCAAAGAGGCTCATCACCATGTTTTCACTTTACACGAAAGACACCACGCTGCTGTAAGAGAAGTCACCCTTCGCCATCTAACTTAAAACCATCCTTCTTACGTGAGCTGCTCCCCCGCCTCTATCATGAGCTTGCACCAATCAGGCCCATTCCATCTTGTGTCACTCGTGGTAGCAAATTGAACTACACGTACGCAAAAGGCCCTCCAAAGAGCTGTGAATTCGACGTAGGCACCAGCGGAATTTTTTGTTTACGGGAGTGAGTTGCTCTTTTGCAAATAACGGCACCGATGTCTGCAGCGTTTGAACACTCCGCGGTCTAGATTTTTTGCTACTGCCATTCGATGGTACACATTCATTGCTTCCGATATATCCGAATGAGGTGAATAGCGAGGCCGACATAGCATGAAACGCAGGAGTAACAGACAACAGCATCGGCGATGCCACGATGACCCTGTGGAGCTAGTTACGTCGCTTTATTTCGATAGTTGTGTCTTGTCGCGCACTCTTACCAGTCCTGTTAATGAGGTTCACACACGTGACATGTCTGTATCGCTGGATAGTGGTTGTCCATATGCGCGAAAACCCGATTCGTTTCAATACTATATCGTGTCCCGAGAAGGCGTCAAACGTCCGCGGACGTACTTCGAACTGTCCACCTGGTCCCAATACAGCAAGATTCAGCAACCAGCACACGTCCGGGACGGTTTGACCAGCAGCATTCGTCTCAGCAAAGTTGGCCACGCATCCGTCCTAGTCGGCACTGCCCATGTTGAATCGCGTGCCAATCGTCTCCATCTGCGTCTTGCAAGAATAAAGTTATCGCAGCGCTACCTATTGACGTCGCACTTCTTCATGACCTTGACGAACGTTCTTCTCGTAATAGACGTACAAAGTCCAAGTGAAAGGCAGCGGCTGAAAACTCGTTACTTCTACCGCATACTTCATCTTTTTTGATAAGCTAAATCTAGACATATCTACATATCTACATTGATAGATATAGTTGAGATGTACGAACCACACAAACTACTTGACAAATCTTGAATCCATTCATTAGGAAGCAAATGCCGCGTAGAGTTCGACAAAAAGATCATGTTCATGTTTCTCGTAGTAAAGGAAAGAATAGCGTTAGTGAAAGAAAGAAATTACGACAACGTTTTGGTCGACAAGAGGACTGTCTACTAGCAATGCAAGTAAAGATAGATACACCATATAAAGCACGATATGGTGCTATCGGAGAGACCTGAGATCATATTGCAGATCGTTTGAATCAACATGTGGATTTTCATATGCGTCCAGTCAAAGGCACAACAGCAAAAGCACAATTTGATACGCTTGTGTATCGTCATCGACAGTGGATGGAAAGTCATGAGGATGAAAAGAAGTTGGAAGAAATGACGAGTCCGTATCGAAAACTAATGAGTGAATTGATCATAATTGATCAATGAGATGGACATTTGTCCTAAGAATAACGCTAGACTGGATGGAAAAGATAGAGATCAAAACGAGCATGAAAGACCTACAGAATCACGTACAAAGAATACTCGACTTGGTAAACGTCGATCATTGAGTGTTAGTTCCGGACATGTTGGATGCAGATGAGTCTTTTGGATGTCGAGAGACGTTTATACTGCCACGTGCTATTGATACAGAAGAAATGCATGTATCATCTAGTGATTCGTCTCAGGCTGGAGAAATTGATCCACAAGTTACTGTTTCAATTGAAGAACCTGCGTTATCACAGAGTCCGATTGTTGCAGACGTTGGGACGGTGCAACAAGCTATGGCAGAGTTGCTCAGGATGCAACATGCCATTGCAACTCGACCTGATAATAGTAGTATCAAGGAGCTAGAAAAAATATATGAGATGAGACTACGAGAGAAAGAGGAGAAAACAAAGCAACGCGGCCTTGAACTTCAGATTGAAATGCAACGTACGAGATGGAGACAACTGAATCTGGAGTTTGAGAAAGAGGAATGCAAGAAAGACCGCGAAAAACAAGCCAAGCTCATTACAAGTCTTCTCGAGCGTCTTGAGCCAAAGAGAAGCTGAACGCTGATTGAGAGAAAGTGAACGGCGACGTAAGGAGCATCTGTTGCACAGGTTACCTGATGAAAGCGAGGACTTTGATAGCTTCGTGTGTATCTTCAAACGATTTCGTGGATGTCAAATATTGCCTTCATGCTATGATGGCATCATCTGACCAATGCTTCATTAATGACTGACTCCATGTACATTGTTCTACTCCAGCACTGGCACTTGCAAACAATCATCAGGTATAGGTACGTCATCGCCTGGAGTGAAACATAGCAACATTTGACATGTGGAGCAGGCGAATTGTGACTTACAAGTGATGCTTTACTACTATTGCTGCTACTCCTACAATATGGAATAGTTAAAAGTATTAAGCTCGGAGATCATACAATAGGTTCATCTATTCACCTCAAAATGAGTACGTCTTGCTTAGTACCGGACCATTCCGATTTACCACCGCCATGCGCATAGCACTAATCCCCTGTGTCGAAACTTTCCACACCGTAGAGTCTCACAAACACTTTCTCCGCCATGTGACTAGCAACGTTCGTACCAATTTGCTTTTCGTGTACAGCCGTCGGTCGCGCAAATTTTGTAGCCGCCATGCTCGAAACACTTGTTGTACATGTTGGTACGGTTTGTACACCCTGGTAATGTGCCTCGTGAGCCTCCACCATGACGCACGCAACAGCCACGAAACATTGTAATGTATATGTAGCCTTCAACTTGACACGGCAGCGTGTGACTCATTCTTCTCTTCTTCTCCTTGCCTAAACTTTGCAACAAAGACCGTCTACGCGACCTCCGCATTTTTTTTCGTACGCATATGTTGTTGTTGTTAATGCTTCCTTTACTTTGTTACTTGATCCAACGTCACTGTTGATGGTCAGCACAACACGAGCATCAAAATCAGTTCAAGTCATGGCCAATTATCACATACACCAAGGCAGCATCGTGTACGAAACTTCTTGCAATGGTGTGACGCGTATATAATTCGTATTTTCTAAGCAAAACTACACACTCAGGCGTGATCAGGCCCTTCAGACCACTTCTTGCCTGTGCCAGCTGAGTCTATAGGACCAATAGCACTTGCATCAAGTCCAGTCTGCTTTCGTCTCTTAATTTCGTAGCCGCCACGCTGCTTACTAGTTGCAGCAGATCGTTTGAGAAATGGAGAATCTATAGCTGCATCATTACTAACACAATGGTAATGGTCGACTGGTCGTTTTCTCATCAGGTTTCCCAATTGCGCCCGAGCACGTTTTGACTGCTTGCGTGTTTCCACAATCTCTTAGAATACTGTCAAGCTTTGCTTTCGCCTCAATAGCTTGTACTATAAATATACAATTAGACGCATATTGTGTTGCATCAGACAAACCGAGTATTAAAAGAAGCAGGTCATACATGACGCTTTCCCACCTAATGATACACTCCGCGCAACAGGTCGTGTCCACGTCGTCTCGTTCGTCTTTTCATTCCAGTAGTAAATGTCACCACTCGCGGCATCAGGCACTTCTTTCCATCCACTATAATGCATGCACACCAAGCACGTTAGTTCTGACCTACAAAACAGCAGTCTTGATCCATCACGTACTCGGCCAATTTCCCGTCACCAGTCTTGGACTCCGCATTTTTCACGATATTCATCTGCACGTATCATCCTCATTAATATAATAGTATACATCACTAACCCACTCAACAAATGTCCGCACCTGAGTCGTCGAGCTTTCAGGTCGCTCCCATACCGTTTCATTGGTTGCCTGCACCACCAGAACGAATCTTCCCTCAGTACTTTCCGTAACAATAACTCCTTAGTCCTACATAACGACAATGCCTGCCTCATTCCAATAATATAAGTCGCCCGAGACGGGGTCTACAACTTCTTGCCATCCTTGAGGTAGGCCGTTATATTCTGTCGTCCTTGATTCCAGTCGGTACGTCTCCGTCATCTGCTTAATCTGATGCATCTTCTGGATCTCGTGTGCATGCCGCAATGCTACTGCATGCAGCGTGTTGTCTCTTACTCGAGGGTCATACTTGTCAGCTGCTGACGGCTCCCGAGGCTGCGCACCAAGCACTCGACGCTGAGCCATAAGAGACGTGGTATTGGCTGCCTGTTTCTGTCTAAGTTGCTGCTGCTGCGTCAATTCTCGCTGACTTGGTCCACTACATGTGGTCTGTAGATACTTAAGAGCTTCTTCGCGTGTCTTTTGAGCTGCTACTTCCTTCTTGAGCCGCTCGGTAGCGACGGCGGACTTGGGCGGCATTTCTGATGATGTCAAGTGGGCGTTGAGTTCTGTCATTTGCTGTGTAGATAATTGGCAAAATACGTTTATCGAGCATTTGCAAAACTTGAAGTTGCTCTTAAACTGCTAGAATAAGTAGCTCTGTCAACACGCTTGTCAAAGGACGATATCCTGCAAATGATAACTGCAGGATATAGACATGCTGACTTGACATTATCGATGATTATGTAAACTCCCGTATGATTATCACAGACGCAGTGTGAGTCTGAAAATAGCGCTGCGTGCCTGAAAATACATCTCAAAGCTTTATATTATTCGTGCCAGCTTTTTCTTTCCATCTTGATTAGAATCTACAGTCTTTAGATTGTGCTGTCTGCTGAAAGTGGTTCTGGCCCTTGCTTTTATCCGATTCAGCATGTACTATGATACAAAGATGAGG
The DNA here is from genome assembly GCA_920618645.1 of Peronospora belbahrii. Taxonomy (NCBI): domain Eukaryota; phylum Oomycota; class Peronosporomycetes; order Peronosporales; family Peronosporaceae; genus Peronospora; species Peronospora belbahrii. The sequence goes on along the minus strand of CAKKTJ010000326.1, from coordinate 835,616 downwards.
TTTGCCTGTCAATAGACGCTCGTCACCGACCGACGTGGAAAACTGATAGATTGACCACGATTTGTGATATTCAATCGAGCCCGGTATTGATGCGAAAGCAAAAAGCCGAGCTGGTTAAGAACCTTATGATGGAAGCTTGGAACGATGTCAAGTCAAAGGCGGGAGCAGTAACAACAGAACATGATACTGAAGTTGAGCGAAAACGAATATCTTATCATGTAGACTCCACGTCTGTTGCAGCAATTCTCGACGTATTCGTGCTGATATTGTTCATTCTTACAGGATAAAGCTAAAGACGACTGTCTTAGGCTGCCGCAATTACCAGTACGCGACTTTTAATCGTGAGCAATCACCAGACTGCTTTTCCAGTTCATTGAACGCTTACTCTGTCTGTGCTCAGGCGAAAATGCAAACTGCTAAGCAATGTGCAGCGGAAAATGGTATTCGTGTTGGTTTTGCCACGGTTAGTGTGCGTATGACACATGCTGCTACTTCCAGTTTCTGACACTGTGCATATGTGACAGATGACACTGAGGATCACGTTTTCGATCGCAACACGACCGATTCTGTGTCTTGCATGGCATGCGATAGACCGCACAGCTGTATTTTGCTCAACTTATTGGAGCGTAAACGAATGCCAACCGGGGGGAGTAAAAAAAATAAAAGTCAACAAAAAGATAAAAGAAAAAAAAAAAAAAAAAAAAAAAATTTTTTTTTTTTTTTTTAAAAAAAAAAAAACCCCCACCAAAAGAAAAATAATTAATTAAAAAATTTTTTTTCGGGGTTGTTTTTTTTTTGCAGTGCCCTTTTGAAGACTGATGTCGTGTAACACTAAGCTGCTGCGGCAATATGAGGAGTCCGAATAGCAAGTTGGAGGCGGTCTTGTCGCCTAGACTGAATAACATGCAAAGTGCTGTGCCGGAATAATAAAGCAAACAACAGGCAAGACCTGGAAACGTGAGACATGTAATATTGACTATCACACTTAAGCTACCGTGTAGTTTGACACGACACTGCTTTGACGCAGCACCAAGTGTTTGTATTTACAAAATGTACGACCCAGTTCTTGAGGAGATTGACAAATACAAACATCGTCGTCCTCTACACACATAGGACCAGAGGTTTTCTCTAGCGCCAGTGAGGTAACACGACATGCCTCAGACCTCATTGCAATGAAACACTTTTCAGCGTCTGAAGCAAAGAAATCCTTGCATGCATGCCCTTACACGTCCTCACGACGCAATATACAATCTATAGTCATCCTACAAAACACACTCATAATCACGTGATATCAAATGCACAAATGGCATTCGTCGAATCTCTCCTCCATTCAAACATTATCAGATGTTCATTGGTTGATTCTACATTCATTCACCAACCAATCATAACACGATGCACATGGAGTGAATGCATGTCGTGAAAGTTGACATTCTATTCCGTTTTGCAGGTTTTATCGGAATGATGGTAAATACAGACAAATTTACACGCCTTTCGAGAAGAACAATACCGGTATTTATCCAATCGTAAACATGCCGACACTAACCGACGAGGAACAGGAGTTGATTCAGAACGACCGCGAGGCGAATCCAGGCTGTTTCTACTCGACGGCTTTGTCACAATCGTGCAGGTCTATTAACGGTGATAGCAAGTGTGAGATTATCAAGAAAATATTTCGTCAATGTCCGAATTCTCGCAAGGAACTTATTTCCAACCGTAAAGAGATTACAGAGGACGAACATGGCGGCGAAGCGACTGACGAGGACTTTTTCAATCGGGAGAGGATGGATCCACGTAGAGGGTGAGAGGATAAATGCAAAAGACATATATTATGACATTGTCGGGGATAAAATGCACGACTAATGGCATATTTTTGACAGCGGTGAACCGGGATTTGGCACATTTTTCCAGCAACGGTACGCGTTATTGATCAATTAGTGTGATTTAATGTGAGTGTAAGGGGAACGTAGCTGATATGTAGTCATGATTGATATAGAGGAGACGATTTTGAAGCCCAGATGAGTCCATTTGACTTTCTCCGCCAAGAAATGCTGCGTCCGTTTGAGGGTAAGTTGAAAAACATGCGAACTTGGGCCCAATATACAGTTCTTATTATTGTTGTTGTAATGCTGTAGAGTTTTTTGGTGGCGGGATCTTGGGTCGCGGCGCACTGAACCCGTTTGAAGGCCTAGAAGAAGGAGAGTTTGAGCGGACGCCGATACCACCGCTCACGCCACATCGACCTTCTCGACAGACACCTTCTAATCCTCCACACTACTCTTTCCATCCATCTCAAGGAAACGACTCGAATGGTTGGCATTCGCTTTGTCTTTTCCGATGCTTTCTGTGCTTTTATTCTGACAAAACGTCTCAATGATGGTGGATGCAGAAGCGGATGCCCAAGCACGCGCACGAGAGAAAAGCGACATGTTTGCAGGGTTTTCAGGCCGAGTGGAAGAAATCTAGACCGTACTCGCAGGCGGTGTGGTGGCCAATTGGAATTGTGTAGCTGATCCATTGAGTGCTCTGTTGAGTTAACTGCCAGTTGCAGCAACTTTGATGGCTATTCGTTCCTGCTGTCATGTAGAAGGAATATAATACGAAAACTTGGATTCATATTTCCTGTTTCCATTGAGGAAGCAGTGATATGCACGTGAATTGCCAAGAAGGAAAGGGGCGGAAGTGTGCGATAGATTGCCGCTTTGCAACATGGTCAAGTTTCAGGTATTGACGTTCTACAGCTCGGTGCCGAATGGGCTGAAACCGTCGTTTGCGATTGCCTCGCAGTCAACAAGTAAACTTGGTAGCTCATTAAGCTCGAGATACTTGACATGTACTTGGGCACGGTCTTTTATGTTTGAGTGAGCTAGCAAATATTGTCCCACATTCGACGCACTTATACTGTGGCTCAAAGCATGTTAGCATCTTGTATATGGTAAGCGTACTTTCGTGAAAAGTGTCCAAAACGGCAAAAGGCATGTCGATGATATTATAATATGACATGGAAGGTACTGCAACGAAGTAGCATTATTCTGCTCATTTCACAGCGAGTAATTACAATATGCTAAGTGATGGACGTTCACTGACGTATTACTAACTAGTGCGTCGCTCCGTGCGTGCCACCCAAATTCATTTTGTACATATTGCATAGAATCATGACTTTCTGCGCCAAGAGATACCTGAATTGCATCCAAGTAAAACATTTTGAATGCAAAAATTGGACCTTACGCTCTTTAGTGGCCAGATTGCCAAAATCAATCATTTTACTTGACCTTAGAAGCGCCGGTGAGACAATTCATGTAAATATACGTGTCTACACCGTGTCCTTCCATGGGCATAATCGCTAGTTCACCGCCAAAGTACTTGGCGTATAGCTGCGCAATACGCAGACCAAACGATTCCGAAAAGTCTAGTTCGCTAGCACGGCGCTCCAAAACCTCTGCGACAGGATCATATCCACTCAAAGACGGGGACGTCGCCGTGCGATAGTAGTCTGAGAGCGCATTGGCCTCACTGCGGGTCAAGCCTCCGCCCATATCGGATACCTTGACACAAACGCCGTGCGGTCCCCCCGAGACCAGCACCTTTACCGGCGGTGGAGCGCTGGCTCCTGGTCTTTTGGCCGCAGCAACACTGTTCAGCACCGCGTTCTTGAACACCTCCGTCAAGATAATTTCAATATGTTGCGGAATATAGCGGTACGTGGCTTTCTCATCGCCAGTTACGACAATATCGGGCAGAAGCTCACCGTCGAGACTCTCCTGCCACAACAGACGCACTTTGTGCACAACATCTTGAGCGATCTTGACGGGCGAGCACACATCATGTACAACACCCGTGAATCCAGGCTTAGGTGTCTGAGCTGCAATGTGTTGGTCTACGAGCATGCGAATGCCAATGCGAGAATTGTAAAAGTTATCGAGCGACTCACTCAATCCCTGAGGTTCATACTCAAGAGCCTGCACCGCATCTGCAATATTTCCATGCATGGTAGCATGTTTTTGTCGAACCTTGCGATGTAAATCCATAAATTCCCTTTCACTTGAAAGGTTGGAAGGCAGCGGAAAGCTCATCAGCTGATCAAAACTACTGAGAAGTTGCTCACGAAGAGACACAATGGGTTTCGCTTGCGGCAGCTCATCTGGCAAATTCTCAAGGTCCACAATACGACGTGCAATTCGAATTGGTACTTCACGGTGTAACAGCTGTGCCGAAGTCACGATAGCGGGTGCATTCACCTCACGCCACTTGGCCAGAGCTTGTGGGTCCGTCTGAAGGGATGCTGCAATGGCAGGATTGGCCACAGGTCCACGCTTGAGCAGCGCCTGGAGCGTAATAGGTGGCAATGGAATATGATGCAAGCGGTAAACCTCAGCCAGCACTTTTGCTCCTACAGATGTCGTCATACCTCGTTCAATGAGATACTTTGACAAATACGCTACGAAAGACGTGGTGTTGAACGATTTGGTGCTTGCGCAAGCATTTCAAAACGAATACATGGGATTGACTTACAGCGAATGAATGATACGTTGTTTTATGTAAAGCCTAGAATTTAGCCAATCAAAAGACGCATGTCAGTTACTGAAACTTCACTTGATTACCTACCTCAATAGAACGCAAATCAGCCACAGCATGAGAGGTCCAAGGAGGGATGACTCACACAGCTACAATTATGTCTTGCAGGGATCAACGTTGTACAGCACTAGTTGCATAAACGTTCGAGCCAATGTAATCATTGGTAGTAAGGCCCAGACATGTCCGTCATGGGCGTTTATCTCCAGAAACGAAGTTTTCGGTATGGTTAACGTTTTCTAGTCATCGCATGGCCATTTTGACAAATACATCAAGTCTCTTCATTTGACCATAGTCGAAAGCGTGATACAACGCTAACTAGTCTGATACATTCCACGCATTAAGTTGTAGCCCCGGTGTGTCGTTCTCAAACGCGCTCAGGGCGACCTCAACTACAGCTCCCATTCGATGGCCGAATGCATACATGCAAGCAACATATTCAGCATTCCTTTTTTTCTGGCGATACCTCAAAGTTGCAGCGGTTGTAGCTTTTCAGGCGGTACGCCTCGATCTTGCTTGATCAAGGCTATTGCGCTCTCTGAAAGTATGATATCAAATTGACTGGTTTAGCTCACTCGAAAGCGCCAGTACTGGCTCGTAACGAGAGATTTGGCAATTGAAGACTGGCGATGTCATCCATTGCTTGATAAGGAGTCTGCTGAATCGTAGTGACAGCATTGTGCAAATTTCACACTTCTGTTTTTGCAGCTACTACTTGCAGCTATAATATTGTAAACTTTCTGGGTCATTGATCACGACGTCACTTGTCTATCAAATCTTGAGGTGAACTGCTTCCGTTAATATCACATCAATTTGCCAATAACATTGTTCCGCTTCGTATCTTGACTTTTCCATATAATCAGCACCATGCTTGTCTCCATAGCGACAAATATTCCATCAGTACCCAGCTCAATCTCCAGCGTATGCTGACCAAGTGCCTCATACAACGCTGTACAAAATTTCTTGTAATACAAACAAATAATACCTTACGCTATCCATATCGAACAGAAGCTCCCGAAGCGCCTATCCAAAACCTTCAACCATCGATGGGTATCATCATCCAGTTCACACTATTCCTTTACAGTACAAACTCCATCGTATGTCCCCGTCCTTTTTTTCCCTTGAGATAGCACTGTTTGGAGAGCGTCCGTGAACAAGCCTACTTCATGATTTAGTAAGTGGCAGATGATCCAGTCATGCTAATGTCCCTACTTTGATTGAAGAAGGATTGTCCACTTACTGACGTTGTAACAAGTCGATCATACACATTGGTAGCGACGGTCTTTTTACCATGCAATTCACATTACGCTACTTTTGCGACATGAATGTAACTACATGATTGACTGAGTACTGAATTCTCGACATACAAAAGTAAACATTGAAAAAGTCAACGAGTTCGATGCATCATCCCCGTCGAATTTGATATGAAGCCAAACAATCAGTTGTTAAATGGTATAAAACCGCAGAGGAAGTTGTGAAACGCAAACTTTACAAATAAAAGCATTCATTCTTCAACTATTCTGAACATATCCAGTCGAAATTACATTTGACGGTTTTACAACGCGTCATCACGCTCTTATCGCGATTCACAATCAAACAGCAGCCAGTCTCTCACGTTCAGCGAAAAGTTGAGCATTAAGTCTGCTTCTCATCATTTAAGAAGAAGAACGATAGACCGTAGTGTGAAGCTTGCAAGGTACAGTGGATTCATGAGAAGAGCAACCCTGTTGATGCAGTCGGTTGTTTTGTATATAAATGACAACTCACCGTCTATTGTGTCATTCTGTCACTGTTTTCTTTTTGTTTCATGTACAGACAACCTTCATCTGTCTTTCTTCTAGTGTAGCTTTCCAGTCTCTCTCTCTCTCGCTACGCTACGGTAATTAATTCACCTCAGGCAGTTGAAAGTCTCTGCAATTTCTTCTTTCGTCCAGTTGACAAAAATGGGAAGAAAATGGCAGCTTCGTGATGTGGAAAGCTTCTTGAATTATTTCAAGATTGAGATGCAGCTACTCAAGCAGGAGTGGAAGACCATCTTGCCGTGCACCATCATGCAGTACATCCATGGTGTCTTCCATAACCTGGCTTACTACATCCAGGGCAACTATCTGACGACGGAACAGCGCTTTACACTTTACGACCTTGGCTACGAGCTCATGCCGGAGCTTCACGGTTTTGCTTTGTCCATCTCGGAAATCCTTGTGTTTGCCGCTGTCTTTGCTCCAGCCATTCTCTTGGTCGCAACGATTCCATTATTCAAGCAGGAACCTGGCCGCCCACGCTACCTTGTGATTGTGCTGAAGCGCTGTCTACTGCAGATCAGTATTTGTATGGTCTTGCGGATCATTTCGTTTCTCGTGACGGCTCTTCCGTCCCCAGCCGATCACTGTGAGCTCAAGTTTGACGACGCGTGTTTGGCGGCAAATCCAAACAATCCAGTGTTATGTGTTATTCCTAACCCGGACTTTGAACCGCCTGCTCTTAGCGATTTGTTTACTCGTCTCAACCCGCTTACAGGCTGCGGGGACTTGATGTTTAGCTCGCATACGATCTACACCGTATCGCTCATTCTGACCATGTGGAAATTTTGGCCCAATAAGTTTGGACTTGCTATCATGGTCAGCGTGCAAATTACTATTGCGTTCCTGATTGTAGCCTCACGTAAGCACTATACGATTGACGTGTTCTCGGCGCTGTATGTTGTGCCGCTGATCTGGTTCACGCTGGAGGCGTACCACAAAGACATTAATAACAAGGACTCAGAGGTCACAGTTAAGTCTATTTTTGATTACTACGGAGTTGACGTCTCTAGTGATGCAAATGACGGTGCAATGCCGCTCCACACCAGCGATGCAATTCCAGATTCGGCAGGTCCGTTAAACTCGGTGCAGGTGGCGATGACAGAAGACGATAGCTATAGCGGTGAGCGTTCTGACGCTGATAACTCAACCACTAGTTTCCAGCGCAAGAACTCGTTGTAAGGTATATGGAGTACTTTGATGCAACATCATAGCGACTTCTTAGTTTGGCACATGCTCTATATAAAGAACGCAGCGTTTTTAAAGCTGCCTTGTTGGTATGATTGGTGCTATTGTGATTTAATCATTCATGACGATTGCGTTTTTTATTTATTGTTGTTAAACGCCAACAAGAGGCAACCGTGCCTGAGCTACGCATAATACGCGCTAATCTGCGAGAGCGTATCCATGTCTGACAGATCGTCTGTGCAGATGCTCGAAAAGTCGCTTCGTTGGGACCACCACAGTGGTGAAGTCACATCGTGGTCACTCCACTCGCTTGACTCATCAAAGCTGGCGTTTCCAACACTTCGATTTGCGCGATAGAAGAAAACGTCTGCGGCGTCAAAAGTTGGGCAGGGCAACACACTGGGTGCAATAGTGACCTCGTAAGATTGTGAGCTTGTATCTGGGAGACTTAGTCTAACCTCCAGTGGTTTTAATGCCGAGCTGTAGGCAACATGTGGCATCTCAACGTCTTTGTCAGTGCTGAATCGAGGCATGTCGTGACTCAATATCTGCTCAATCTTTTCCGGGTGCCCAAGAATAAAGCACTCGTGATAATAAATGGTGTACTCGCGCTGGTCACCGTCTTCCTGATACTTAAAGTTGAATGCCTCAAGCATCTGATGAAGTGTGCAGACCCGTAGTCCCAGTCGTTTTGCTAGTCGAACTTCACGTGTCTGTTGTACGAGAAAATGTGTGCCATTGTCAAGCCACACGAGCGCATCTTCCTCGGTCTCGTTGTCTAGGCAATAATGTAATTTTTCCAGTATTGATCGCCAGCTTTTATCGTCTTGTCCTGTTGTAGAAATGATGCAATATTACGTAAACATTTTTTTTATCTCGATGCAACTACTTCACTGAAGAATCATTATCATGAAGCACCTCTTCGATCGCATCGCAATTGCTTCATACACCGTTCTTCAACCACAACAGTCGAGTCTAAATATATAAAAACCCATTAGGAAGTAGTCAAGACAAAAGAAACAAGCGAACGAATACGATAATTCGTGGATGCATTCACATTGTACCATTTTCATTGCGAAATCGTCGTGTCATGGTAATTCATTCATACACGGACCACTTCAACTTTGTCAATTCAAGTGCAAAACACCACCACCAACTAATGAATTGACCGTGTTCAATTCAAAAAAATAAAGCTCATCATTTAAATTACACTCCCCTAACACATCCATCATCAGTTCCACTCTAAAATAGATCAGCGTTATAACCCTATAGAAGTCTACCACTTTATTTTTCCACCTCTATAACTCTTGATTTCGCGTCATTTATAGATGTCAAGAAGACCAATAAATTCGCTCTTCATGGCGTCACGACCACGTCCAACGTCTCCAATATCGTCGTCCATGGACGCGTATCACGTCTCTCCCGTGTCATTTCCACAGCCTTCAAGTCCATTGCAATGTTCCAGTGTGAATTCTACGGATTCCCAGCAATGCAGTGCGGATCCAGACGCTTTTTTAGGTTTTCAGGTCTCTCGTGGTGTTTCAGACATGAAGATGCGACGTGGACAGGATGTACAGCACGAGAACGAGACGTTGAAGCTTGTATTGGATCTACAAGTAACGACAAGAGACGTGAGGAGAGACAGGGACGAGAAACGGGTGATTCAGGACGTTGGAGTGAGTGGTGATCCATTCCGTAATTTATTTCATGAAGAGACACAAGACGAAGAGAATGTAGTGCCTATTGTAAGCTCATTGACTGGAAAGAAGAAGATGAAGATGATGAAGAAGAAGAAGATACAAGGGACTGATTCATGTGTGAAGAAGACGAGATTGAAACAAGGGTGTGAGAAGAAAAGAGCTCAAAGGATTTGTCCCGTAATGTTGAACAGTGCATGGAAGCATTCTTACAAGAAGAAAGTTGTGGATTCTTGTGACAATCGACAGCTACAAGAGGCTGGAAAGAAGAAGGAAGAAGAAGAGTGTGGCGATGGGGAATTGATGCCGGCTTTTTCAGAGTATAGCGAGGATTTGGCACCACAGATTTTTGAGACTGCGTGCATGTCATTGTCCAATGATGATGACACAGATGGTTGTGAAAAGGAACAGGGTCAGAATAGTCTCGTGTTAGAACATAGAGAGAAGTTTGATACAAGTGGCTTTGATGAAGAGAGCAAGAGTGAGGAGGAGTATAGAAATGATATGGATTGCACCCAGCAACTGATAGAGGAAGACGGTTATACGGACGAGACTCGCAATTATGAAGAACGTGACGATGAGGAAACGGAAGTGTATCCATCTTCTGAAAATGAGACTTTACCTTATGCGGCCGACTCTGTTTTACAATGCAACAACTCAAATCATAACCAGATAAGCAGTGAGCAAGAGAAAGTTGTAAGCGTTGATTACAGTGCAGATCGCTTGGATGTTGTACCCACAGCACGTCGAACGAGTGACCAGCCGAATGGTGAGGACGAAGTGATGAGTCGAGAAGGATCGCAAGCTACACAGGAAGAATATTTGACGCCGAGAGTCAATCCGAGTCGGATCGGACAGTCGGATCCAGCTGAAATGAATGTCGAGTCCGTCTCCAGCCTTAGTGTAAACGGTGATGTGGAGCAAATTTCGAAGACGCTTCAACATGATGACGATCAAGACGAGTGTATACCTACTCAGCCTAGTAAGGTCGGGACAGAGGATGAGCCTTTGGTAGAGTCAGACTCTTCTTCTCAACGACATGTAAAGAAGAGCGACGAATGGTTGACGAGGAAGCATACTACTGGGGCCGATAATCAGACGAAAGCTATGCGAAGCCTTGAGCTTTCTTTATTCGTACCTGAGTCACAGGAAGGCGAGCCTCATCTTAGTGCAAGTATTCCAGCTAACAGTACACCTGCAGCAAAAAGGGTTGAAGCCTCGACTGGAAGCAACGAATCCAGCTTTTTTTCATCGTCTACTAGCCCGGTGTGTCTGCCTACTTCGACGCCAACACAGCTATCAGTCGATGATCCCACCACCCCTAAAGCCGCCGTTGACAATCAATCGAGCCCCAAAAGGAAAACTGTGTCCTCGCTGCAGTCTGATTTGCCCTCCGACAAAAAGAAACCGAAGACCATTTCACAAGTTATTGACTCTCCATGCCAAACCACCTCCACCCCGATAGCCCCGAGACGCAGTAGCGCCCCAGCTAACAGCAATGCATCGTCGCAGAAAGCTAACGGAAGCGATGCCTCGACCCCACGGCACCATGTGCGACGTAGCAGTCGATCTACTCAATCGACGCCCTCATCGACGCCAACAGTCCGAACACGAATACGGTCGTTAACAGCAGTGCCAGTACAGCGTACATACGCTTCAAGATCTCGGACCCTTTTCAAGTACAAATTTGAGTTTTGCTTGACGGGCTTCGTAAAAACTGGTGAACAACATTTAAAAGAGCTGATTGAAGGACATGGAGGTAAAATTCCCGAACGCTACCAGGACGTGCTGAACAAACGAAATTCAAAGGCGATAGTGATCGCGACAGCTGTATCGTGGCGTAAGCGCAAGTTTATGCAAGCTGTTGCGTGTGGGATCCCTGTTGTTCATACTGATTGGATCAAGAATTGCATTGAAGTAGGGCATGTGATACCTTTTGACGGGTACCAAGTTCCAATAGGCTACTCTGTAACTACTCGTAAGTTCGAGTGTTGTCCTCCGAAAGAGGTAAGAAATGCTTGTGCTTTGCATGAAAAAATGTTAGCTCTAACTTTTGCTGCTCGTATGTATTTGACCAGCTACAAATTTTTGAAGACTACTCGTTTGGTATCGCTAGCGATGTATCTCAAGTGTCTAAAGCTGAGGCGAAGGACAAGGCAAATTTGATGACATTTATTTTGAAAGCTTGTGGTGCAAAAGCTGTGTACGAGGTGAGGTGGAAGATTGCATGATTTGTTTACCACCTGTCCGCTCACCACCCCACTTCATTGTTTCAGAATTTGTTGCCTGAGGATAGCGTCAATGTTGATGTGGTCCTCTGTGATGAGTATACACCGGTACGTGATACTGATAGTGTAGTTTAGTAGTAATCTTGGCTGCTAACATGTGATACTCTCATGTTGCATAACTACTTCAGACGTGTAGATACTATAGGAAAATGCGACACATCCCCGTTAAAGACTTTCAATGGGTAACAGAGTGTGTGGTCCTTCAAGTATGTACTTGCATTTGAAACAAGCTGTAAGTTGATCATCTGCTAACGCCGCTTTTGTTTTCCAGCAACTTTTGGACCCAAAAGAACCAGCCTTTGGACCACTGCGTGTCGGTAGCGAAGATCAATTCGCCGCAAGCGCTGAAATTGGTGACAGCGACAAGTAAGTGCTCAGCTCATTGCTAGATTCTCGTGATGTTTGTTCAGTTTGTTATTTTCAATTTTGTTGTAGCACCACACTAAAGCTGTACAAAGGGGAGCTCGTGATAGCGGATATTGCCGGAAGCGCAGCCGATCACTATCTCCTGTTTAATGTCTGCGAGATTCTTAGTATACACTTGAGTGGCCACAAAGACGAAGCTTCGCAGACAAAACGAAAAGATTGCAAAGAAAACCAAGTCATGCTTCGTGTGGGCATGCTAAAACGGTGCGTACTATCATGGTCGGTGGGAGTGCATTCCATAGTATTGACGCTATGTTTCATTTACATATTGATCGAGCAGTGAGCCTTACAACCCAGAGCTATCGAAAACTTTCGTGAAAGTGCTCGATATATCATCATACCAAGTGAAGAGAAGGGTGGTGGCCATTTCGAAGAAGCATTACAGCCAGCTCAAGTATAGAGATGAAAGCATCTTTTACTTAAAGGATGATGAACCTAATATGTCCACTGCGTCAGAACATGAGCGGCTAACGCAATGAATATTTTGCTGATGTGTCGTCAATACTTACCAAAAAGTTCTTGACCAGTAAATAAAACTTGTACCATACGCTTCCTCATGCCTGTCGCTCTTCACTGTCCAGCGTGTTTTGTACATTATCGAACAGGTACTTCAGTAATATGCTCAGTGTCCAGCTCCATGAACATATCTCCCGTGTCGTTGCAAATCTGTTTGTAAACGAGCGTCAAATGGTTTAACCACCCATCACCAAGGTCCATATATCTGCAGCAGTACCTAAACAGGGCCAGGGAATGGCGCAGCCGTTTGGGTGACTGCCCGTCCGCAATTAAGAAAGGGCCACTCATCAAGCCCACGTGTTGTGAACAAACTGACGATTTTGTTCAGTTCATCACGCAACTTCTCACACCTGGTCGCAAACGTAAGTTCCACCAGAGCAGCTCCACCAAGTCTTTGCTACGACGTCTACAAGTATGAAAAACCTGCCGGGAAAACAACGTTGATACTGCATCGAGCGCATTGTACAGACATGCGCGTTTGTAAGATATATAAGCGCTTATGATGTTGCAATCTACTAGCAACGTTACGGAGGAATTGCGCCTACAATGACCATTTTTAATACGATCTCGTCACATTATGGAGCACTGCTCCTGGCCGGGTGCACCACCAACTACACACAAACGATGCATGACAATCAGATCAAGGTGCACAATCGCCCTATCAACCGGCATATATTGAACTTACACGGCATTCCTGGCATACCGGGAAGCATATCAGGGCCCTGCAGAGTAGACATACGAAACCCCAGTAAGACTTGGACCTGAGTAAACATGCAACATGGCTGAAGACAAACCATGTTGGGCATGATCGGCATTCCTTTGTCGTCAAACTGCAAACCTGCGGAAATCAATCAATGTACTGGTTAGCGATCGCACCTCTGGAGACTGCCATTAAACTGTTCACCTGGTGCAAGGTCCTTCACAATTTCCGATGGAGGCTGACCATTCTCCTGCATCTCTTGCATAAGCTGTGACAGCCGAGCGTAATCATTCGGTTCGGATTCATACATGGCAATGATCTGCTGGAAGTATTGATACTGCTTGGTATATCTGTATATAAAAATATGGCCACAAACATTACCAGTGGCGGTCGACAGAGCAATGCAAGTTCATCACTACCGATCTAACCTTTCATAATCTTCTTTTGACAGCAAAGACTTTTTTTCAGCTAACCACTCGGGATACTATGAAAACAGCAATCGACAAAGTAAGTCTCTCAATGCAGCAACAAATTAACAGCCCACTTTGGTTTGGCACACCCGCTCACAGATCTGCTTCATCGGGTCATACATGATGTCCTTAGACAGTAACTGCTGCATCATCCCATCCACCAAGTCTTGGAAATCGCTCTGTCAATTTAGCATCACCATCATCATGATTCATTCCATACATAAGAATCATCACATCATGACTCTCATACCCCATTGCACGAGTCATGATCCGCACCTGTTCGCCCATTTCTTCAAATTTCTTCATCATTTCAGACATCATTTCTTCTCCCATTGCTTCCACTTGTTCCGTACCCACTTCATCAATACCTTGTGCTGCTTTGGCCATATTCTGCAGTGTCTTGGCTACACCAGCATTCACATCGTCTGTCTCATCACATGTCGTGTCCATCTTTTTCAACGAGCCCAGGAGTTGCTCCACGTTCTTTGTATCAACTGAATATATCGATAGATAGAGATAAATTCCCCGTTCCTGTGAGTCCTCCTCTGATATTTTTCCTACAGTCCAACCAAGAACTCAATCAATTGCACTTGATTTCACTATACCATCTGTCCCTAGCTCTCGAAAAGCTTGTTCCAGCACTTGTTGAAATTCTGGCGTCTCTGCATCCTCAAAGAATTTTGCCATGTTCTATCAGATGAAAGAACAGTCTTAGACAATGTCGACAATCTTGTAATGTTGAAGGTGATATTACGATCATTAATAGACCCATTGAACCTGTTGTAGCTCCTTCTCATTGTTTTCCATTATTGTGGCTGTCTCGTGTTTGAGAGGAGGCATTCGTTCAGACGTTTGGATGGTCGTCTTCACTTCATCGGCAAAGTCATCGAGTGCATCTAGTATAATGTAAGAGAGATGGATGTTATAGGTTCGATGTATAGGTTATATATGTAGGAGAAATGAGTGCAATACCAACTAGAAGATCATCTAAATCCACTTCATTGGAAGGCATTACGTTCGTGTTTGTCTTTGATAGTTGATATTATATGATGAATGAAAGAATTTGAATGAGTAGTAGGATGCAGTGAAAAATGCATTGATTTAAATGATGAGGTGAGAAATAATTCCAAGTGTTGATACAATGGACAGACTCGGGTTATTTTATCAATGAATTGAGCTGATGAGATGCGTGTCGTGATTGAATTGTACCATGAATTGGTCGAAATTTTGACAGATATACTGACAAAAACGGTGTTACTATAGAAACAAAAGGGTGCAATATAACTGCATCGACGCAATCACGAGAAATTCTATGGTAAGATCCATGTATCGAATACGACACAACTTCAATGAGACAGTCAGGAGGAAAAGACCGTTGGTAACACAATTTACGACGTAAATAGAACACGAACCAAATGACCACAAAACAAATAAAAGACGACGTACTGCCATGTTTGACAAGATGGGTGCATTCAAAAAATGTCGCTTCAAGATATTACAACGTTACAACACATCTGACTGTGTTTCGTACTTAATCCAAACAATATGATTTTCATGACGAATTCATCTTTAACTAACTGAGTGACTGAGTGAGTAAGTGAGTGAGTGAGTGAGTCACATATCTGTCCGTACATTGTAATCATCCGATCGTCCGTCATTTATTTGATATTCCAAGCTATACATCTCATTACTTGAATACCTTTGCAACAAAATGATTACTGCATCTGTAGGTGCAGACTCGAGTTTATTACTTGAACCTGCATTTGAATTGTTCTTTCCACTCTCGGAATTACAGTCAGGTCATCGACCACGTTGTCTTCTCACATTAACGAATTTATCAGTACTAAATGATGTGGTCTTTCGTATACGAACACGTAATCCAGATGCATTCACAGTGCGTCCAACCCATGGACTCTTAGCACCTGAAACAAGTATTCAAGTCGTGTTAAAAGCGACGGAAAAATCATGTAAACGTCTGAGTGCCATGGATCCACGGGATTTAATGACACGTCAATCCTCTGAACTTTTCCTTGTGCAGAGTGTAGAACGAGAGGAAAAAGTACAAGCAATGGAACCTCTTGATCCGAACTCAAGCACGTCAATACGTGCATTCTGGAAAAAATTGTCCATGGATTGTGTCACGGAGAACAAGTTAGTCTGTTGCTTTGTTCCTGTGCCATCACGTGATTCAGACGTCTCGTCGAACAGCAAATTGTTATCCCGTACGATGAGTAGCACAAGTTTGAGCTCACAAGAGTCTCAAAAAAGCCGAAGTGATAACAGAAATCGCACTAGGAGTGCAACGGAGCAGCGAGTGAGTCGCAGTGGTAGTGACAGTAAACGGAGCACAGGCGATCGGTCCGTGAGCAACCAGTTCATACCGTCTGACGAGCCGAAGGAGCAAAGTCGACAGCATTTGTTTGGTGTTGATACCAATTTTCACACTGCAACTGAGCCTCCAATGTGGACGAATGGAAGATCGGGGACAAGTACGACGACTTTGTCGAATCACGTGCTTCCAAGAACACCGAAGACAAGACTATGTGATGCTAGCATTAGCGGGAACGACAGCTCAGTCAGCGATACAATGCTGTCTGCTCAGACTTCATTTTCTGCTGAAACGGATACGAAATCGCCAACCCATGAACTTGGTCCGCTGCTCTACCACATTCAGCCGCAGGATACACTCTCTTTCGATGTGATGCCTGGACCACGCTTTTGGGGAAGCACCTCGTGTTATATTGTAAACTCAAGTTTGAACGACTGTCTTACTTTCAAGGTGCGTACGTCCAATCAGTCTGGATATGTGGTGAAGCCAAGTCGAGGACTTGTATCACCTACGAATGCGCAGGAAGTGGTTATCTCGCTTTGTGCACCTCGTCACGAAACAAGTTTTGATCCCATGCAGCGTAAGGCAAGAGATGGCTTTATGGTTGAAATTGCGAACATCTCACGGGACAAGTACGATGATTTGATGAAGCTTGATGAACGAAAGCGCTTTTACGAGATAAGCTGTCTGTGGTCCAAGTTGCCACAAAGCGATCGTCAGTCGAGGACGCTTTCAGTCAATTTCAACATGGAGAACAGCCATAGCGGTAGTAATATTCTTGAGAGCTCTGAGAGTGGTAACTGTAATTGTCGAAGCAAGTTCAGCGAATGTAGGGCCGAAAAGACACAACGACAAAAGTTAGAGTCGGTCATTCAGGGTGTCAAAGAGCTGTCTAGCTCCTTATCATTGAAAAACGAGTCTTGTGGACACACAGCAGAGGTCAAGTCTGACTATGCGAATTCGGATCAGTTTGCATTCATTGGCGCATCAACTCCTGTACCCACTGCAGTTGGCGAAAATAAGAGAGAAGGTGACGTGGTGCTTACAGCTACCAATGCTTTACGAGATCCAAAGGTGCTTGTTGTTTCAGCTGACAGAATGGATATGGTTGACTTTTCCAATCCAAACTTGTCATTCTTTATTTAGTTGTAGCACAATGCAGCACGCCAAGTCGTTCGTTGTCTTGATCTCTCTGTATGCAGCACTTCATCATGGCAAATGGGGATCAAGTGTTGATCCTAAGCTTTCAGATATATAAATTGTAACGTTTTGCATGGCAGTTGTTGTAAAACCAAATCTGTTTTGATTGTACTACGTCATTTTAGCAAGTCGTGCGTGATCTAACCTAGTGACAGTCTACTTGGTGGTCACAATGCTAGCCAACTTCTCAAGAACCTTGACAGTCGAGGACGTACCCAGCCTGTTGATGATGCTTGGTGGGATGTGTCCAGCCAGGTCAGCATGTGCGATGAGAGTCACGACGCAGTATACCTTACCGTTGGGCTCCTTGACTTCTTCAATAATGTAGCCCGAAATGTAGTTGTTGGCACGGACATATCCTTCAAGAGGGACAATATCCGCCACATCAACAGAGCGCGTAGCAATGATGATACGTCCATCCTCAAGCGTCGTGGCGTACGTGACCACAAGAAATTCCCGACCAGAGATGGGAAATTGACCCTTGCTAGTGATCTGGCGCAGGGCCAAGTGATGCGACTTCCCAATGTCACGCAATGTCACAATGCCCTCCATCATCTCATCCAGCTCCAAGGTACGATTCGGATCGAGCAAGATTTGCTCAATGACGTGCTTGTCAGCGTTAATACGACGAGCTGCACGGAATGGACACCAGTCACAGTCCTTGACCATTCCACGCCAAATCTTGACACCGTCAGTATCCTCTACAATCTCCCACGTCGTTACTTTATCATCACCTGAATTACGATTCAGTAGAATTTGAATATTTTCTTTGCCATAAGCTTCAAAATCCACATCTTCCGTAGTCGGATAGGTCGATTCCTCTGGTTTCATCAGCTCTTCAGTTGCTGTTTCTCCAGTGCCAAAAAGATAATTCATGATAGTCAGTAGGAGGAAAAGGAAAGAAGAAGAGGAAGGGAAAAGGGTCAAAAGAACGTGGTCCTGCTTTGATGAAGGAAGGTTTTAGAGTGATGATAATGATAAGGAAGGAAGGAAGAAATCTCAATTGTCTATTTCTGCTTCGGTGGAGAGCGCTTTCAGTCAGTACTTTTTGTTTTTCATGTCATGGCCCCCCCTGCCCTGAAATATATATCTGACGGAGACTGTATAAATATATAAAATTGTAAATAGCTAAGAAATCAAGTTGTACAGGATAACTGAATGTGACTCTTTTCATACATGATTCATGTATGTGGTTATGAGCATTCGAACTAGGAGAAACAGGTTCTACAGGTTTATGAATGTAAAAAGGGATTATGCCGTCTGGTACAAAAAAAGTAACAGTCGTTGAATGACAAAACTTCAGATTTTTTCGGTCAACAGTAATGTAACATGAGTGCGATGGCCCAAAATGAGGGAGTTTCGTAGAATTCACTCATTAAACTCCGAGCCGGAATCCATCGCGTTTGTGCGACACTGCTGCTACATTATATCAGCATCGCATATTAGAAAATTTCGATATAATCATTCCAGGAACCCACGTAACCAGCCATTAAGTCTGCAAATGAAGAAGATAGAAGTCCAGCGTCTACGACTTCATACATCCATCCATTTATCCAATCCTATCGCAAGTATGTTCCTATCAATCGTGCAAGTTGATAGAAAGAGCAGAGATGTCGCGTACATTTTCAGACGCAATGAGAAACATTAATTTCATAAATCTCACTCGATTTCATAAATCACATACCCATCTTGATAGGCATTTTGCTTCGATGTAGCATTATTGCTTGCACCGATCGTAACTTTCGGTGCCTCTTTCTGTAAGGTTTTGGATGGCTCGACCAACACCCCATGACAACTCCTTAATGCTTCAGTTGTCGTGTTGCATGAGAACATTGTCATCATTGTGAGGGTCAAACAGCGCTAGTATTGGAACTGGGGCTAGTGCAATAACAGGCTACCTGTTCGTCGCCAACAATGGTCGTCACTGTCTCGCCTTCCTTTCCATCGATCGATAACTTGTCAGGTGGTTCGGTATCAGGCACCTCAGCTAAGGTCTCCTAAGCTTTCTCCGTCGTGTCAAATCCACAAAGCAGCAGTTCAACCTTTTCGTCCAGATGACTGCTGCGACGATCGTGCTTGCGTTATACTCCATTGTTCCGTGTTACTATAATGCCTACAGCAACTTTCACATGGGTCAAACCACAGCTCCAGAGCTGACAATCGACTTCTTGCCATAATGCAAAACGTGTCCGTACCTAACTGTTTCAGCACATCGTCTTCTCTGGGCGCCGATCGATCGTTTTACCGTCACGTCAGGCGCAGCTACCGTCGATGGTGAGCTATGTCTTCGTTGCATCATCTGCACAGATACGGCAAACATACTCGCGTGCGTGTTCTTCTACGCCACGCACGCTCACTTTGTTCTGACGCAAAGCTGAATAGCTTTTTCATGTCAGAGTATGTCAGCAAAATGTTACAACGGCACCATTCAATACCACGACGTCCGAGCTAGGAACGCCACGATCCTTTCAAAGATGCTTCGACTTTATCTGCAGCAGATACAATGAAGAGATACAACTACATTCATAAAAGAGTCAAGAGTCTCTAAGAAAAAACCAAGACACCTTACGTGCGCCAGTGCCTCCAATAGAAATGACGAAGCCGTCAACAAAAAGTACTTACTTACTATAAACGGTATGATTCAGCACTTAACTCCGTCCGGACCCTACGATGTAACAACGCCAAAGTCCACTACAATTGCACCAACTTGATCTAATATACAGCGTATATCTTACTCGCACGTTGTATTTCGCCGGGACGACTGCTCCCACGGTCCAACAGCAACGATCGGCGTCTAGGCAGCGGCAGTACAAGACCAATTACTAGTACTACGAACGCATCCAATCCTGCAGACTCTACCGTCTACACTGCCTCATCTGGTAGTTCTTTGTATGAATTCAAGCCCAGTAGTTGCACAATAGTCTTCGCTGTGTCATCGTGGGCGCAATGGGATATATGCAAAAGACGATTGCTCGTTAACAGATTACGATAAAATGTATTGTATGAAGAACCAAAGCGAATAAAGATGTTTTGAAGAGTCGGTACTACTGCAGATGGTTGTTGTCAGGATTCCACACTAGCACAAGGTGCGTTTTTGGCTCTCCCGCTGCACGAGCTCGTCTCTTTGGCAAGTCACTATACTTATATTTTCTTGTCGATTCAAGTGACCATCTGTCGCATCACTGTGACTATCAGATGAACTGGGTTCTCAGAACTTCCAGTAAGTCATTTGTAGCACATACACACATACACTGTAAGTAGTGGAATAGCTAGTAAACTTTCATGGACATTGCGATGCGCACAAGTGTCAGTAAACTTCAACTTCTGATGATGGTGAGGCTGATGATGTCTCTTCTGATTGGCTATTTGAAATGAAAAGAAGAAGATCCAACAAACCGATCGTTACAGACAGGGCAGTTTGTGTCGCCTGAATGTAGAGAGTATATTTACAACAGTTCAATGTGGTCAGCTTGCGTCAAAGTGTTGTTGTTTTTAGTAACGGCTTCTAAACCTACTCGAAGTTTTGTATTCCCGTCTAATTGTGTCGACCTAGGCAGAAAATACACGATTTTCTTCTATACGAATATATCGATGAAAATTTTATACTCTTGACGTGCCTATTCCCTGCGAGAACACAATCCCCAAGTGACAATCATTTTAAATGGATACAGCTGGGATCATAGGGAACGACCAGACGTACAGAAATGGATTCACCAGTTTGAGCATAAACCAATTAACTCAAAAGTAGTATAATCTGTTCAGTGCCTTTGGTGTATCGCTAAGCACTGTTGTGACCATCAAGTGGGACTTTGTTTTCTGTAGCTTTTACAATGAGGGCGTCTATATCGCTCCCTATTTCATCACCCCCGAAGCTTCGACGTCGCAAATCTACAGAAGAAGAACGCATGAGTCGTGCCTCTTCATTTACGAAGCGACGCACTGAGAAGCAGCCACAGCGTCTTACACCCATCCAGACGATGGAGCAGACACTGTTGGATAATGTCCACGTGGAATTTATTAAAGCAGTCGTGCCTGATAAATACAAACTTGCCAGTCCCCGGTACATCATGCGTATTAGCAGCACGGTGCTGGACCAAACATGGGAAATGGCAAGGACGTTCAAGGAGTTTTGCGAGCTCAAAGATGCAATTGTTTCCGTGCTAAGTTATGGCCACTTTTGTCCATCAAACTGCCCGTGGCTCTACATGTACGCGTCAGATCATTTCCCACGTCGTCGTATCTTTCGATCCCGAAGTCCATCTGTCATTGCAAGCCGTCTATCTGAGCTACAGACGTACGTTTCGACGTTGCTACGTATGGCTAAGCAGAACCGCAATCTTGACTGTACTGTGACGTCGACTAAGCTCCCGCGACTCATCTACAGTTTTCTTTTCGAGGGTATGGTCTTTGATCGTTCTGATTTTATGCGATTCAGCGACCGCGTTTCGTTTGGCGGTCGAGATAGCAGTTTCCTGGACAATGACCCGACACACGATGAAGAGGCGTGTATTATTTGTGATAGAGCCCTCATTGGTGATGCTACAGTGTCAATTGTACCAGAAGCTCTAAGCTGTCATCAAGGACTGACGAGCATTGACAAGAAGGTCAAACGACATGTGATGGCAGGTCTGACAACGCTCAATTGCGGTCATTGCTTCCACGACGAATGCATTCTCGCCAAACTCAACGAGTCGCTGACTTGTCCACTTTGTATATCACTTTCCAAGGCGCTCTGTGTCTCACCTTCTCAATCCACACTTGGTGCTATTTAGTTTCTAGCAACATTTGTGCAGTATAGACTACTTCATGTAGCTTCTAGGAAGAAGACCCATATATTACATGTATAGAGATGAATAAAATGGTCATTTTTGCAATGAAAATTGTATGTACTGTACATAATTGAATGCCCAACCGAATGATGTGGTCCACATGAACTCACTGAAAAGTATTCCGCAATGAAGCGTGTCGTCGGTACGCGCAATCAAGAGGTAAGTAAGCTCTTTTCTGCCTCCTTTTCTATCGTCTTGCCTGGTGTTTATGATGGTATAAATACCGTCTGCATGTACCTTACTGTTTCATCTAATATCTTTGTTGCTTTATTTTGATTCACTCTTTCTTCACAGGTAACAGATGCACAAGGACGTCGACGCTTCCATGGTGCCTTTACTGGTGGTTTCTCTGCTGGATATTACAATTCTGTAGGCAGTGAAGAAGGATGGAAACCTCAGACATTTTTATCTTCTCGTAACAATCGATCGTCGAGAGTTGAGCAGCGTCCTGAGGATTTTATGGACGAGGAAGACGATCCACTACTGGGCAAACGACTGGAGACCTCTGAGCAGTATGATACACTGAAAACGGGGTATAAACGACGACTGCAACAGCAGCAGCAGCATCAACCAAACCATTCTGGAGCTACTTCTATTCCAGGGTTTACACTGCCTGATGACTGGGTCTTGCCGGTCAATGACTCTATTGGAGTCAAACTGTTGAAACAAATGGGCTGGAAAGAAGGACACGGCATTGGACAACGTGTACGAAGACACAAGATAAATGAAGAAGAGAAGGATGGGTCTATGCACGATGCTGAGGAAGATAAAGCGCAATTACAGCTACAAGATGATGCTGGAGAGGAGGTGTATGTACCCCCTCGAAAGGTATTTGACGTGCAGAAAGTCTTTCCAAAGCCCAAGTTAGATTGGTATGGAGCTGGTTTTGATCCGTATGCGGACGCGCCTGAGTTTTCAGTGTACAAACAGCAACAGGAAAAGGAGAAAGAAGGGTCTTATTGCAAAGGAGTGTCGTTTCTGGACGCATTGAATTCTTCGAACGGCAGCAATTGTGTGACAAATGGCTATGGTCTAAGTGCACTGGAAGAAAATGATGATGTGGATGTGTATGGTACCGTTTCAATGGCTGAATTTGATCGAGCAATTGCTCCATTGGGATCGAAGCATAATATTCAGCGAATTGGTTCGTCAGTACAATCGTCTCATGGGCAGGAGAAGACAAGTCGTAGCAGAGCATTGTGCTCCGATGGACGTTCTGCGCTTCCTGGCTTTGAGCTGGCGGTGTCTAAAGAGAAAGCACCAAAGGTCGTTAACATGCGGCTTGCTGTCCCTCCAAGTTATACTGCATGTCACCGCTTCGATGAGGATGAAGGTCACGGTGATGCTGTGACAGCCTTGTATCGCAAGTTTAACTTCTTGACAGACAAGAGTAGCAACGGGACGTTAGTAACGGTGGCGCAGAGAGGTGCTGTACTCAAAGACAAAAGCACCGATAAAGTTAGGTTAGGTGCTGGTGAAGTTGCGAGATCAGCTGGAAGTGTATTCGACTTGCTTGGCGAAGATCAGAGAGCAAAACTTTTTGATGCTGCAAAGCAAGCAAAACAGGGGCTACTTCCATCGCGCATAATACCAACTGGTATAGCTGAAGAGCCAGCTATACCGAAAGACCGGCAGCCCTTAGTATGTGGGAATGACGGCGACCAGTTTCGAGCTACAATCTCTGCCTCCATCGCAAAGAGATTTGTGTCGTCAAAATCACCGCTGGACAATGGTAAAAGCAATATTGCTGCAAATGATGTCCCGCATGCAAATGTGTCACGCCGTTCTCAAGGCATGTGGATTCCCAAATCATTATTATGCAAGCGCTTTCACGTGAAGTGTTTGGGGCCAACTGTATCCAACGGAAAAGATGACGAAAACGACAAGAAGCTTGACTTGTTCGATAAGGAACTAGTTCCACATTTGATGGAATACGCTGCTGACCGAGCTGCCCAGAAACGGTCAGGCGTTAATCTTAGTGAGACCACCAAGTACAGCGAAGGTGATAAGGCCGAAGGTGACGAAACTGTAGCTCTGCCAGCATTGCCTGCAGTTGTGAAGAGCTCTGCCAGTCTACTTCAATCTATTTTTGAGCCTTCGGACGAATCGGATTTGAGTCGAGACAGCAGCGAAGACGGAAGTGACGATGACGTTAGCGACATAGAGAGTAAAGAAATGCCAAGCTTGAGCAAACAGGAGTTTTCAAGTGGTGGAGATGCTGGAGAGTTCATGCATTACGCTGCTGTGGGAGATCAAGAAGAGTCGATTTTATCAGACGATGACGCGAGCGTTCTTATTTCCGATGCTCCTTCTGGACGTGTCAATGAACAAGTAGACCGACTAAAGAAGCGGTCTCATAGTGTTGGTGTTGGTCGAGATGCGAAAAGGGAAGAAAAGAAAGAAAAGCGAAAACACAAAAAGCATAAGAAACACCACAAACACCGCTCGTCGCGCGATAGCAAGGAGAAGCAAAAGGTTGCACGAGATCGCAAGTCGAACAAACACCGCTCGTCAAGGCACTCCAAGCGAAGTCGTAGTGCAATACGAAGTCCTAGTCACCGTCGCAGCTCCGTCAGACGGAACGAATAATGCAGACAAAGAAGAAGAGCGTGAGTTTGTGATTCAAACACGCATTTCTAGCATTTATCTACAACAACTTGAGCAATACTGCATATAAACTCGTTCAAACAATTGAAGTCAAATGTATGGAAGTCAATACACAATTGACGCATCTTCTATCAAGTCAAGCAACATCATTGCCTAGCACTTCAAGCTCAAATGTTTCCAGTGAGCACCATCTAGCCAAAGTATAGCTCACACCAGTTGAAGCAGCCGCCATTAAATTAGTCGAAAGTTACCTTGGAACCTTGGAAGTTCTGGATAGACGACGGCTGGCGCTTGGGAGGACCGTCACCACGACCTCCACGTCCGCCACGACCACCAAAACCACGACCACCAAAACCACGGCCACCGCCACGGCCTCCTCCACGACCACCAAAGCCACGGCCACCGCCACGACCACCATCAAATCCACCACGACCACCACGGCCACCACCACGGCCACCGCCACGTCCACCGCCACGTCCACCAAATCCACCGCCACTCTGTGGGTCACGAGACTTGGCGTAGTTCACGCGGATGCTACGTCCGTTCACATAAGCACCAGCAAGCTTCACAGCCTCGTCAACAGCCTCAGTTGTTGCAAAGTCAACGTGTCCAAAGCCACGGAATTCGCCAGTCTCACGATCCACAGCCAGGCGGCAGTTTAAGATCTCGCCGCACTCGCCAAAAGTCTCGCGAACAGTATTTTCGTCCATATCCCAGCTAAGATTACCAATGAAAATGCTTGTGCATCCCTCTGGCTTCTCGTCAAACACGTTCTTCTTCTCAGCCGTGCGAATTTTCATCCAGCGGCCACCAAAGTCTTGGCCGTCCATGGCAAGAGCAGCCTCAGCACCCTCAGGGGTTGAGAACGTCAAGAAAGCCGTACCAGATGAGCGGCCATTTTGCAAAGGAATGCGAGCAGCAGTCACCTCACCGCAACCGGCAAAATGGTCTTTTATCTCCTCCTCTGTGGTGGACCACGGCAGACCGGCAATAAAGATCTCGAGAGTCTTCTGCGGGTTAACAACAGCAGCAGCGTCTCCGTTCTCTTCCTTGTGCACCTTGTTGGACGTCTCGCCAGCGTCCGAACTCTTCCGCTTCTTCGACACAATAGTGGTCTCTTCCTCGTTCGAAGATGATTCCGAGTCAGATGAAGCAGATGAGGAAGACGCCACCTTTGTAGCAGCAGGCTCCTCCGCCTCCTCCTCATCCGAAGAGTCTGAGTCTGAACTGGACGAGGCTGCCTCCTTCTTTGCAACAACCTTCATCACTGGCACCGCCACTTTCTTAGCAGTCTCCTCCTCATCTGAAGACGAGTCCGAAGATGAGTCAGAGCTCTCCTTCTTGGCAACAACCTTCTTGGCAGGGACAACCTTTTTTGTAGGGGTCTCTTCCTCATCGGAAGACGAGTCAGAGCTCGAGTCAGAGCTCTCTTTCTTTGCAACAACCTTCTTGGCAGGGACAACCTTTTTTTGTAGGGGTCTCTTCCTCATCGGAAGACGAGTCAGAGCTCGAGTCCGAGCTCTCTTTCTTAGCAACTACTTTCTTAGCAGGGACAACCTTGTTCGTAGGGGGCTTCCTCCTCATCTGAAGAAGAGTCCGAGCTCGAGTCCGAGCTCTCTTTCTTAGCAACTACTTTCTTAGCAGGGATAGCCTTGTTCGTAGGGGGCTTCCTCCTCATCTGAAGAAGAGTCCGAGCTCGAGTCCGAGCTCTCTTTCTTTGCAACAACCTTTTTCGCAACAACTATCTTGGACGGTGTAACCTTCTTCTTAGGAGCCTCCTCTTCGTCACTCGATGAGTCAGACCTCTCTTTCTTCTTAGCAGCCGGTTTCTTAGCCACCACCGAGTTCACAGGCTTGTTCAAAGCCGTTTTGCTGTTTTTCTTGGTAGCTACCACCTTCTTTTGCGGCGCTTCATCGCTGCTTGAGTCCGATGATGATGAGCTGCTGCTGGATGCAGGCTTTACGACAACGGGAGCTTTCGTCTTCCTGGCCATTGTGTGTTGATAGGTAAGAAGCAGACAAGAATGATGCTGCTGGGACGTCGAGTGATTGCTAAATGACCAACGAAACGCTGCAGAGCAACACCGTTGGCTGCCAGACGCTTGAGTACTGTCAAGTGGCAACAACTGGTTTGGTTGGCTTAGCTTTGACGATGATAGTACAGAGCTGTCTTCAATAGTAGACTAAACGTTTTGCATCAGTTTACACAGGTAGCTAGTTTTAAGCAGCTACACTGACTGTATAGTAGCATCACTACAATGCTATGCTGCAGGTTATTAGATATTGTAGATAATTGTAGTGAGTAGATGTCACGGTCCAAAAAAAATAGAGGGCCATGTTGTACGACGGTACAAAGCATATAAATGGAACAAAAAGCAACTGTTTCGTCCGCCAGTCTTTTGATTGAAAATATATCGACAAAATTTGTTGCAATAGGACTCCAAACAAAGTGTGCTTCGGAATGTGGGAATGTGTGGTGCACATTAACCCAAGGTTATTCGCAAGGGGGCGAGGTTTTATGTATCACTTGTGGATCGTATCAGTCTAAAAATAATCACACACAAGTCAGTCATGGCGGTACATAGCGGTGATGAGAACTCACCTACGGACGCAGTAGCGACGCACGTGGGAGTAGAAGACATTGGAAAGATTGAAGAATTGACAGTAATTGGAGAAAAACGTCGTGATCGTGATGAAGATGTTGTATCGCTTGTACCGACCGTTCCAAGTGCTGAAGTTGATGATGAAGCCGCTTCACAGGACTCACAGGTGACGCAGGATGACGAGATTCACGATGTTGTGGCTAGAATAAAAGAGACAGCAGATGTTGATATGACTTTTGATGCTGCAGCTGCTGCTGCTGCTGTTGTACCACTCCCAGAGGCCATGAAGGCTGATTTATCTACACCAGTACAGGATGCAGTAGCCGCTGCGGCTGCCGCTGGCATTGGTGTCGATCCTGACGGTGCTACTAATGTCAAATTTGACAGTAAACGCATGGCACGCGTGTCGTTCAACTCATGGTTTGACTTCGACTCGTACTTTGAATTGTACATGCAGGAAACGTTCCAGCCCTTCCGCATGCGCTCGTCCTGTAGTGTCGAGGCTTATCGTCGTAATCAACAAAAGGTGATGCTGAACAACAAAAGCTCACGTGGACGTCGAGCTGAATTTCCGGATGAAGCTATTCACCATCACCGGATATATATGTGCACGCACGCAATGAAGGCGCGGTGCCGTGGTGCGAACACCCGTCCTGGGCAAAAGTATCGTGGTATTGGCTGTATGGCTAAGATTAATGTCAAGATCACTCCAGCGGACAATCCGTCCAAGTATATGGTGATTGTCACTGATCAGGTAAGTGCTTTGTAGTATTTGAGTGTGTGGGTGGGTGTATATCGAGTTGAATTGGTTAGTGACTGGGTTTGTGTGCATTTTGGCTGTTTGTTCATGTACTGTTTTGTTGTAGGTGGTATCACACAACCATCCAGTCAGTCGTGAGATTTATGAGGCGTACCCAGATGTGCTACTCAAGATGATGCGGCGCAGTCAATTGTCTCAATCGATGCTAGGTCATCCACCTCCGCCTAAATTTGAGACACCTCAGCAAACGCAAAAGTATGAGCGAGCGATGAATACGTTCCAATCTGTTGCGGAGACCATGGCTCGATTAAGTGACGAGGACTATGAAGCGCAGCTTGGTCAATTACAGCGGCTCTATACTCCTACGACGGAGCAAGATCAAACGGTCTGAGTAAAAAGTCAAGCAAAATGCTGTACGATAATGGACGAGTGACTAACTGACTGACTGACTATATACGGAGACAAAAAAAAGCTGTCATTTTGTGCAGTATATGATGCTTCATCATGTCTCAGTGTTTTCTTTGCTCCTTTATTCATACACGCTGCATTTTTACTATTAAAGTTTGTGTTTTAGACCATATTTTAGTTGTTGTGGTTGTGCTTTTTTTTTTAGTACGAGACAAAAAGACGAGTCTCCTTTTTTTACAATTGATCAAAAAATACATATACACAAAAGAGGGGGGGGCGAGTATAATTGAGACACAAAAGAATCACAAAATTAAATTTGAGCGAGAGTGAGAGAGAGCGAGGAAAAAGAGGCTGGATCAAAAATGGCAGCGGGTAATGGGATTGACGTGGCTCTTGCACCGAATTCAAGCGTCATTCTCGAGCCAGCAGATTCGTTATCATTTCAATTACAACCACAGACAACACCTCAGGCCGTGTTAATCATTCGTAATGTAGCCGATGATCGACAAGTGGCATTTAAGGTGAAAACAACCCGACCATTACGATATCTAGTACGACCTAATCAAGGACTCTTAGGTCCAAATGGATCGGCTTCTATTATGGTGATCTTACAACAAAAGGATTGTGATGAATTACTACGTTTAGATCCAGTGGAACGTCAATTAGCAAATGATAAATTCCTGGTCCAGAGTATTTACGTCCAAGATCGTTTCTATGAACTTGTCAAGACAAAATC
The DNA here is from genome assembly GCA_920618645.1 of Peronospora belbahrii. Lineage (NCBI taxonomy): Eukaryota > Oomycota > Peronosporomycetes > Peronosporales > Peronosporaceae > Peronospora > Peronospora belbahrii. The sequence goes on along the minus strand of CAKKTJ010000326.1, from coordinate 806,491 downwards.
GACCAAGGAAATGGCCGATGAATTGACAAATATGTGGGCAAGAACGGATAAACGAGCGTTATCGAATAAGAAATTACGATGTCGATTTGTACAGGAGAATGAAGAGATGATGCAACGTCCCGTGTCACCATCGTGGAGTCCTCAAGGAAATACAATGATGGGTGATATATCACCTGGAAAGATATCGAATGGATCGGATGGTCGATATCATACTCGACTCAGTGACGAAACGAAAGAGGAGATGGCAACAACTGCACAATTGTCATTGGCATTATTGCAAGATGATCATGGACGTGAATCAAAAGTATTGGAAAATAGCAGAGAAGGAGGCAAAGAAGTGTTGCAGGAAGTGACATTACGTAAGAAATACGATGAGGTATGTGGAAGATATGACATGAGGTTCTTTTGTTTGTTTGTTGGTGCTGCTACTTACTGCTGGTGGTGGTGGAAGAGTGCGTGAGTTGTAGCTGATTGTTTTGTTATTGGACTACTTTAATATGTAGTTGGTGGCATTTACCGTACAACTTACGGCGCAACGTGATGTGCTGATAAGTGAATTGGACAAGACGCGGCAATTACTGCAAAAGGCGAGCACGGATGCTCAGCGTGTAATGAAACTTTCCGAGCAATCGTCGACTTTGCGTCATCGAAAGAACGGTGGGGTGAATGATGTGGCTGACAATGATGACTCGCATGTGATCATGGAAAAAAGTTTAAAGGAGCAAGGGGTACGTACAATTATTGCTGAAACCGGCCCGATACGATTTTCTCAAGTGACAACTTGCTGTTGCTTTATGCTGCGTCCACGTCAGGCTTTCGGACCTTTGCATCTCGTAGTATGCGCGATCATTTTCTTTTTAGTTGGGCGCTACTACTAGGGCTACTGCTGGTGTATTTTTGATCGCTGGAGGACGGGACAGAAGTGCTGCAACTTGGATACACATGTGAGGTGACAAAGAAGTACTAGAGTTTCTGTCGTCCATGACGAGTCGTGCTTGCACGAGAGTGTGAGTAAACGACATTACAGTTGAAAGAAGCTTACTTTGCTGGTAGAAGCCATAATAGTGGAAAATGAATCAATGGTGACAGCCTAGTGTTATGTCTAAAGCAGGGTACGGATTCCAGTGACACATTAGCCCGAAAACTTGATGATACATTCAAACATAGACTGCAAGATATTCAACAACACCCTCAAACAAATTGACCCTCTTGTATAGCGATACTACGCGAGATGACGTTGACTAGTTAAGAATCGCCGTGACACTCATCTTGCGCTTGCCTTCCATATCTAGCGGCGCACATGCTTTACGCTTCGCGCGTCGTGTGCGATAGCTTTCTGCGGCGTTGTCACCACCGTTGCCGCTGATTCCGGACGCACGCAACTGTGCGCTATCTTTCATAGTAAGCATAGTAACTGCTGCGGCATCACTGTCGGACTCGGATACTTGTAATTGTAAAGGAGGTCCGACACGATTGCCTTCTTGGGAACGGCCGCCAAAGCGTACTGGGGACACTTCAGTGTCATCGTCAGGAAAACCTGAGTAGCCCGAACTATCCTCATAGTCTCCATCGCCGCCATATGCGCTTTCAATCTTTTTCAGCTCCCTCACATCATCTCGAAGTGCATTCACCCGCACTAATGTGACCGAGCTTTCAGATCTTGGAGAAGAGTTATCCACTGCGGCTCGACATGTGCGTCCTTCATGACTGTCACCGCTAGCATCAAAAGCAGTGTGACTAGGTGAGTGATTTGGCGAGGCATTGCTGCCAAAGCAACCATTGTCTCTTTCACCACCACCAGATGCAGATCCTGAGCCATCAGGTGTTTCTCCTGAATATGAAGACGATGAGCTGCCACCACTACCACGTCGAGAATGCGACTTCTGTGCATCATGTTGTTCGATGCTAGAACCCGTTGCTTGCATGAAAATATGCTCCAAACAATCAATCATTTGTAGCAATGGCTCGTACGTGGCAAACGGTTGTTTCATCAAGATTGTGTGCATAAACTTATTACGAGTAGCATATCCCGTCCACTTGTCGTGCTTTTTCAAAATCTATATCGTCCACAATAGGAGAGAAAACATACACACAAACAAGTGAGCAATTAACATTTCGAGATAGTATAAAGCAGACAGATGAAAAAAAAGCTGTCAGGGGACGAACCGCCTGACTTGGCAAATGGGATCAACTAGGGCATCCAACCTTGGAGATACCGCAAAAATTCATCACAGCAAAATTCTCAAGCAAGAGAAGCTCTTTATACAGTGCCACACAATTTTTCATCAATGCTGTCTTGGCTTCTCCTAACGTCGGATTCGTCTGAGTATATAGCATAACAGCACCACCACCACCACCAACAATAACAAGACGTCAGTCAGCATCCATCATCTCTAACTCTCTCTAACCTTCTCTATCTGTCTCTAACCGTCTCTAACACTCTCAATTGATCCATTATCATATCCATTCCTTCATACCTTGAGCTGTTGGAAACTCGTATTAATAGCTAGGACTTGACTTGTATGTTTTGCTTGTTCTTTGATAAAGAAATCAGCAATTTTCTTAATTTCCATGCGTAACGTCCGAAAGAAATTCATTTCATCCTGTGATTGACCTATAGAATAGATGACCCAGGACAATTTCTAAATTAGTTGACGATTCAAAATAAAAATACATTTCTATTTCTAACCACACAAATCAATAGATGACAAACTACTAAACGTACGAATACTATCGTTATCTTCTTTGGCGGATGGTTTAATCTTAATCTTAATGAGTTTATCACCTTGTAATTTCTCCTCTTTCTTTATCTGTGCACAGTCTTTAATAATCTTCTTGAGCAATTTATAATCCGCCCAATAGATTTCCCAAGCACGTGGTGACATTTGTGTCGATTGTTGTAACACTTTGCCGAATTTCATGGTGTGTTTGTCTCTATCTTTTTCAAATCTGAAAAATTGTTACGGATAATAAATAAAATTATAACCACTGCGTTGGTTTTTTTTTGTTTTTGTTGACAATGTCGTCCGTGGGTTAGAGAATAGGTGTGTATTTTGTTTTCCGTCTGGTTTTTATTTTATTTGTTTGGAGAGCATACTGCTGCAACTGCCGAGGAGATTCAATGTAGCAAGAATGTTACAAATACTTTGTCGAATGCACCAAACCAAAAAGGATGAATCTTTGCGTCCTTTCTACGACCTCATCACAAAATGACTATAAACTCCAGTCTGGTGGATAAAATTTACCTAATACTGTACAAACAGCTTGTTTAGCGGCTCAGTTTTTGTCCTAGCGACACTTTTACTTTATCCAACATTGATACATCCACAATCCTGTGTTTTCGACGCTAGTAAATATTGGATGAGGAAGTTGCGGAGTGTCAAGTTGGTCAATATGAATTCTATATCTGCTTCGCTATCCACTTCTTGCATCACGTTATCGATGCATACATTTGCTGCAAAATATAGCAGGAAATACAAAACCAAACGTGAAAGTGACTGTAAATAATAATTTGTAAAGAACAATGCAACGCTAGAGATGCCATTTGTCCGTCGTCGCCTGTTGTGTCGGTTTGTCATGAAAAATCTGTCGTGAAAACTCATATTTTCTATGCGATTGAAGGGTGTATTGACAAAAAAATATCCAAACATTTGGATTTTTGCTACCTCAAAGAGTATCTTTTTTCTCTCGTATACTGCTCTTATATATCCGGTCATTACGACATGAATACGGCGGATCAGAAACGCACAAGCAGTGTAAGACGCTTTATTGTGCTATACTAGTAGCGACCCCAGATAGCCAGTACATACGCGTGTGTGTGACGAAGAAATCCTTGGCAATCTATAACTACAGGCATATATATATATATATATTGCACATGCATCGAGTCTATAAAATCTGTCATCTTTACGACATGTCCTGTATTTTAAAGTTATAAAGCTTATTGATAATTAATTACCCTATCGGAAGCAAAGAAAGAGAAACTGGGGGTTTTACTGCCTTTTTCTATGCATCCCGGTGATCAGCTGTAACTCTATATCCACGACACACCATATTCGTGATGCTTGAACTTCAACTTCGACATACTGGACTAACTAACTGTATATGAATCGATCCTTCAAGGTCCTTTCTCACCAAAGAAAGACCGTAAATCCAATCATATGATACATTAATGGCTGAGGTAGATATCGCCATCGTACAATCTCTTCATTTGCGTACAATGGGCCCTTAATTGCACCAAGTATCAACCACAATTGCTCCATTGTCCAGTCCTTAATCCATGACCATGATGACAATCCGCTTTTGTCTCTAGTTGTTACTCTCTCTTGAGGTCGGGCTAGAGCAAGTGGCAATGCAGACGACCCTGTTCTACAAAGATATCGTTCAAACACCGTCACAATGTTCGACTCTTCACGTCTGTTCATGTCCAATCTTCCTAGCTAGGCACTATCACTTACATTGTGGTCGTGTTTAATTCAATGTCTTCTTCTTCCAAAAGCCTCCGCACAATGTTCATTCGACTGTGTGTGTGACAGCGTAGAGCAATGCCGTCCAGCCCTCGCCCAACGTCACATTCACATCACCACGAGGGTCTGATGCAAGCCATGCATTGACACCATTCAAGTCTCCGTCTGCTGCCGCATCCAGAAACGCACGCTGCTTTTTGATACGCATGTGGCATCGATTCACTCTGACTCACTCACACACGTCACTACATCGAGGGATGTTCATGTCGTGTGGAGAGGGACAGTCAGGTTCAGGATTCAGAGCCAATCGTAATTGCTTCGTTACAATCGCTTCACGTGTCATGTGGTCCTAACCAACAACGGTCAGTATCTTCTTCCTCCTCCTTCTTGTTCCCGTCGCTCATTATTCATCATCATCATCATCTTCTTCTTCACTTGAGCCATTAATAAACTTTGACGACTGAATTATCTTAGCTGCTCGGGATCGAGGAGATAGCAGACTTTCTTCTGCACCAGACGACAGCGGTTGACTTGTGGTTTCATTGCTGTGTAGAATCGTTTCCATATGCGCACGCGATGTGTAGTTCGGAATGCGAGACCAAGTGCGCATACGCCACTTTGTCCAGACTATGACACCAAGTGCCACGCTCACAAGCAAAATGAGGATAGCTTCCGCGGTTGAGACATCGAAGTTGGGACTTTCTCGCTGCGTTGTCACATCGGCAGATGAACTGGTGGTTGGGTCGATACTGCCAACAGTAGCATTATCCGGTACTGGAGTTGCTGTTGGATTCATTAACACCACAGCCAAACTGTTGCTAGAGCTTACATTCGAACCGTTTGTCTCTCCAATTGCAATTGAAGCATTTGGTGCTGCAGTTTTGGATATGAACGGATCGACAGTATCCGGTGATTCACTAATTGTATTTACGTGAGCTTTCCCTACATACCATCATTGCCGTCAGCTTAGCTCATCAAGCATCATACGTAACGTATCAAGTCATACTATCGTACCACAATGTGACTCTGCAAAGCCGACACGCTGATTTTCCGCATCAAATATCACGTCCAAACCAATCATAACACTTGCACCCAAAACTATGAAAGCGACGAGATATTAGAAGCTGGCAGGTATACAACACGAAAAGCAATTGAGCTTCTTACCTCCACCACTACGCTCTGAAAAATGAAGATTGCCGTAGTATGACACACCGTCATGAGATGATATGAGATATTTTGACGCAGGGACATCAAGCTGTATGTCATCACTGCCATCTCCTTTCATTCCAGAGAGTACAATCGAAATAACTGGGAGACGTGCCAACTCATCCTGAGAAAGTTTCATAACTTTCTCACTGTAATCTCGACCGCCTGCAGCATGTCGAAACGCTTTCATAAATCGGCGATTTCCTCCAGCGTCAAAGAATGTGTCCGTTGTTCCGCTATCAACAATCACACCTTTGCCGGAATTGATCGTTTTCTCGTCAATGCCTAATGACACTCCGTTCACCAAAATATCCCTTACGTGGACTAGATACGTAACAGAGTGTTCGTTAAGCAGCGGCGTGTAACTCACACCACTCGTGTGGTGGCTGTAATCCACTCCTCCAAATGTGAGCTCACCTCCATCTCCAGCAAAGCACAGAGTGAATATATCATGTTTCACACGACCTGCCTTCAGCATGTACGACATGACGGTCGAGTGATGACGCCCAAGACCCATAATGCCATTCTCCTGTTGAGTAACAAACAGACCAGTCTCTTTGGTCTGACAGCCAACTGGAAATCGAAACCCAAATGTTTTCATCACTCCTTCGACTTCATCACTAAGTGATGCTAATCCTCCCAACCATATCAACTCATCGATCATAACAGCTTGCCACATGCTGCCTTCCACGTAGTTCTATTTTCATTCACAGCAAACGACACATTAGTCACAAAAGTTATTCTTATTACGACGCTCACATTATTACAAGCACGTAGGCATCATCTCGTTACCTGATTAACATAGCAACGTTCTTGTTCACACGAACGGCATGAATCAAAATCATTGCAAGCCAAGTATGTTGCCGTCGTTGACTTGGATACATTATACGGCGGGTCCGTGTGTTTTCCACAGTCATTGCACGTGATACAAGGCAATGCTGTAAAATGACTTCCAGTATCGACAATCACTGAAGCACGTTGTGCTGGAATACCCAAGTACATTTCAGCGTAGTGAGTCCTGTCGAGCGTCATCAGGCATTAGATTGTTACTAGACTCTTCATAGTTAGTGTACTTCAACAATCAATCAACACGTACCCATATCCTACACCCAAATAAGATTCACTCAATGCAAATTCACCCGATACAAAGTCCGTATCTCCTTTATCGATATCGTCTAGTGCTCGTCGACGAGCTCGCGTTTGCTCACTGCGTGACTGCTGTTTTGTATGCAGCTGTAGCTTCATCATACTGTACTCTTCAATTGCTACAATACACGTATACAAATACATTGCGAGCATGAATATAGCAAGCAATACACGCCCAGAGCGCGCTCGAGATGCTGCGCTTCGACGCATTATTCGTATTATTGTCTTCACAATGACAAGAGATCTATTTATAACCAATGAGAACGATCGTGATTTTAACACATGGCTACATGATTCAATATTCAAATATCTTCTGAAAATACATGTTTTAAGCAGGTTTATACTTTTTATACATTCAAAGTCGCTCCAATATACCATTGTCCACCACCGTCGACTCCTCCTGTATTGGTTTTAGGTCAAAAACCTCATCGTCCTCCTCTTCCTTGCTGCTGCTGCTCGCATGATCCTCTTCGTCTTCCTCTCGATCCAAACGCTCGTGCTTTATTGATGGTTGCTTCTTGTCATGGTGGTGAACAAGACCAAACTCTTCCTCGTCGTCGTCTTCTTCATTTTCCTCGTCGCTCTTGACGCGGCTCCATAGCTGATCCTTAGCGGCCTTTTGTCTCCGGCGACTCACTGAAATTAGCAGCATCACCAGAAAACCCACCACCAAGATAGTACCGACAACCGAGAGTACCACTGGATGAGTTCCTGATAACTTTTCCTTTGACTTGGAGTCCCCCATAGCAGCCGAAGAGGAAGAAGTAGGTACCATTGTTGTCTGTCCCGATAATGGCTCAATCTGCGAGTCGGCAATACTTGAAACATTGTTCAGGGCTGAACTATTCGTGACCACTGCTGTCAGAGGTGTCGCTCCAGCAGTCGTTGTTGGCTCAGTAGCAACTGGAACAAGTGCCGAAGTCGACTCTGCTGTAGCAACCGGCTTTGATATAATGGCAGCGGGCGTGGTGGCTGTCGGCACTGCACCGGCAGTTGGTGAAGAGATGTCAGTGGCAACGGACGTGGGGGCTGTCGGCACTGCACCGGCAATTGGTGCAGAGATGTCAGTGGCAACGGACGTGGGGGCTGTCGGCACTGCACCGGCAATTGGTGCAGAGATGTCAGTGGCAACGGACGTGGGGGCTGTCGGCACTGCACCGGCAATTGGTGCAGAGATGTCAATGGCAACGGACGTGGGGGCTGTCGGCACTGCACCGGCAATTGGTGCAGAGATGTCAGTGGCAACGGACGTGGGGACTGTCGGCACTGCACCGACAATTGGTGCAGGGGTGTCAACGGTAGACGTGGCACTCGGTACACCAACAATCGTGACCGTTCCTTTCTCCTTTCCTTCGCTGATATTTGTAGTTTTGTTGCTAGCAGATAAATCCGCCGTCGAGTTTCGATCCCCCTGATAGGCGCAGTCAGCATCCACAAATCCCACGCGCTGGTTACTGATGTCAAAAATTACGTCTCGGTTCATCATCAGGTTAGCGCCAATAACACCACCAGAGTTTTCCGTCAAATAAAGGCTGCTACAGAAAGCACCATTCATCTTTGTCAGATACTGCTCGGGTGGAATGTTCAAAACAACTTCCCCATTTCCATCTCCGTGAGCTTCCATTACGAGCTGAATCGATGGCAATGACGCCAAATCATCATTGGTATAGCCTCGGCACGAATCGCCCACCCGATAATCACGGCCTGATACTTCCTTGAACATCGCCATGAACTCAGTTTGTAGCAATCGTGGTAAATAAGAATCTGTCGTTCCACTGTCCACAATAAAGTGCCCACGAATGAAAGCCTCCTCCGAAGCGTTAATCGATTTGCCACCAATTCGAACATCCTTTACGTGAACATCGTAGAACTCTCTGTTGTGCACAATAAAATAATTAGTGAGTAGCCCAGGATTGGTAAGACAACACAAAGCTCCCATACCCAGCAGAACGGTCCGAAAGTACTTTCGCATACGAAATCTCACCACGGTGTGCCGATAAGTGTGGCTGGCCGATAGACATGGTGCCTCCGTTTTCAAGGAAGCACAGCGAGAAAAGATTGCTTAAAATCTTATTTTCGCGGTGCAGTTTCGCTACAATGTGCTTGCCCGTATTCGACAGCCCCATAATACCATCTGCCACCTGCGTAAGAAATAATCCCGTCTCTGATTTCTGGCAGCCAAACTGGAAATACGTGCCATATTGGTCGCGCATCGTCATGTCTTCAAAGCTCGAGTCTCCACCCAAGTACACAACATCCTCAACCACCGTCGCCTTCCAGCTACTTCCTTCCTGATACGTCTGCGAAACTGTGCACGTGTTTGACGTCACTCCACAATCCTTACACCTAAATGAAGATAATTCCGCGCATGGGACGTAAACCAACGTTGAAGAGTTCTTTGCAGCAAAAGGTTGGTCTGTGTGATTGCCACAACCATCACAATCTGAGCACGGGAAGGCCATAAATGCACTACCCGTGTCCACAATAACCGATGCTCGCTGCGGTGGCGTGCCTGCATAGACCCATGTATAGTGCGTCCTATACCAATTACACATTACGTCACCTTTTTTCCTATCTCTATTGATGAACAACAATACAGTCAAGATAGCAACAAACATACCCAAATCCTAGATGCAGTGGTACAAGTTCCATCATGCCGTCTTCAGTGCTCAATCGTCTCATATATCGGTCCGAATGGATGTTATGCTTTGGCAGACGATGAAGTTCCAAAGTCATACTGAATGCCAGTGCTGAGAGCGTCGAGATGAACGCTAATAGCATTAGAATACCATTACACGTGCATTTCATCCTATACGAAGCGCCTAGAGTTAATGAAGAGAAGATGCAGATGCAGTAGCTGTAGCCAGCGTAATAAACTAAAGTGGCGTGTGGAGGATGATGGATTGATACTACGTGGCAGGCGTTTATTTAGGACTGACGGCCTTGGACTCAAATGATGTGAAACAGAGTACCCAATTTTGGGGTTCAAAATTTGGTTTATTGGTCTATTAACTTTCACTTACAAATGACCAAAAAAAGAAGTCGGTTGCTCAATCAGAGCTCCGACGATTTTCGCTATTGTCATATTTGACAATAATTTACAACTTCAACTTACGACGACGACTGTACATAAAGTGAATATTTGTTGTCATTACATGAATTTTACGTGCAATGCTATACTATCGTATAGTCACGCTGCAACGCGTATACCAACGTATAACAGTACAAAAGCCGCGTACTAATGAATTGTAGTAGGCAATACATGGCAAGTTCAAAGATATAAACGCGCCAACTAGAGGTGGTCTATCTTGTCGTTCCCGCCATCTTCAGACATCCAACCAATTTGTTCGGTCCTTTCCCGTGTACAAGCAGGTTTCTCTGACCCATTTTTTCAAGTACAAATCACGGTTAAGCGCTAAACGGGTTCATCACTTTCCAACCCGTACCTCTTTGTGTGTGTCATTTGCCATTTGGCCATTAAATTGCCACCAGTGAAAGTCTGTTTTTTGGGTGATTTAACATTTCCGTCTGGGTCTTTTAATACACGCTTAGTGTAGGATGAAGTATCTAGTAGTGACGGGCGGTACTGTGAGTGGACTGGGTAAAGGTATCACCATCAGCAGTATTGGTGTTGTGCTCAAGTCGCTAGGACTGCGTGTCACGTCCATCAAGATTGATCCGTACCTTAACTGTGACGCTGGGACCATGTCCCCATTCGAGCACGGCGAAGTGTTTGTACTCAATGATGGTGGTGAAGGTGATTTAGATTTGGGCAATTACGAACGTTTCTTGGGCATTACGCTCACGCGCGATCACAACATTACTACAGGTAAAGTGTACACGCACGTGCTCGAGAAGGAGCGTCGTGGCGACTACTTAGGCAAGACGGTACAAGTAGTACCACACGTCACGGATGCCATTCAGGATTGGATTGATCGTGTTGCTCAGATTGGTGTGGATGGCATTCACGCCGGTGAAACGGGCGCTGTAGGTAATGAAGCTGCGGACGTCTGTTTGATTGAAGTCGGCGGTACTGTTGGTGACATTGAAAGTATGGTGTTCCTTGAAGCGCTGCGGCAATTCCAGTTTCGGGTTGGGCCCGAGAACTTTTGCCTCGTGCACGTTTCATTGGTGCCAGTCCTGGGCTCTGTGGGTGAGCAGAAGACAAAACCCACGCAGCATGCCATCAAGGAGCTTCGCAGTGCTGGTCTAACGCCTGACGTAATCATCTGCCGTAGCAGCACGGAGCTGGAGCCTGCAACTAAGGCAAAGATTGGGATGTTCTGCCAAGTTCCGGCCAACCACGTGCTTTCGGTGCACGACGTGAGCAACATCTATCATGTGCCGCTACTGCTTGCCAAACAGGGTGCCGCTAGTATTCTGATGTCAAAACTGCAGCTAATGGACCGCTTCAGCGAGCCAGATCTTGCGGCTTGGTCTGCCATGGCTCATCGCGTTGACTCGTTCGAGCAGGTGTGCAAGATTGCTCTCGTCGGCAAGTATACGGGTCTACAGGACTCGTATCTGAGTGTCATCAAGGCACTCAAACACGCCACGATGAAGTGCAACTACGATCTTGAGATCGAATGGATTGAAGCCAGTGATCTGGAAGTAGAAATGCGTGAGAGCAATCCCGACGCCTATGACAAGGCTTGGAGCAAGTTACGTAGCGTAGACGGTATCGTGGTTCCAGGTGGTTTTGGTGACCGCGGTGTCGACGGCAAGGTGCTCACGGCTCAGTATGCTCGTGAAAACCGCATTCCGTATCTTGGGGTGTGTCTGGGAATGCAGGTTGTCGTCATTGAGTACGCGCGCAACGTCATTGGCTGGAAAGGTGCCAACAGCGAGGAGTTTAATGCTGATGCCGAACACAAGGTGGTTGTTTTCATGCCCGAGATAAACCCGGAGGTCATGGGTGGTACCATGCGCTGCGGTGAACGCCGCACGATTGTGCACGAAAAAGAGGACCCGGCAAAGCGTTCGCTGGTGTCGTATTTGTACGGCAAGGACAAGCCAATTCTAGAGCGTCACCGTCACCGTTACGAGGTCAACCCGGATCTTGTGCCCGCTATCCGTGAGGCAGGCCTCAACTTTGTCGGCACGGACGAGAAGGGTGAGCGTATGCAGATTGTCGAGCTTGATCGTGATGTGCATCCGTTCTATTTTGCTACGCAGTACCATCCTGAATTCAAGTCGCACCCAAACGATCCGTCACCGCCATTTTACGGTCTGATTCTTGCAGCTACGGGTCAGCTCTCCCAGTTTATGAAGGACGTTGAGGCCAAGGAGCAGCAGTCATAAGCGAGTGCGCTTGGATAGGTTGAGCTATGCGTACTGCAACGCAAAGCTAGTGAGCAGAGCAAGTGAGGCGTACACTGATTTCTTGATTTGTGGAACAGCAGATTTGCGTGTGCATAGGCTAAAATATTGATTTGGAACTCCTCCTTCTGCTGCTGTTGCCTTGTTTTTCCTTCGTCAAAGGAGAACGGGGCGAAGCTCCCTTGGTGGGGCTTCATAATCAGCAATCTGACACATACATAGACACGTAAGTAGAAAGACACTATAGACAATATAAACATTATTTAATGATTGCGACGGACAAGTAAATGATCATATGCCGAGTTGTAACTGATGTAGCCATGTTTACAAATGCAGAAGATAAGTACATTTGTTTGTGAGCTACAGTGTGTTTTTTTCAGCGAATCAAATTGCTTCGAGTGGCATTAACGTCTTGAATGACGATGTCTAGAGAGCTCCAAGAGGCGATAGATGGCTTCTTCCTAGCAGCTGAATACGGTCGCTCCGACGTCATTAAAGCACTAGCTGATCACAGTCGTGGTAGACTGTCATTAGGCGATGTGGTGGATCCCGTGACCGGTCGCTCGCCTTTGCATGTGGCTGTAGCAAACGGCAAGAAGGACGCACTTCGAGTTCTTTTATCCAGTGGCTTTCCCCCGGATCATCAGAGCAAGAAAAAGCAACAGGAAGATAATAGAAACTTATCTGCATATGGATTAGCTCAAGATCTACAGGCTCAGGATTTATTGTTGGTGTTCCACCAGTTTCTGATCCAACAAGTAGCTGCCAACAATGTTAATAGTGTGAATCAATTGCTTGTAGCAGGAGTGGATGTAAGCATTACAGATGCAACTACAGGAGGATCATTACTGCATTGGGCGGTGTCATGTCAAGCTGTGGACGTGATGAAGGATTTGTTGGAGAAAGAAGATGTGAAGAAATTGAAGCTAGTAGATGCGCGCAATAGAGAAGGTGCTACGCCGCTACACTTGGCTTGTCATGCAAATAACGTGGAGTGTGTAACGATTCTACTGGCACATCATGCCGATGTGAATGTGAAAGGTGACGAGGGCTTTAGTAAGAATAAAACGGCATCTGAGCTGACCACGAAGCCGGAGATTATGGAATTATTCTCTCGACGATGCGAGGAATGTAGCAGCAATGACACGATATCTCTCGTGGATGATGACATTGGCAACAAAAGCAATGTCAAAAAGAATGAAGGGAAGTTCTGCTTATCAGCAGCAGCTGCATGTGAACAAGAAGGACCAATGGCGTGCATACACAAAATCCAGAGTGGAAAACTATTGTTGCAGCTTGAAGAGAAGGATCTGCTAGTGAATCAGCTAAAAACTACCATTGAAACACTTGTGCAAGAATTGCAGGAAGTCCAAATGCTTGGGGAAGAGCGTGTGATGCTGGATTATGTCCGAAAGCTGCGAGACGAGAAGATGACTATCCAAAGGCAGCTGGAGGACGCCGATGACTACATTAACGACCAACAGCAACAGTTGAACAGTTTGAAGGAGCAAATACGGCAAATGTCTACTGTCGGCAGTAAGGTACGCAACAGCAGAATTAAACGCTGGCATTGCGTGGGTGGTTTCTTATGACTACTTTTTTGTGTGCAGTTTGAGACTGACCACGACATTCTCTCTCATACTAGTGACGGCACCACTAGTAGTAACGCAGGTTGCCCTCCCGATAATATTGAGACGAAACTGGGCGTATCTGGATTGCATCAACTTGAAAAGCACCTTGATGAAGAGTATACAGGGCCCACAAGGAATTCTCAAGCAGAAGCGCTGAAGTTGGATGCGTGGACGTCAACGGCGCAACGTAAGCAAACAACCTTTCATCAATACGCTCAAACGCATGGTTCTGACACCTGGAGCGCTGTATGGCACGATATCTGGACAGGAACTAGTCAGATGACACATGATGAAGACGAAGAAATCATTATGACGGTGTAGACTTAGTGATGAATGAATTGAATGTATTTCAATGCAAAGATAAAGACGATTAATAGCTGAGTTGGAGAAAGAAGCAGCTACGAGTGAGAAGCAGCTGCTGTCATTGAGAACCAGCTGTCATTGTGCATTGGTGGTGCTGCTTGTCGATACAGTCCGAAAGTAGATCTCAGGATATGCAAGTGATTCGAGTCGTCATCTCGTTTTCTATTTCAAGGTTTAGAACACGACAAAAAGCTTTGCTTGGTGCAACATTTATATGATGCTTACAACAATCGAGTACAACAGTACTAACGAAATATAAATACCGGTATGATCAAATACCAACTGAAACGGACCTAAGACGGCACCTATCTCTGTCTCACTCTTGAATTGACTGTTAAAAGCGTACTTATGTCAAAAATGATCGCACCAGGAGCAGCAGTTCAGTATATACGACAGCGATCAATTCAGACGCTTAAGGCCTACGATAAGAGCGAACACTGTTTATTGGTCATCGGTGGCAATGGTTTTGTTGGTAGTAACATCTTACAACGTGCGGTTCAAAAAGGCATTGAAGTGCGTAGCCTCAACCCATCGGGTAAACCACAATGGCAGGACGTGCCCTGGATTGATCAAGTGGACTGGCATAAAGGCAATGTTTTTAATGACGAGCAGCTGTCCAAGGCCGTAGAAGGTGTTACGGGTGTCAGTACGTTATATACAAATAGTCAGTCCTTGAAGGTTATATCGATCTGTACTGATACATCGATATACATCACTGATGATGGAATTCTTTTTGGTCATTAGTCTCGACAGTTGGTGCATTCGGTAACAAAGAATTTATGGAGAAAATGTGCGGAGATGCAACAATTCAAGCAGTTGAAGCCGCGCAGAAAGCGGGAGTAGAACGTTTTGTGTTTGTATCGAATTCTCGTGTTGGTTCTTATAACCCACCATGGCTGCCATTGTATGGTTACTACCATGGTAAAGAGAGAGCAGAGGCTGCTGTGCAGGCGAGGTGAGTGTCTTGGAACAGATTTGGGTTGATTTCTTTGTGCTAATTTTCATGTGTGAGAATCATGTGGAAGGTTTCCAAATACAGGAGTATTACTGCGTCCAGGTTTTATTTATGGCTGGCGTCGCACAGCAAAAGGTCGAGGTGTTCCGCTACAACTTGTTGGAACGCCTTTGTCAATGCTTGCACGTGATCTTGGACCGATTTCAACTGCACTGAGTTGTGTGCCGTTAGTTGGTGATGAGATACGAGCTGCTATTCCTGTTGATGCAGTTGCGAAAGCGGCAGTGCTCAGTGCTATTGGTTCTGTTCACGGACAGACGCTCGACACAACCAATATGCTTGAAATCGCCGCCTCGTTTCATGTCCATGAGTAGGCGCGAGACGAGTAGCACGACGTCAAAATGGTCAAGAACAAATGGAGGTAGCTAAGAAGTCAAATATTAACGCATTTAAGCTTTTATTGTGCTGGCGTGTAATTTATCTTCTCGCCATCATTTGAGCCATGTTCTGTTTCTTGCCATCATGTGAGCTATGTACTTCATGCCTGTGACGCGGATTCTTTCTTGCTCTAGTCACCGCTGCTCTAGTATCCATTCAAGAATCTATATTACTGTCATGGGAAGTACCAAAAGTTTGGTCATCGTCCTATGTGCACAATCCCTACTTCGTTTTTGCACTCCTATCTGCTGCTTGAGTAATTCCTTCTTCGTGTACAGCCGTCAGACCCGCAGATTCTGAAGCCGCCATGTTGGAAACGCGCGTTCGACATCTTGGTACTGTCACCAAGTCATAAATCGAAATTCAACTGCTTACTATCTCATCATCTCGAGCGACGATGGTAGTAGATCAATGTCGATGGATGCAACAAATGGGAGCCAAAAGCGTTGAGTCATGACCGCTAAACACGACTCGCGATGGAGTGGCAATTCTTTCTTGCTCAGCTTTGTGACAATTACCTCCCTGTTCAATTCACACTGGACGGTCTTGAGAACAGTCTCACATGAACTCTTACTCACACTGTACATCGGTAATAGACAACATGTTTTGATCAGCATGAGAAAGCGGCCGCAGGTTTTTCACTCGCATGGACGGATCCAACTTCGTTGCTGGAACTTGCTATCGATTTCGCCCTTGTCCGGCATTAGTACAGAACCAATGGCAGATAGAATTGCGCCGTTTTTGCCGTCAAATAGATCCTTGACAGCGCTTGAAGCCTTAGCCTATTGAAAACATGCTGCCCGGACTTGTTGAGAAAAGTCCATCAATTGGCAGCAAATATAAGGTACAGATGCATGTAGTATACACATAATTCTGTTGTGTGTGCGAGTATGCTGACACTCGTTTGTGCAGGTTGAGGTCTTGGTGAAGGTATTCGATGCGAATTGCATTGATTGCATTTTCTATCGCTTGAAAGACGGATCAACCAAGACTGACGATCCGCTCGCGATGAAGACATTTGTTCATGTTGAGAATCCAGAAACGTTTTGTTTTTGTCTGAGGTGGAAACACAATTACAACGACGTGCTCTGGAAGAGCTACTCTATATGGCTCCAGCGGTCGATTGAGTAGAATAACTATATAAGACTTCAGCGAGAATCCGTGAGTTGTAGCTTTTAAATCGTACGTTACGAACTGCACTAGGTGTTGTCCTTACAAAAATAGAACTATGACCACCAGAAATGGCTAGCTCTTCCAATAGCTGCATTAGGACTCTATTTATGATGAGCATCGTTTGGCTGATGATAACGCTCTTCTGCACAAATTGTAAGCAAACGTTCCTCAATTGATAATAATATTTTCCATTTTTTAGAGGTAATATCATATTTGTTACAAAATTATTATCGTTTGTAAAATATTCAATTCTAGCATCTATTCATTTACAAACTGTTGAAGCTGGAACGTTGAAGGGGAAGAGGGAGCGGAGAGACTGGAGGAAGCGGAGTATGAAACACTTGATCAGTTGAATGAAGATTCGAAAGTGATTGAGTTATCGGAGGTTATTCTTACTACTGCCTGATTTATATGTGGACCACATATAAATCAGGCGACTGTTCACACCAATGATTTATATGTGCTCCACATATAAATCAGGGATCTTCCAATCAACCTGCTCGTCTAATCAACTATGACGTAATTACCGTAAGAACTTTGCCGTATATACTTACCCTTGGAGTTTGGATCGGATTGTCAATACGCCCCTCAATGCAAACTCTCATGAATCCCGAGCGCCGCTGTCATCTCTCTGTGACGCGGTCCGTGAAGTCCCTTGATCACGATGTCCGCTAACATGATTGAAGTCTCACAGTACTCCAACTTGACTTCGCCACGCTTGACCTCATCACGGATGTGATGGTACTTGATATCGATATGATTGGCTCGACCATGATTCATCGGATTCTTCGTCATCTTGATACACGACTGGTTGTCCTCGAGTATGATGAGGTCTAGTCCCGATTCGTTAGCCACCCTCAGAATCTCGCACAACAGACGGTGGATCCACTTGACTTCCTGGATGGCCAGACTTAGCGCGATGTATTCCGCTTCACTTGTCGACAGTGACACGCTTGACTGCTTCTTGCTTCCCCAACATATGGGTGTACCGAGAAGCACGAACGCGTAACCCGAAGCTGACTTGCGATCAGTATGGTCGCCGGCCCAGTCCGCATCAGAATATCCGCGAAAGTCGATCTTGCCGGTCGGCTGATAGCGAATGCCATGTGACTTGGTACCTTATAGGTAGCGAAAGATGCGTCTTACTGCCATCCAGTGTTCTTGCTGGGGATTATTCATAAAGCGAGACACATAACCCACAGCATACGCGATATCTTTGCGCGTTGCAGTCATCAAATGCATTATAGCACCAACCGCTTCGCGAAACGGAGCACCCACCTTGGTCGCGGTACTGCTAGGCACTATTGGAGAGCTTAGATCGACCGGACTTATGGCAGCCTTGCACTCGCTCATGCCAAAACGCTTGAGAATGCCATCGATATAGCGTCGCTGGCACATGTTGACACTACTATCAGGTTCCTCTATCAGCTCGATTGTAACGGGGTTACACGAAGGTGTGTATTTTACATACACATCTGCCACACCAATGTGGTGTGGCTGTACCTTGGGTACAAGTAGGTGATGTGTCCGTACCTGAAGTACGAAGGATCGCATCGTGGCAGAGAGCCACGTGGTCACTATACTTAGTTAAAGTATAGTGACTATGCATATTTGCATGACAATAAAAGGCTAGAGCCAGTAATAGTGACTAGCACTAAGTATAGGATAGGTGCTTCTATATTTAGTGTTAGAAGATAAACATAAATATAAATTAGTTTCAAACCTACTCTACAAGCATCACTGCTTGAGCGTACTATTCCTCCTGATGAATCAAGTGTCTTTGATGCTAGTCTCTTTGAGTCGCGGTTGTAACAACCGATAGGCACAAGCTTACGAGTTAGCCTAGGAGGGTTAAGCACCCTAAGACGTAAATGCTCTCTGAGCTTGTCTTCCTCTGCACATAGTGCATAAGTAGCGTAGCTACAGTAGCTCGGCTACATTGATGCCCAAAACAAATGTGCACTTGCCGCTGTCGGTCATCTCGAAACGCATCTTGAGATCACTCTTGGTCTGTGCAATCAGGTCAATTGAACTTCTCGAAACGCATCTTGAGATCACTCTTGGTCTGTGCAATCAGGTCAATTGAACTTCCTGTTACCAGAACGTCATCCACGTATACCAGCAGCAGCACGCAGTGACCATCCGCAACCTTGATGTACAAGCATGAATCAAATGCCAATACTTGAAATCCAATTGAGCGAACAAACTTGTCGAAAGTCTCGTTCCAAACGCGCGAGGCTTGTTTAAAACCGTAGATTGCCTTCACCAATTCCAAACAGTCAAAGTCACCATTCATCTCAACGCCTTCTGGAATGACGCAAAACACTTTTTCCTTCATTACTCCATACAGGAATGCTGTAACCACGTCAAGCTGGTCCAGAGGCCAGTCGAAATACTTAGTGATCGCAAGAACCTTGCGTAAAGTCACATACTTCACCACCGGCGAGAACGTTTTTGTATAGTCGATGCCGTATTTCTTCTTGAATCCCTTCGCAACAAGACGCGCGTTGAACTTCTCGATCGATCCATTCGCCTTGCGCTTGATCTTGAACACCCAGTTAAAATCGATGGCGCACTGGCTGCTCGGCAATTTTGCAGCACGAAAGACACCACGATGCTGCATCGACTCGAATTCCGCTTGAATGGCTTTGCGCCAATGCATTGATTTGGTCCACTTATCGCATCTTGGAAAGTTGCAGGTTCCGCCAAATCACTTACTTCAGCTGCGTTCGCACTAGCACGCCAAAACGCTGAAGGCTTGGAGTCATTATCTTGATCGCTCATACCCTATTTCTCTTCTTCTTTATCATAGTCTGGCACCTCTCGACCATTTGACGACTTCTCTGATGACAATATACAAGGCATCTGGCGCACTTGCTTCTTTCAACCCAGTGTGCGGACGAGCAGAGCGCACAATATTGTTGTTAGGCCGGGATTTGCGCTTGCCTGTCTGCCTATTGTTGACTTGACGCACATCATCGTCGTTGATCTCGGGACGATCCAAGTTCAACATCGCATCATCGACTGCTTTACTTGATGGTTCCATTGAAAATCCAAACGTCGATTCATCAAAATTTACATCGCGAGTGATCACCACTTGTCCAGCTTCGACATCAAACACTCGATATGCTTTCGACACTTCTTCATACCCCATGAAAATGTCAACACGACCCTTGGGGTACCACTTGAGAGCTTCTCACTTGGCGTCAGAATGTAGGCTTGGCATCCAAAAACACGCATGTGTTTGACGCTTGACTTGGACTGGCACACGATCTCAAAAGTTGTCATGTTGAAGACCTTGGTCGACGGCAGACGATTCTTCACGTAGGTTGCCGTGATTGCTGCTTCTGCCCAAAACCACTTGTCCAATTTGGCACGATGCAGCAAACTGCGTCCGATTGTCACGATGGTTCGGATGCGCGTTCTTCAGTGCCGTTCGTCTGATGCGCATACGGAGCTGTTGTCTGCTGCTCGATACCTTAATCTTCGTAAAACGTCTTGAGCGAGCTGGTCGCAAATTCGTGAGCTCCATCATGACGAACAAACGTGACTGTCTTGCCAAATTGAGTGTGGATCTTGGTGATGTAGCTCTTAATGACGTTCTCGATCTCAGAATTGGCTCGCAAATAGAAGCCCTTTGTGCAACCACTAGCTTCGTTCACAATCAACAGCAAGTATTTGCTGCCGCCGATTGAGACTTCTTCCACCGGGCCACAGATGTCGAAGTGGATCAGCTCAAATGTGTCGTGGCGACGCTTGTCAAGATTACTGGGGAATGGTTTTTGGACCATCTTCCCTTGTTGACATCCGCGGCATACACTTGATCGACTTGACTTGACCGGCATCGTTGCGTTCTTAATCATCATGCCACTGGTCACCATCTTTCGAAAAACATCAAGTGGCGCGTGACCCATGCGCGCGATCAGATCGATGGCTCGGACATTAGTTGCAGTGTTTGCCGACCGTTGTGGTGTTCGAAGCCAGTAGAGTCCATCGACAAGATCGGCTGTTGCCACCACTTGTGTCGAGTTCTTGCGTGCCACATGCATCGTTGAACCGTCGAACACTACTTGGAACCTGCCACTCTTATTAATCTGCGGCACCAAAAGCAGATTCTTGTTCATTATTGGCACAAACAGCGCATTCTTGATCTCGATGTCGCATTCGTCGCCATTGGGCAGAACCGCTCTCGATGATGGCTCCCACACCCTTGATTGCAGTCTTGTTGCCATCAGCCACCGATCGTTAGCCTTCATTGCGCTCGTCGAGACTTGTAAACTTGGCTTTGTCGTTGCAGATGTGGTGCGTTGCACCGCTGTCGACCGCCCACATCCCTGGCATATTCTTGCCCGTC
The DNA here is from genome assembly GCA_920618645.1 of Peronospora belbahrii. Taxonomy (NCBI): domain Eukaryota; phylum Oomycota; class Peronosporomycetes; order Peronosporales; family Peronosporaceae; genus Peronospora; species Peronospora belbahrii. The sequence continues at coordinate 785,440 of CAKKTJ010000326.1, read as the reverse complement.
GATAATCCACATTCAAGCAAACTGCAAAGGCGAATCGATCATGATGCTTGTAGTCGTCCTAGCTGCGCCAGTGGACACGGTTTGCCCCACGTCCACGACCATTGCCGCAGCGTCTTGTTCCCTTGTTCTCGTTCTTCTGCTTGGTCCATCATCGGTCCTCCGTATGCCCCAATTTTCCGCAGTTAGCAATGGTGCGGTTTACACTCGATACTGAACGCCTTGGCCGCGTCTTCCTTCTTGATCACCGTAGCCTTCGCACCTTGCCGCTTGACATGCTCGTTTGTGAGCACTTTCACGACGTCCTGCGATCGAAGCTCTGTGCTGTTCATCTCCAATTTAAGAACCACGTTCTCGAAACTCTTGGGCAGACTGCGCATTAAGTAGATTGCAACCTCCTCGTCCTCCATCTTGGCGCCGATGCTAGCCAGCTTTGCGCTGATGTTGAGGACCTCATTGTAATGATGCAACACATTGCCGCCTTCCGCCATCTCCATACTGAAGAGCTGGCGCTTCAAGTAGATGCGACCAGCCTTCTGAGATCCGCCGTACAGTGCCTTGATCCGCGCCCACGAAACTCATGCTTCCTCGCAATCATCAACCACGTGATGATAGTCCGCGTCTATATGCAGAAGCATAAGAGCAAAAGCGACGTTGCTAGACTTGACGTACTTCTCCATGGCGCGCGGGTCCATAAACGTCGGTGACGTCTCACGGTTGACGACGTGCCACGCCGACTTGGTTAGGAACACGCCACGCATGTAGCGGCTCTAAGTCGCGTAGTTGTCTCCATTGAATCGATCAATGGAGGCCTTGGCCGAGGGATCTTGAGACGAGGACATGGCACTTGGGCTCATAAACTGGTGAAGCTGGAACGTTGAAGGGGAAGAGGGAGCGGAGAGACTGGAGGGACCGGAGTATGAAACACTTGCTCAGCTAAATGAAGATTCGAAGTGATTGATTTATCGGAGGTTATTCTTACTACTGCCTGATTTATATGTGGACCACATATAAATCAGGCGACTGTTCACACCAATGATTTATATGTGCTCCACATATAAATCAGAGATCTTCCAATCAACCTGCTCGCCTAATCAAATGTGATGTAATTACCGTAAGAACTCTGCCGTAAATACTTACCCTTGGAGTTGGGATTGGATTGTACCGGTAACCTTCAATACCAACAAGACAATTTTCATGATATAATTCTGATTCTAGATAATAAATACATTGTGTTTTAAATGAAGCTTCATATGCGAAACAATCAATATATATTCCAAGCTGGACGGTCAATAAACAAGGCGGCGTTTCACCCTCACCATGATAGCGGAGTCTGTCGCTGCGGCGGAGAGTGTAACGCGGTTTTACAAACGTGTGTATTTACATACACACTTGCCACATCATTGTGAGGACTCATAAAAATCCAACCAAAGTGACTATTATAACTTCCACTTTACGGACGGCTTCAAGAGTAGTTCGAGGCTCTTTTATCCTGTGCACTTGGCCAATGCCGCTTTTTAAATTATGTGACAAAATAAGCGTGTCAAACAATTTAAGAAAGCGGTTTCGGCCAAGTGCATTGCTGCCTTGGATTGTTTGACGCGCTAGTTTGTCAAATAGTCCTTAAGATGGTATCGGTGAAGTGAAGTGGTGGCTTGTCGCTCTTTACCGACGCCAGTAGTGATAATTAGGACTTGTTGCACACCTTTTCTTGCATTTATTTGATGGGAATGAATTTAACACGACGGAATAGATAGAGCGAGCCAATTTCGGCGCGGTATACGTTGCACTGTCATCGGAAAGCATAGCTGCCAGCGGAAATCCCACGATGTTACTGCGGTTGATTGCTGTGGCGCAGATACATTCAGGTGATTGCCACCAGGCTTCGACTTGTCATGGATTGTCAATATGCCTCAATAGTTTAACAATAGTCGAAGGCAGGCAGAGAGCACGCAATTCCTACGTCTTCTCGTCATACATCTTAGCTGTGCGTTAGGTACATTGGTGGGTTGATGTGACCGTACCAAAGGTAAAATGGGTATACATCGTCATGTCTGCTTAAAGAGGACAATAATGCACTTGTGATCATGAAAAGACACGTATGCGTTTATTGCGCCGTCACCTACGGCGAATATGGTGCAGGAATGGTACGCAGACCAAATTCTTTCAGATGGAAATTGATAAGTTCGACTGTAAAGAAGGTGATAACTTTATGTTCAATTCGAACAGATTGAGTCGGCTATATTTTTAGCCGATAAAGCATACGAATTATGCCGTGTTGGCATTGCTACGAGCAAGTTGGATGGCCTAGCCCAACAATGAGCATTCAAATTCGATACATCACTGCAAGATGCATTCCCAACATGGGCCGATCCGAAAGTTCAGATGACAAGGCACTATAAACCGCCAAACCAAGCGCACCGAACTCGGTCACGATTCTTGGCGTTTTGACAAGGCAAGCGTGAGCTTGCGGCATGTGTGCAAAATTTGAGCGCCTTTATTGTCGCAATGGTCATAGACCCTCTGTCTAAGACAGTAAGCGTCACGGCCTTTATGGAAGCCTCCGAGTTGACGTTGCCGGAACGGAAGTCTTTCATGTAAACTCATCATAATTTGAGGAAGCTGTTGTAGTGGCATGGAATGCCGAGACCAACTTTAAGGCCGCTAGTCCTGTATATCATAACTACTCGTCTGGCCAGGGACTGTAGTCAAGTGGAAGGTGAAGAAGCTGAGCTTCAAGCTGCGGAGCAGCAAATGGTGCGCACATGTTATATCTACAATCGCACAGTCCATCTGATGGCAAAATGCCCTGCGCGAAAGGCATATTTTGCCTCGACAGGCAGCTGGTAAACGCTCTGGTTTGCCGAGAGAAACTGCGGAGCCCAGTAGTCGTAGGAAGTCCTAATGGGGGAAGAATTGAGTTTAGTTAAGCCTCTAGGAGGTAGAAGTAAGCAGGACGCAGCCTCAAAGAGACCCAAACTCTCTGATTGGAACGAGAACGCAAGCTAAGCTTGCAGGTTGTCGAAGGGAGGGGTCAGAGGCTTTAACAAGCCATGGAACTGTGGCAAAGTCGAAAAGATGAGATCACTAGTGTGGCTCGCATATTGTGCGTAAACAACACACTGAACACTATCCAGATCCGGATCGCGGGACATAGATCGGTATTTGGATACCCATTGCTGCGCAAACCGATATCACTATGTGGAACACACAACGACCGCGATCCAGATCCGGATCGCTATCCTCGGGGGCTAGCTATCCTCTGTAAATTGCTACCAAGATCCTGATCGTGATCCACATCCTGGATCGCTATATAGATACAGCTAGCGCGGACCACACAATTCAAAGAGACGATCAAGAAACGAAAGACAAGTGGCGTCGGTGAGTACCACTTTAAGCAGGTACAATCTTTGGGATACGCCTGGTTGGATACATATATCATATATGTCTGATATATTATCAGACAAGAAAGCATAGTCATAGGTTTTTAACTTCTGATTGGTTACTATAACACAAAGTTCAGTTTCTAAACAAGTACATGCGTTATTTCCTCTTCCGGGTGGGATAATTGGCCCCCGCGTCTAAGAATCCGCGCGCGTTCGACTAAGATTAAACCTGGATAGCTTGGCCAGGGTCTCGTACTATCAACACACAAGATCCTGCGATTGAACGCAGCTACAGCATTAAGGAAAGATCTACAGACCGCTCAAGTGGTCAAAAGATTTACATCTCAGGACAATGGCGATCCAAGGATGATCCGCGGCGACTAATAAATTTTCTGCTGCTAAGTACTACCGACCTTGTGATGATTTTACGCGTGGTCGAAGACCTTCTCAAATACAGCAAGACCAACATCGCCTCAGGGTCCTCCTGGAAGAGTGCAACCCGCCCGATCGACGGGTACACGAGGTTAGAGAGCAGGTTTCAGCACACGGTATCGGAGTACTCAATCCGTTAGTAGATCGTCTGGGCACTAGTGCGGGAAGCTGTAAGCGCAAATATCTTGCAATTTCTACTATACCGCAGATCATTATGATTGATTGGGGGGCATCGGGCAACTATGCTCGACGTGCCATATTCAGCAGCATGATAAAGCACTTAAAGCGCGTGAAAGTGGCATAGTCTCGGTTCTCTTAGCAACGGGTACGCGTGTTGCGTACCCAAAGTACCTATGAACTTAGAGGGCAAAGCCTTAGACTTGAGCATCATGGCTTGCTGTTTGGTCTTAGACCTCGATGCAAGGTATGACTTCTTCCTAGACATGGCATATCTCTAAAGCCATGAGACATGGATTATTGGAGGCTGAAGACCTTTGGAGCAACGCGCATTGCTCCTGGTGGGGCTCTAAAGAGTCATGAACCCAGCAAAAGCGCTTTTGGCGCGGATATTGAGCCGAGTCGGTCAATATGCTAGATTTCGGATTATATGACTGTAAGTTTCGAGGACAATAGTCTCGGGCGAGGCCCAAGGGCTTCCAATAGTGTGGTTGAGAATCCACTATATTACCTCCAGTAAGCTCCAAATGCTGTCCACCAATTGACGGACTTATGCCTCCGTAATAATTTAAACAGTCCGTAGCACTCAACACATCAGTTACAGTTGTCTCAGCAATAGGACGTCCTGTATCCAACATCTCTAGTTTTGCAATCTCTTCCGCTTTTGACACATATGACATGTGTCATGAGAATGATGTTACATCATTTAACACCCTGCGTGGTGTTGGTGGTTGCAAGCCAAGATATCAGGGCAGGAGCCCCAATGACATAGGTGACGAGGTAACAACCCTATAGGGTGGAGAGAAGTCACCAATGGATGTTGTTTTTGAGGACAGCGAGGTGTAAGAACCTGATGACGAGTCATTGACCCAACAGGTGGGGTGCAGTTAGTAAATGGAGTGGTCTTTGTCCTTGAGGTGCTACATCGGTGGACGCTGTTGCGTCGGATGCTGAGAGCATCATAAGTAGCGATAATTGTATTGTGAGCGAGTTAATAGACGGTGATAGTGAACTACTATATAAAATATTCATTAATGGCTTGACAGGGGGGATGTCGAAGAGTTGATGACTCTTTCGACTGTTCCCACAAAAAGTATCTTGCTAGACGAGCTGTCCTTTGCCGAGTTTGGCAGTGCCTTACAGCCAGGCAACATCGCCGAAGTGGTCATTATACGACCTGAGGAGGAGTTGAACTCCTCATCGCTCTTGGATAAAGCAGTTGAGGATACAAGATGGCGCTGAATGCTCGCAGTAGATCACAGATCCTGAAAGACCTATCGGATCCATGCTTGAATTTGTTGAAGGGGTTTGGCGATATTGTATCCGAAAAATGTTTTGCGTGGTTACCTTCGGATAGGGTGTACGTCATGAGATTGACTTGGTCTCGGGAATTATATACTGCGTGACGCGACTGTGGCCGCTGCCACGAGAACCGTGTGGCATCATTAAATAGTGTTTTGTGCGAAGCACGGATGGCATGGTGTGTGAGAGTAAGTCTCCTTACTCTCTTTACAAGGCGTTTGAAGCCATTCATGAAAGTATCTTCAGGCTTCAGTGCTGTCTTTGCCTGATCCTGATCGTCCGTTTAGTATCGTGTGTGACGCTTCCAAATATGCATTGGCAATGTGCTACTACAAGCAGACGCTGAGGGTCAATAGTGCGTCATCGCGTTTGAATCTCGCCAGCTAAAAGCTACGGAGAAGAACGGTCCTGTTCATGATAAGGAGCTACTTGTTATGAAGTATGCCCTTGTTAAGTTCAGGGTACACCTGTTGGGATCAAAGCCGTTTTTAATACCGATCATGCATCGTCACGCGCTGCGTTACAGTCGCCTCATCTCTCGCAGAGAATGTCTCGTTTCCACTCCTTTTTTGCGGAGTATAAGTTCGATGTGAAGTATAATCTGGGAAAACAAAATGCCCTGGTTGAAGCGTTATCGCGTAGACCTGGCTATGGGCTTGTTCATCTCACTGTTGTAAGTGCTTCAGTAGCGGGTCGTATCCTCGTGACGTATGCACGCGATTAGTCATGCGGGCCTATTCTTCAGGCGCTAGATAGCGCATAGTTTGAATACTCTAAGGTTAAGCTGTCTCCACGTAGTCAGTGCGATTACATTGCTATGCATTGACAGATGGTCTGTTGTACTACAGGTACAAGGTCTGATGATAAGCCACTTGAGCTGGTGCCTCATAAGGAGGTCCTCAAGTATCCGATACTTTATAAGGATCACTTGGTGGTCATTAGGTCGTGAAAAGGCTTACAGCACAGCAAGCACATATTATTGGTGGTCCAAGCTGTATAAATCTGGTAGTACTTATGTACGTACGTTTGGAACGTGTGAACGGGTGAAAACCTCGCCTAGCATGGCCGAGACTTTAGGGCGCGTTTGCCTGTATTATCCAAATTGAGCAAGAGGGCTTCTCTAGCGGCACTTCCGGGCTCCATTGATGGAGAAGAAACGGTGAAGCTGTTCTTTGATCGCTTGATTAAACACCGCAGATTATCTGTGGTAATCGTCTATGATCGAGACCTCGTTTTACGGAGAAGGTTTGGACTTCAGTCTTTAAGGCGCTTGGCACTAGACTGAACATGTCTACGGAGGATCACCCGCTGACTGGTGTTCAACAGAACGTGTGAAATGTGTTATTGGTGACATGATTTGCACTATTTGTGCTGAAACGCTGAAGCAGTGGAGCACAATGCTTCACTCATCGAGTTTGCGTTGAATAACGTGGTGCATGCCTCGACAACTCGTTCAATGTGAACGGTTTGGTTAATCTTCTCACTCCGTTAACGCTTCGACCTGCCACATCAGAGCTTATTGGGTGAGAGATAGTCAAAGGCTTGGCTGATATCAGCCCTGTTGCAATTTGCAAGAAGTTGAAAGCGTGTCTTTCAACGGGTTTTGACGTATTACGTTGCGTCGAAAACACTATGGCTGAAAGCCAGGATGTTCAAAAGGAAGAAGCAAAATTCAAAGGCAGAAAGAACGGACACGATTTTAAAGTGGGCGATTTCGTGTTACAAAACGTTAGAATTTACCTACTTGCGCAGTGCCGGCAGTATATTAACTAATCTACGTCCACGCTTTTATTTAAAGGTTCATAAGCAAGAAATACTTAGCTTATACGCTTAATCTTCCCAAGAAGATGCGAGCACATCCTGTGTTTTATGTGGGCTTACTGAATCCATATTTCAATCCAACCTTGGAAGGTTGTCCATACCCCCCTCCAAAGAAGGCGGATAATACGACACTAGAAGTGCATATAGTTGATGCAGGCGTACCAGGAGGTCGAATTGACACCGAAGCTTTGCATGAAAATGCTCCATCGCTGCTAAGCTATCAGAGGTCTGAGCGGTAATGCACAAAAGAGCGACGGTGTCGATCGACACGGTCATCGAGAGACAAAAAGTGCGATGTCACCGACCCAAGAGCATTGCGGTCCAGGAACATCAGGCGACGTTCGATATCAGAGAGGTCATGCAGTGATGAGTCACCGTCCCCTCCGTCGTTGATCGATGATCTAAGTCATCTACATTTTGACGTCAAGAGCCTCTTAGAGCGACGTCTATACCAATACTTGATGAAGGGGGGGGTTGTATAGTCGTATGAATCGTGAAAGAGTTCGAGGTGCTCCTCCGGCATATTTCAGGACGCCGTGACTGCCTTCCCTATCTCAGAAAGCGTTAGTTGTCGCGACCCGAAGGGGACTCGGTATCACTGGATCTAGAGACAACTTCACTGTCATCATCTCCAGAGACGTCACGGCGCATTGCCTCATCCATGATTAGACAGCGCAACTGCTTTGTAACTGGATTTTCAAGCGTGTAACGCTTTGTATGCATAAAGCGCAAAGCGCGGAGACTGTAGGGGCTCAAGGAGAAAGTTCTTGAGCACTTCGAGGCTTATAAGCACGTTCTAGGCACTTCACGCTCAAGGAGCAAGTATTGGAAACCCTAAGAGTCTTTATTGGTGGGGGGGGAAGTCTAACGGGATTACACAAACGTGTGTATTTACATACAAACTTCCCACGATATTTTGGTGTGGCTGCACGTTCGCTACATTGGCGGTTGATGATTCATAGTACTTAGGCTAAGTATTACAAATATATTTGTGTACATAATAAGAAGGCTAACGAGCCAGTTAGTTAAAGACAAGCACTAAATATCGAGTAGGTGCTTGTATAGAGATTATTGCTAGACGATAAACATACAATAAATCAGTTTTAAACCTGCTCTGCATAGATGTGTTGCTAGAGCACGTTCTTTACGAAGAAATTAGTATCTGTCGATACTGTTGTCATTGAGACGTGGTTGTTTGAAACTAGAAGGCACAAGCTTGTAAAGCTAGCCGTACGAGGGTTATTAACCCTAAGACGTACAGCTTGTAGAGCTTGTCTTCCTCTGCATTTAGTGCATAAGTAGCCATGCTACAAAAGCTGAAGGATGGTACGGACTGAGTAGAATAAATGAGCTGCATTGGACGAGTAGCGCGTTCTTACACCTATCACTTTTTACTAAAAAGAAGTGGATCAACAGCATCTAGTCACCGCTGCTATTGCTGTGTTAGTTCCTTCATTCGGTATTAATCTTATATTTCTGTTGAAAGCAGCCAACAGTCAAGTCATTATCGTACTAAGTGCCCAATTCATGCTTTGTACCTAAAACCATTTTTTGTCGAATAAATTTCGGTTATGACGGTACCTCTTCTTAGTAATTGAACATGACTATGCAGAGGTCTAATGTCTCTAGATGGTTTTCATCATCTTATTCGATTTTCAATTGGCTAAAATAATCCATCCAATCCATATATATTCATGCTTGACAAGTATCAAATTCGAAAAAGAACATGAAAAGGTCCAAGAACAGTCACAGTGATCTTCTCTTTCTAAATTTTAATCAAGAAGCTTCGTATGTACTGTTATTCAATAACCTTTATACATACAATATCATTGATGTTGCTTATTCTTTTATTGTAGATGTATTAGTGTAGGAACTTGCAAAGGTTTTGCCATTTACAATTGTGAACCATTTGGTAAATGTTTTCAAGAAGATATTGGTGGAATTGGTATTGCCGAAATGCTGTATTGTACTAGTTTAGTAGCACTTGTTGGTGCTGGAGATCAGGTATGAAAAAGAAATGCATAACGTTCTAATGGCTCTCAAGTCATTGGCAACATGAGATGACCGCTATACATTCATACTGCTTTTTATCTCACGTCTCTTTGGATTATGTCTATTTATTAGCCTGCATTTTCACCACGTCGATTGCGTGTGTGGAACACTAAGACGGGTTCTGCCATTTGTGATTTAAATTTTGTCACCGCCGTTTTGGCTGTACGCATGAATCGACAGAGGTACGTTCATGATGGTGGCTTTTACAAGACTAGAGATAAAGTACTAGCCGCAGAATAACAAGAAACAAATGATTGATCGTTGCAATTGTTTTTGTGCGATTACAGATTAGTCGCAGTGCTCGAACGCAAGATTTACATTTTCGACATTAGCACCATGAAAATCCTAGAAACACTTGACACATCGCCGAACCCAAAGGCACTATGTGTGCTTTCTCCGCACGACAATGGCCATCTAGCTTTTCCATCGGGTGCCTCACCAGGAGAGATCGTGTTGTATGATGCCAACAATCTTGGTGTACTGAACGCATTTCAAGCACATCGTACAGCACCCGTGGCGATGGCATTCAACTCTCAAGGCACACTACTTGCAACAGCTTCCGAATCGGTATGGAAATCTGGTGCCAATCGTGCTTGACCTCAACTCGAACTAACTCTACTGCGACTTTGGTGTAGGGAACACTTATTCGTGTCTTTGCTGTTCCAAGCGGGAAGAAGATTGCAGCGTTCCGACGAGGTTCTTATGGCGCTCACGTTTACTGCCTAGCGTTCAATGAAAGTTCTACAATCTTGTGTGCTTCCAGCGACACGGGCACTATCCATTTCTTCTCATTGACTGGAGCTGAAAGCTCTGCGACAGGAAGTTTTGGGCACTTCACGCCGATCACGTCGACACTGGCTGTTGCTGGAAGCACCTTTGGTACCACGGTCTTTGGTAGTTCTGCCGCTCCACCGAGTCCGATAATCCCTACAACGGTTGCATCTTCACCCGGTGAATCTTCGATGCTGGGGATCCGTGTCGCTGTACCATCGACGCGGATCCCCAGCCCAGCTGTCACCAATTTTGATGAGGTGGCTGCAGTCATGAGTGCGTATCTGCCCAGCTCTTTTTCGGGTATTGCCGAAGGAACTCGCGACTTTGCCTATGTAGGTAGAAAGCTTTTTGAACCATGAGCTTGGCTTTTATCTAACTGGTTGGAAACTTATGACCTGGCAGGCTCGACTTGGCTCTACTGGAGTACCAAACCAGTGTGCAATCCATGGTCCCCGGGACACTAAAAACCCAGTTGTACAGTTATACGTAGCTACTGCTGACGGTTATTTCTATGAGTACTCGCTCAACCTTGCTACTGGGGGCAAGTGCAAGCTTAAGCGGGTACGTGATATGTGTGCTTCATTCACTGTTGCTTTATGTGCTGATGCCCGTTGTCTTCACTGATAGGAAAATGTCCTCCGTGACAGCACTTCCGAAGAGATTGAGGCCATCTATATTGCATAGCAACATTTTGAGTTGCAGTCTAGCTGTGGCGTAACTGTTTGATACTTGAATCGAACTATGGCGCTCTGTCATCCGACGAATTATGGCAATATCCAACATGGTCAGAGAGTAAAGGAAGCGATATGTACAAAGCAATTTGGATATTTATCGAAAAACACGAGCTCAGTTAGTAGTTGCTAGTTTCTCTGCAACCACGGTGTTGACTATGACGCTCAGGTCTTAAGACGTTAGCCGTTGATCAATTCTACGCCCGTTTCTACCTTGAATCGCTGAGCCACTTGACACCGCAGCGACTAGATCAGCTTTTCAAATTCAATGCCTCGGACATTGTACCCACGCAAAGATCGATGCACCACCGCGGCAAATTGCGACGGGTCGTTGCGAAACAACTCTGCAGCTTCTGTTCTCAAGATGAAGGCAAGTTGCGTTGTTAGCTTCCAAAGCATTCCCACGACTCAAAGACAGTGATCCATATCAAACAAACCTTTATTCAGTGGATCGTCCGGGTTTGGCTCATAGAACAGGTAAATCAGGCCATAAATGACCGAGTTGATGTCCAACACGGGTTTCCAATCCTCACGTAAAATATTTAGACACACATTGCCATCAAGGTCAATGTTTGGGTGGTAAATCTGCACGTACAAAACAATTCATAAACAATACCATACCACGACCTTAGCAACCTGCATACTTTTACCATAACCATTCATTGAATTCATTAACCAATCAACCAACCAGACGTACTTTTGTCAGACACTGAACCTTTGGTGGATCATGCGGATACATCTGCAAAGAATACGACAACATTGTCCATATTAAAAATCTCATTTCTTGTTTTTTCAACCTTCTTTTTCAATAGTATTGAGCATACGGGTGGAATCTTAAAGCTGAAGCTATATGATGCACCTTTCCATAGTCCTGTATCCACTGCAATCTGCAGTATTTGTTTCCAATAGCAATATTCATTTAGCCTTGATACTATCAATGAGACAATACTTGCTAACATCATTCATTACTTCGGTATTCACACCATACCTTGACATTAAATACTGTCAAATCATTCACTTCAGGAAATGTAACCGTCGCAGTTTTTCCACCATCCAATTCGGCAATATCTAAAAATAGAGATAGAGTAGATACAAACATCCTTGTAGAATAAGTTGCAATCATTTTCACTCACTCTTTTTTTATCGTAAATAGCATTTTTGTATCACCTTTTTGAATACGTATTTCACCTGGGGTACGTTTTTTCTCTTTGTTGCTCGTACCATTACGTTTACCACGACCGATACCAAGGATCTTTGTCTTTGACTTGATCGGTAGTACTGTATCACCAGACTTGATTGCAGCTTCTAATGCTTCTTTCTCCTCCGCCTTTATCTCTGCTTGCTTAGCTTTAAGACGAATCATCTTTCGTCTTGTTGTTGTTGTTGTTTTTTGTCGACTTCACCCTGTTTTGTTCGTAGCAATGAATAAATAAGGGTTCTTTTTAAGGGTGAGATGGATGTCGAGGTTACGTTGATGGGTTACGTTGTACTCGAATAATGTGTGTTACACACAAATTACGACGGTCTAGTCATTTCGATACACTAACATCTCAGCAACTGCAGCATTTGACTTGACTTCTTACAGCTTTGCATACATGACTTGCTTGAGCTGAGGCGAAATCTCATCCTCATCTGGATCTTTTGCGTTCGTAAAGTCGGTGATCTGAGCAAATTTCGCTTGTACCGCCTCGGGCGTGATCTCCGTTTCCAAGTCTAGAAAGATACCAGGGCTGCGCATGTACTTTACCTGCGCAACAAACCCGCCACCGCTCTCGAAGATCTTGCCCGAGCACGGCACCGACTCGTGGCATAGAAATGCAACTGTTGGTGCCACGTATTCGGGCTTCCACCTAGCCACCAGGTCTGCTGGTATAATGCTCTCTGTCATCTTAGAGCCGGCGCCGGGAGCAACAATATTCACTTTGATGTTTGTTCGAGCACCCTCCTTGGCCAGTGACTTGCCAAAACCAGTCATAGCAGCCTTGACTGAGCTGTAGTTGGTCTGACCAAACTGACCATACAGGCCATTGATTGACGTGATCAAGATAATACGGCCGTACTTCTGCTTGCGCATATAAGGCCACGCCGCATGGGTCACCGCGAACGCTGCAAGCAGTCCAACAAAGAAGAAAGCAGTGAAGTTAAAATACCAGTGCATCCTACGCACAATATGAGCATAGTAGCTTTAACACCTACTTCCTTGAAGGTGCACATTAAGCACTTGATTCCATTGAGCTTTGGTCATCTTGATAAAGCTCACGTCACGCAGGATACCGGCATTATTCACGAGAATGTCCACACGACCAAATTTCGTAATGGCAGTAGCTACTACCTTGTCACCATCCGTCACCGAATCATAATTGGCAACCGCAATACCACCTCGTAAGTTAAGAAGAACCAACAAGGAAGATACTCGGTTAGATCTTGTAGCTGTAGCTGCATCTTCACATGATACTCTTTCACGCTCAATACTTCTACTCACTCACCCTTGGCCGTAATTTCACTGACTACGGAGTCTGCCGAATCTTTGTTGACGTCATTCACGACACTGTAGCAATGACAACAAATGACAAATGATTGTTCGACACTGAGAACTGACTTTGTAATCAAATAATGAGAGCAATATCTATTTAGATCAACTGTACACTTTAGCACTACGATCAGCAAAGAGCAATGCATAGCAGCGACCAATTCCAGCACCAGATCCAGTAATGATAGCAACTTGACCATCGTATCGTAGCATTTTTATGACTTGTTAATGTAAACAAATGGACGACTTAATAAGTACATATGATCTCATTTGAGATGGGGTATATATTAATATAAACAGGTATACAAGCGTAATCTGACGCTTTATTATGCAAACAATAGTAAAAGGAAATAGAAACCCTAGTACTAATTCTAAAATCTGATATATTGACGCTGATTAGATCAATAGCTGACGCATATTAAAATTGTGTTTCTATATTTATTACAATATATATTTACGTAGCTTATGTAGCATTATCATGTTCTGCATTTGATAAAACTTGCAAGGATACATATTTCCTACAGCTTATAATAGCAAAAACTGTTTAGAATAGGCTACAGATCTAGAGCGCTGGCTCTCGTGTATACCCTAAACAATCATACAAAATAGCAAGATTGTTTACGTCAAATAAAGAACAAACATCGCATATATTACACTGTTTGTTACATGAAACTAAAACCTCAACTTCTCTTGTCTTTTATCCTTACAAATTTTAGTATTTTGTTGCATTTTTGTCAAATCATTTCTCTTTCTTCTTCCATTTGTCCCAATACGTATTTCAATTGATCAAAAATATGTCTAGTAAACTATTCTAATTGGTCAATATAACGCAATACAAAAGTAAAATATAAAGTAAAAGTCAAGTAACAAAATACACAAGCTCTATCTTTATATTTAGCTTTTAGCCACCCATACCTCTAGTTCTTATATAAATAATCATTATCGTATACTTTACCCATATTTCCAAGAGTGTTTGTCGATCTCTCTCTCTCCTTCATGGTAGATTTACGGCCTTACGTGGATATACAAGAGAACGCCATCTCATCAGCAGTAGCAGGACCAGGACCAGGAGCCTCGAATGCATTGATAGAAGAAGAAGAAGAAGAGGAGGAGGAATCTGAGTGTCGTGTCTGTCGTGGTGAAGCAGAATCTGACCGTCGTCTCTTTGCACCATGTAAATGTAGTGGAAGTATACGGTATACACATTCTGATTGCCTTGAACAATGGCTTGTACACTCTGGAAAGACTTTTTGTGAACTCTGTGGTCATGAATTTACATTTACACCCGTCTATGATGAAAATGCACCGGATATTTTGCCCTGGACGGAGCTCCTGGGTACAGGATTACGTGTTCTTTTACTCAAGTGGTTACCATTTATGCTACGAGTTATTGTAGTAGTAGTACTATGGCTTGCAGTCGCACCATGGTGTACAAGTTGGCTCTATCGTATGTGGTTATTACGTGCTTCAGCAATGGTGAATGTGAATTTCTTGGAACGTTTTGATGTGCGACATATTGTTGCTGATATTTTCTCGGGTGTGATTTTGATTGTATGTATCGTCTTTTCCTTCTTAGCACTCATGTCATTTGCTGATTTTCTAAGGTTTCATTTAGATCATATTGAAGAAGAAAGAGTTGATGAAGGGATACATCATCATCGTCAACAGCAGCAGCATCATCGTCATGATGTACAACCAAATCTTAGACGTGGACAGATTGGAGAAGCTAATGAGGTACACAATATTGTGGAAAATGAACGAGAAGTGGAACAGGTTCGACATGTCCGCCCTATTTTTGAAGGCCCTCGGAGATTAGGTCACTTGGAAGATAATGCTGAGGCCAATGACGATTCGTCCGAGGAAGAAGAGTGGGTTCACCAGAACCGAGATGAACCATTTGCCGATGCTTTCCAGCATCAAGAGTTTGGATTGCCGCCTAATGTTGAAGACGCAGCAATGCCGGAACCGCAACATGGTATTCGACAACGTCGACCGCTGCGTGACGCACTGGATGTGGAAGAAGATCGAGGACATCATGGTCCTGCAGGAGCAGCACCGAGAGTTGCACGAAACCGTGTAGATCCAAATATAAACCAGCGGGAATGGGAAGACGACTTTGAGCATATGGAAATTAACATCGCGATGGACGAGCTTCTTGGACTACGTGGTGACTTTGTGGTGCTTTTCCGCAATGTATCGTGGCTGCTCGCGTTTAACGGTGCCTACCTCGGCTTGTTTGCATTTATTCCGTACACATTGGGTAGCACTTTGCTGTCTGCAGGGGCTAGAATTGTTACGTCATTACCAGTTGCCTCCTCTACGTTTTTCACCTTCACCACACTCGAATCCGCCACGGACGAGGGGATGTCGATTGGAGCTTATTTTGTGAAGACGCTGCTGCGCTCGATTGAGACGGCTAAGGACAACGGTGACTGCTTGCAGCTTGTGGATTTGTGTACGTGCGCGATGGGCTATTTGTCCATTTGCTTGACGGTTGTGCTGTGGAGGTTCATGGTAAGGACTGCTTCTTCCTACATACATCGTCCCCTCATGGACGGTCTGCTATGGGCTTTGCGTTGCCTGACGGCAATTGTGAAGGTATCGACGCTGTTGTTGCTAAAGATGGTAGTTTTGCCAATTATTCTTGGCTTTTGCATCGACTTTGCAACACTTCACTTATTCATGGTATCTGCACAAGACCGCGTTGCATTTTGCATGGAGAATATGATCTGCTCGCTGATGGTGCACTGGGTGCTTGGCATTACCTTTATGCTTTTTGTAACGGTATCTGTATTGCAAATGCGTGAAGTTGCGCACCCCGACATTCTGGCAAAGGTTATTCGACCACAAGAAGACCATCCGGATCTTTTGCGTACGCTACTGAGTGAGCGGTGCATGAAACATGCCCGCCGTATGATTTTGTCGCTTGCGATCTATGCGGCGCTGTTGCTACTTCTTGTGTATGTTCCTGTTCATATTGCAAGTGGTTTTGCGCCTTCGTTTTTTCCACTGACACTTCGCTTCCAGCACTTGAGCTCCGAGATTCAAGTGCCATTGGAGCTGCTTGTTGTCCATCTTGTTGTGCTTAGTGTGTTGGAGCATGCGAAGAACGACATTGGAAAGTTCCAACATCTCGGAATTCTGTTTGCAAGCGAGTGGTTGGGTTTGACTGATTACTTGCTGCCACAAACGAAGTTGGAGGTTGTTGTGAATGGCCAGCGCAAGTCGAAGACAATTGTATTGCCTCCACCACCTCTTCATTTCCACCCTCGCGCTCAGTTGCCACCTGAGGAACTGCGTGTCGATGGCCACCGTTACTTGCCGTGGCCTGATGATGGTTTGGATGATTCGCAAGCTGTTGAGTACCCGTTGCTTCCACGTGAGAGGCCGTCTTATCTTTTGGTTCGCCTAGCTGGATTAGCAGTTTTTGCGTGGGCAGCCTGCGTCGTGGTGGTCGGGACGTTTGTGTTTGGATCACTTTTCATCGGGCGGGTTTGCATGGGTCCATTTGAACGCGTGACTGGAATCAGCCACGACCCGCTCGTGATGGCTGCCGGAGTGCAAATAATCTGGCACTTTGTGAACAGCATTCATGCTCTAAATATTTTGATGCTTCCGGAAGATCGAGTGGATCGGACTCTAGTTCAACGTGGATACTGTGTCCGTAACATGACACCAGTAAATGCAGTGGTTTGTGCTGTGGGCTGGACGTTTTTGTGCCCATTTTTGCTAGGCCAGCTAATGTCCTTATGCGTTGCGAGTGCAAATGCATCAGCTGTGGAAAGTCTATTGATGGGTTATTTGGTATTAAACATGTTTGCATGGGTGGTTTGTTGCTTCCGAGCGAAGCGTAACAACAGACGACGCAATCAGCGACAAGCAGGCCTTGAAGGGCTGGAGCCTGACGAGGATGGATTCCTAGACGTGGATGGAGTGGACGAGCTGTTTGAAGATGATGTAAATGACGACGAATTGGAAGAAGAGAGAGAAGAAGAACCATTGAATGGGGAGGGTGCTGCTGTTGCTGCTGCCGTTGCACAACCGATAGGCTTTATTGCCTCATTCCGCAAGGCGTATCGTCAACTTATGTTTAGTGTGGCAGTACACGAAAACGATGCCGTTCGACTGCGTCGAGATAACATCCGAGAGAAGTGTTTTGACATGGCTTTTTTCCAGCAAAACGTATTGTTGCCCATTGTAACGTTCCTGATTGGAATGCTAGTGGTGCCGTGGTTATTGTCGTCTGCGATCTCGTTGGTGTATCCGTCCGAGAAAGTCGCATTTGCTGTATGTGCATTTTGGGTTGGTACAATATTTTTGTTGGTTCGGTCACACTCGTACGTGACCCAATGGTTGTCAAACCTAAGCGAGTCGATTCGCAACGAGCGTTATTTGATCGGCCGCCAGCTGCAAGATATGGCTCGTTAAGGAGAAAGTTATTTGAAGCCGCTCAAAAGGTTACAACTTGCGACGAAGGCAGCAAAACGGCTTGGTTGGTGGGTGGGTGAGCGAGTGTGTGGATGATACAAAGTGCGTTGTCGTATATTGTTCGAGGCTTTTTTTACAAGGGTGTTTCTAGCAGTGTATGTCGCCAATGACAACAACTTGACTTTGCATGTATTGATTGATATTAGATTAGGCACTGACATTACATGTGGATAATAGCAACGTTCATGCACCTAAAGACAACGCTTTGTACGATGATTGGGAGCCAACAAGCTCCACTCAACTGTTGATCTGTATTGTCCCAAACGACCATGGTCGGTTATATAACGACGATTGTGTTCGATGATCATTCCGACGAAGGATGAGATCGGTTCGACATCATTCATTTCAAACCATTTCTCAATCCATCAAGTAAAAAACTACCTACCTACCTAACACCCATCTACCTATCTCATCTTCTTTTTCAAATGAACGTACGTCGTGCCTTAGAAAAGCTTCAACTACCGAATGGTTTACATCATGAACGTATTCAATGGTTGTATGAAGGTGCAAAGTTTCAAGCAAAGGATCATTATCTACTCTACTGGATGCAAACGTCCGTGCGTACGAAATACAATTATGCACTGGAATATGCAGTAGCTGCTGCGAATGAATTAAAAGTACCTTTGCATGTGGTCTACGTCTTTCCAGATCGTTCGGTTCTATCACCAGTAGAGTCCGATCCAGTAAAGGATGAGTGGAAAAAAGATGCTATGCAAGATGCTAGTGCTCATGCATTTGTCACAGAACGTCATGCACTCTTTGCGCTGGAAGGTTTAGCTGACGCCTATCAACGTTTAGCAGATCGTGGTCTAAGTCTTGATGTCTTTCACCATCAACACAAGTCAGATGAGTGGCCTACACGCAATGAATTGTTCAAGTTTTGTGCACAAAAAGCCGCGCTCGTGGTGACTGATCGTCCATACTTGCGTCCATGGCGTTCTGCACTGGACAATCTCGTGTCGTCCATTCAAGAGGGAGAAGATGATAATGACCACGATAGTAGAGGCTTTGGCATTGTTCAGATTGAAGGTGACGTTGTGGTACCTGCTGAAGTTGTTACGGATAAGGAAGAATACGCTGCGCGCACAATCCGTCCAAAGATTACAAAGCACCTGGCTCGGTATATCGTGCCTTTGGAAAGCTTGACCATTGAACAGGAATACCAAACCCAAGGAAAATCGTTGCTAGATGTCCTTGGTACTTCCAAACAGCTCAAACCACTGGATGTGACAAGTTTGGATGCTGTTTCTAATACGTTGGAGCTGTTGGATGTTGACCATAATGTGAAGGGTGTGGATTGGCACTTTCGAGGAGGTGAGAATGCAGCTTCAGCCTATGTGAAGAAGTTTCTCACTCCAGACAAACTTGCTCGATTTGCAGCTGAGCGTAACGATCCGAGTCTCGACGGTGGGAGTGACTTGAGTATCTACTTGCACCATGGACACATCAGTGTAGTTCGTGTTGCGCTAGCTGCACATAAGCTAAAAAGTGTGGCACGAGTGAAGGAAGGACTGGCATCGTTCCTAGAGGAACTCATCGTACGTCGTGAACTATCGGTGAATCTGGTCGTGTACAATCAGGATAACTACGATTCCATGCGCTGTCTGCCGAACTACGCACAGACAACCCTAAGAGAGCACGCAGACGACAAGCGTGATCAATTGTACTCACGTGAAAAGCTCGAGTCTTATCAAACAAAGGACAGACTGTGGAATGCAGCACAGCGTGAGCTTGTTGTTTCGGGCAAGATGCATGGCTACATGCGCATGTACTGGGGCAAGAAGTTGCTTGAGTGGACGCGAACTCCCGAAGAAGGTTTTAACGCGGCTTTGGTTCTGAACAACAAATATGCCCTGGATGCACCTGATCCAAACTCATATGCAGGTGTGGCCTGGGTATTTGGAAAGCATGACCAAGGCTGGAGAGAGCGCCCTATCTTTGGCAAAGTCCGCTACATGAATGAGGCCGGCCTCAAACGAAAGTTTCCCATGGATGCATATGTGCACAAGGTGGGTCGTATAGCAGCAAAGGCCAAGAAAGGAACTGACAACGAGGAACCAACAGCACCTGAGGACGAAGCGCGAACTGCTAAGCCTGGACGTAAGAAAGATGGGACGAAGAGATTGACTGAAAGCGACGCTGCTGGTTCTGCGAAGAAGAAGCAGCACAAGTGAAGGAAGAAGATTGACAGGTTGAAGCGTACCAATGCCTGTGCAAATCTTTAGGTGTGTTTGACATGTGCCTCACTTGATTAGCAGGCAAAGCAGCAAGTTGAGTAAGGTAAATGACAGCAAACTAAAAAGTTTGGTTTGCCGCTGCACTTCAGCTCAATGATACTCGGTTCTCGACTTACCGTCGTGCATCACACTTTGTTTCAAATGTGCAGATTGAACTATTCATTGCAACGCCTACAGAAGTCATAGTTGCCCTTTGACTTCGTAGCACCAGCTTCCTCAGCTCTTGTAGCCGCATTATAATGGTAGCACTACTTTTCTCGGTTTCTGCCGCATCTAAGAGCACATGACTAACCCGTCACCACGCCCAGAAAAAATGTCACCTTACAATTGCCTGTGAATGCAAGGCTTTCATTCATACAACACACGATAAGTAATGCAAAAGGAAGAATACAATGTTACTCACTTTCATCCGTAAGCCATTGAAGCCCAGACACACACCCTTGCAAAAGTTTGCTGGGCCTCCAGCAGGACAATGAGTGCATTAAAATTGCTGTAATTTCTTGCTCATCACTCAATTTGCTTTGCAAATTATTCTTCTCTGTACCATGATTTGTTTGCCATGCTGATGTCTTCAGTCTTCCCTGTAAAAATATCTTGTTCCTCCGCTCTCCGGTCATCCCAACGCATCGTTATGAACATCTTGCACGGTCGCTAGGTGGCTGAAGGAATGCAAGTCTCGACATCGCGTGCGTTTCTACTTCTTGAGGCCCTTTAGCATCTTTTGCCGGCGGCCGGTCGAGAGTTTGTTCTGGACAAGAAAGGGGGCCTGAATGCTGCTAAACTTGTCCTCGTTGCCCGCAGCCGCACCAGCACCAAGACTACGGTTACTACCATTTGCCAATAAACTCCTACTAAGATTATTACTATCGTGCCCACGCGTACCATTTCCACCGGGAAATGACGAGCTCGTGTTACATGATTGCTCCATGTGTGGCTGAGCGGGAACAGGGGGGAGGAGGAGCCCGATTCTGTCGCCATGTGTACGATTCTTGCGGCTTTGCCACCTTGTGCTGCTGAGGTTGTTCTGCTGCGGCTGCGGAAGCGATGGTGAAGGCGCCCAATGCTGATATTGAGGAGCTGGCGCCTGATGCTGATATTGTGGAGCTGGCGCCTGGTGCTGATATTGTGGAGCTGGCGCCTGATGCTGATACTGTGGAGCTGGCGCCCGATGCTGATATTGTGGAGCTGGCGCCTGGTGCTGATATTGTGGAGCTGGCGCCTGATGCTGATACTGTGGAGCTGGCGCCTGATGCTGATATTGTGGAGCTGGCGCCTGGTGCTGATATTGTGGAGCTGGCGCCTGGTGCTGATACTGTGGAGTTGGCGCGCGATGCTGAAATTGCTGAACTGGAGCTGGTGCTGGTGCTCGATGCTGATATTGCGAAGCTGGTGCTGGTGCTGGTGCTCGATGCTGATATTGTAAGGCTGGTGCTGGTGCCGACATCGGTGCTGCGGCACGAGGCGGGCTATCACCCACATTTCGCACCTGAAACTTTAATGTAAGAGGTTTTTGCATCACTTTCAGCATCGTCATTACCTCTTCAAACGATTTGTCCCGAATATGCACGCTGCGTCCGTCTATTGCGACCAGGCAATCATTCATCACAGATTGCGGCAAATGCGCCGCGCTTCCTGTACCCGTAACACGGGTTATGTAAGGATACTCGCACTCGCTGTCAGCACTACGCAACGAAAGCCCCAGAGGAGTTCCGTCGTGCCACACAACGTTGTAAAACTGCGCACCGCTACCTTCGCCTGCTGTGGCTACAGCTGCTGCTCGATTGTGGCTTGGAGTGGAAGAATTGTACTGAACAGGCGAGTTTCTGTCAGAGTTTGGTGAGTGCGAGCCATGTCGTTGGGCAGTTTTGCGTCTAAAAAAGAGTGTCACCGGGCGCGGCACATTCTTAAGATGCGCCACGATATCCGGAAATGCCACGCGCGACAGGTCCATGTCGTTGATATGGGTAACGTCGTCGCCGACGCAGTCCTGAGAGAGGTGAGCTGCTGCGCCCTGAGAAGCAATGCGCTTAATAAATGCACCCGTCTCTGGTTTTGCATCGATCGTAAGACCCAACGGGCCTGACCCCCACACCACCTTGTACACATCACTAGGTGCCTCGCGTGACACATGCCTTACGATTTCGGTGGCATGGCTACTTGGAGCAGGTGCTGGGAGCGGCGTTGGCACGGAAGAGCTCACGTGCACAGGAGCGTTGTCGTAGCCCGAATGCATACTTGCTGCGTTACTTCCATCGCTCCTAGCGGAAAGTGCGGTATCGTTGCTACGGTATGAAGATGAACTTCTTGCACCATCATCGCCAAGAGCCGCACGAAACCGCAACAGTACAGGCTTTGGCGCCGTCTTCAAATACGAAACGACGTCTTCAAAATGCATCGTTGCCGTTTCTGTTCCATTCATTGTTTCCAAAAAGTCACCCACCTGCGCTTTGTCGATACCGACTGAATTACCCGTGCCAGTCACCTTTTTGATCACCGGTAAATCGCCTTCGTGTAGACCAGGAATAATCGTAAGACCCAGAGGCCCTTCACCCCAATTGATAGAGTACTTGCTCGGTCGCGACATGCTCAGACTGAGATTCATCACCGACGGTGCACGATCATCGATGGAGATGTTGCCATTTTCTGGCTTTTGAGAGCTGGGTGCGCGTGAAACTGTCACGCTACTACGCGGTGATGCCACAGAGGCAGATTCCGCATTCAACACTGATCCTCGCGAAGGTCCCCCGACACCGCGGAATCGAAGTTTAGCAGGCAGCTGCACCTTTTTGAGAATAGACATGGAGAGAGAGCAGCCGAGCTGGATAGTGTCAATATTGTTGATAGCAACAAGAACGTCACCAATTGCGATATTCTGCTTTACAGCCACTGATCCAGACTTCTTGGTCAAGCGGTTCACAATCGGGATTTTTTGCGTAGCACTGTCATCCTTCAACGTCACACCGAGCGGTCCATTCGACCACGTTACCGTGTAGTCGTGTACCTTGCATTTTGCTGGAGACGGGTCCCCTGCCTCAAATTTCATGATAATTGGCGACGTAAACGCCGCAAAAATGTCGTTCAGGTCATCTTCCGTCTGTACTGCATCATCAATCGCACGTCCATTGATAGAGAGCAGCTTATCACCCACGCTAATGTGCGCAAATGAATCATCGGTATCCAGCTCTCTGATAGTATTCCAACAGCCTGTCGTATCATCGGCACGAAACTGTAGACGAGGCAAGAAACTATGTTTCCACACAACCACACGCAATGCGTCAAAAGCCTCACAAGTGTTATTCCATGACGACTCTTTCGGCACGTTGCGTGTCTGACTAGCATCAGCCTTCTTTATGGGTTCATTCAATGCAGCAGCTCCTGCAGCTGTAGTTGAAAGCGGCACAGCCATCTTATCTTCGGACTGTGGGTTGGCCGCTATAAAAGAGTGTTCCATCGATTTCTGCAGCGTCTGCATCTCCTCTGAGTCCATTTCCAGTCCATTTTTCTTTGCCAATGCAGCCCAAAAAGTTGTCGAAGACATTTCGTTCTGAAAACGCTCCCGCATTTCCATAATAATGCAGTTCATCTCGTCATCACGCCAATTGGCCTTCTCCTCACGCATGCGGTTTTCAATTGCTTGTGCAATACGCGCCTCCTCCTGTTTTTTTAGACGTCGCAAAATCTTTTCCTCAATGCGTTTTTCCACGTCTGCGTCAAGACTAACCTTTCGCTGATACAAAAACACGTGCAAAACAAACAAAGTGATACAGACACCACAGTAAGTTCACACGTTTCGAATCACAGCGAAACAGCAACAACAACAAATCTCCTCTTCTCCTTACTGATAGATTGCTGCCTGAAGACTCGACACTGCGTGCGCTATTGACTCGACGTGATTTGTTCTTGCTCTTTTTCTTGCTCTTCTTTTTTTTCGGTTTAACTTCTTCTTCTTCCTCCTCCTCTTCCTCCTCTGAATCTGTTTCATACTCAGCACTTGAATCCGTCTCATATTCTTCCGAATCATCCGATCCAGACTCCGCTATTCAACAAAACACAGTTCCCACCACGATCTTATCGTCAACATCTTCACTTGCTCCACAAAGTCACAGACACAATGATAAATCAGGATAAAATCCCATCATTCTTCACGTACATTCCGAGTCATTAAACTTGGAACAACGTAAATTACGACAACGTAGACGATGGGCGGACGCATGATGCATATTACATTCCTATAATAGTAGTAATAGGTCACAAATAATAATAATACCACAGAACAAAATCGTTAAGCAAAAATAGTACTACCAATAGTACTATTTTTTATCATGATCTGCTTCATCTTCAATCACGTACGCGAGAACAGTAAAAGACTTCACTACATCCACTCATACATGGAATCTTTGCCCCCTCAGCACCACAATTACCACATGGTTCCATACTCTGTAGTGCCATGAGTAAATCATCATCATCATCATCGTCGTAGTTTTTCTTGGGCATGGCTATTTATATTAATTTCAAAAAATAGTAATCGTAAAATAGTACTATTATTAGTATACCACACAGACACACGACTCTCTCGCTCGCTCGCTCGCTCGCTCTCTCTCAGATTCTTTTCTTCCTTTCCCCTTTTGTGCGTAACAAAAGTTCTTTTTCTTTCTTTTACTTACGTCGATTATTATGCCTATGGCAGAGAGAGAGAGAGTTCTTAGCTCTTCCTTCTTACAGTCTTTGGTTATGGGTTTCACGGGGCTTCGATTTCTTCTTTTACTTGGTATTTGTATACCAATAGGAATTATACTTATACGGAAGCTTTTTAGCACGTCCGATTTACTTAAACGAGTAAAAATGTTGTACAATCGACGAGACGGAAAGAAACAAACTGTACTGACGAAACCTGCGACGTTTTCTTAATAAAAAAAATAACAAACAACACAAACTGGATATTTATCCAAGTGTCTTGATTGAGGACTCCAGCCACAAGTTCTACGAATCTTTCTTGCCATATTCTATCTATCGATATAGAAAAGCGCGTAAACATGAAAAGGGGTTAAAAACCACTTTGAGCTATTTGTGTTTATTGTCTTCAATTGTGTACTTCTCGCATCCATGAACAGCCCAGTTTGTAAACCGGACAGTCTCTTACTGTTACAAAAATCGCCTTTCTAAGAAAACCATCAGAGTAATGGATATCTATCTATCTCACGAACATTTGTGAAGATTTCGCAACGTTTAAACGACACTTGATTTTACAAGGCAAAAAATCCTATTGCGTCACGACAGTGTGCAATTGTAAATACAGGCTTATGAGCAGTAATGTGTATCCGTGTCGTTGTCTGACGTCGTCGAGTAGTCGTAGGACGATGGACATGGAGACGTTCCGCATACTACGCTTGACCTTCTTTGTATCAAAAGTGTATTGTTGGCAGCTACATGTAAATGAGCCGTTTTTTGTGGCGTTTGTGACACATTGCATGTAGTACGATGATGTTACGCTGAAACGAGGACACTGACACGTCGTATGTGAGTAATTACTCTGCTCTGAACGCAAACTTGTTACTCACATACGATGCCCTCAGTGTCATGAAGAACACCCGCCCGTCACGACCGGTTCTAGAATCCGAGCAATGCAAATCAATGATTGTGAATCGACGATCGAGATGGTTTCCTTGCTTCAATGTGTCTTCATAAAATAGGTCGATAAACTGTATGAAACGTCAGTAAGGTATCTTCCGTACATACCAAGAGACGGAAGCTCACATGTCGATTCAAATGTTCCACGATTTCAATAACAGTATATTGACATAGTATATTTATGTCGTCTCTAAATGCTTGTAGCATGTGTCCAAGAGTACTATTTCGAGAAAAAAAAAAGACTCCCCAATTTAGTCCCATTTTCACAATAAACGGTCTTGTTCCTTACTTGATTCCAACAAATCCATACTGATTCCAAACAAAGGAGGGACCAATTTGTTACCCCCCGCCTCTATGAGCTCCTGTCGTAATTACAAATAAAAAAGACCTTTTCCATCAATCCAGTTAAGTGCAGTTTCAAAAATTTAGGCGCCTCAGAATTTTCTTAATATTTCAATCAGCTGATTGTATCACATCCATCCATCCCTCCTCTCCACCTGAGCCACTAAATACTTTGAATCCAGACCATTCACTCACTTACTCACTTCAGACTCGATAAAAAACGCTCGAGATTGTATCATTTTTACTTACAATGACGACAACAAGTCTTGAGCCAATTGTTTCAACACCATACACTCCATCCTCTAAACACTCGTCAATATGTACATCATCTCCATCACCTTTACGTAGTCCTGATGATGTTGATGCAGAGGAATTAACAGCACTTCTTAAAGCAATTAAATTTGCTCATCCGGATTTTGGTGTAAAACGTGTTCATGATCAAGTAGTATCACATGGTGGTAAATTTGCACGTGTTCCATTGAAACGTGTCAAACGATATTTACATAAATTAGGTATTAATTCTCCTTGCAAGGACGAGAATTCGACTCCATGTTTTCAACTGATGACAATTGGGGGGGATTTCTAAATCCATTTGTACGGATCCAGATTCCAACTTAACTTTTGGCACAAGAGAGTCAACAACTGATGAAATGGTATGGTTACCTGTGAAATTAGATGAACCTGCTTCAAAACTTGAGGAATTTCCATATCAAGCAGTTATTCGCATGACTACAAATGAAAATGGAGAAGCACAAGGTTCACTTGGAGAGATTTACAAGATTCAAGTGGCACTGGAAGCTGATGGATCATTTAGTACAATTTATCCAATGTTGGTCTACAATAAAGCACGTTCCCGTAAAACCTTTTTACATCCAGACTCACCTGCTTATCTACCAGTCCAACGATTAGTCACAGCGCAAGGAACTAAAGGAGCTGTTGGTGGATGTAAAGCTTATTTCTGGGGTCGATATTTTAAAATTGAAGATATGTTGTATATCAATACGGAGAAGATTGCACGGGCTCAAGAGTGGTAGGTAGAGAGTGTGTGTGTGTATGTGAGGGTGGGTGGATGGTTAAATTACAAGCACAATCAAGTGTAGAATGAGCACGTGTCGTACTTAAAGGACAAGAAAAGGTGGTAGGGAACTGAAGGTGGTGTATACAATGAAGAAGAAGACAGACAGACAGACAAGGAACAAAAGGAGCTTTTGATGACACTGGAGAGTGTAGACACTTTTGCAACACGTGAGCACGTTCATGGCCGTGACTGGGTGCGGACCTGAGTGGTTTGTCGATACATATATACATACATATACATATTGACTGCTTTTTTGTTTTGCACGTGTGCATGATCCGGGCAGACGATTGAAAGTTGCGTTTTGATGTTGAGGCGCTGTAAATTTGCGTCTGTGTGTCACAGTCGACTGTCTCCTCCGCTTTTACCTGCTTTTCAAAATGGTGTTGGTCTCGTGCTGTCTGCATTTCTAGTGTGTTGCATACTTTATGATGGCGCTTGTTTGCTGCTACTGTTCATGGGCGATTGATTGTCAAATGAAGACCAGCCTAAATCAAGAGTGAGGACGAAGCTGGATCGATCAAGAAATAGCGTAGCAAGCAAATGTCACCTTAACATGAAAGAAAACAATCAAAGAATTCCATTTCAAGTACTTCATTGCCTCGCACGTGTAGCAGGCGCATGTCACTAGGATGGTCGATCCTGCTTGTCGACCAATGAGCTACCTCTCTCTATGTCCCAGTGTTGATGGTGCGTGGCACATTTCAATTGTCGATTTTATCCATTCAATCACACCCTTCAACCAAAAAGACCACCTTCATCGTCACTTTCACTGTCGCTTTCACTGCTGCTGCTAGCAGCCCCACCAAAAAGCGAGCTGTAAGAAGCCGCGGGGATGGCTGTCTGTGGTGTGGCCTGCACGAACCCAGGGGCTGGGACAGCAGGCGCAGGTTCTGGGGCACAGGATACGTCGCCAAAGAGACTGCCGCTATTGGGCGTCAGAGACTGCTGCACCTCTGGACTCGACTGTGGTGGTGTCACAAGGGTCGCAGCTGGAGCTATCACCTCCGCTTTCGTGGAGCCAGTGCTTTGCGCACCAAATAACGGCTGGCCACCATTGTCATCATCGCTCCAGTCACTCTCACTCGAGTTATCATCGTCCGAGGCTGCCGACGTAGCAGCTCCGAACAGATATGTACCCGACGCCGGTGCTGGAGAGGGCGTTGCTGCCGCTGTCACTCGCGTCGGTGTGGTCGGAGACACAAATGCGGATGGTGACGCTGGCGTTGGAGTCGAAAAGGTGGGGGCAGATACAGCTACGGGTGCCGGTGTGGAGGTAGAAGCTTCTGCCAATTGAGTTGGCGTAGGAACATATACAGGAACGGGAGTAGGAGCTGCGGCGGGAGCAGGAGCGAGAGCAGGTGCAGGTGCGGGCGCTAGTGCTGGTTTCAGCGCAGTCAATACCACTGGAGCTGGGGCAGGTGCAAAGATCGGAGAAGGGGTCTCTTCACGAACTACTGCATGAGTAGCAACATCTTGTGCAGGTGTTGTTGGTACAGGAGTCTGCACCTGTGCGGCAAGTGGAGGAGAAGAAGGCTCCGATAACGATATTGATGTGCTGCTTCCAAAGTGTGATGTAGCAGATGTCGATGTGGCTGCCGCTTTTGGCTTCGACTGGTCTTCGAGTACAAGCTCGTCCATGGAAAAATTCGCCAACAACGCGCTAGGAAATCCGGTAGCTCCATAAGTATCTTGCTCCATTGGGGCGTCATATACTGGCGCAAACGGATCGTCATCAAGCTCGTAAGGTTTCATCGGTAGCACAAGCTCAGGCTCCGGCAGCTGCTGCATAGTTGCTGCGGCAATAGGGACTGGTACAGGCGTCGGTGTTGGAGTCGACAAAGTGGCGTGCTTTGACGCTGAACCAAGAACAGGTTCCGGAGACGGTGTTGGAAACAAGTCTGCAACCATAGGCGTCGGTGACGATACTGCAACTGGAGCTGCTGGAGCTTTTGGCTCCAAGTTTTCAGCAGGTGCTACCGCCGCGACAATAATTTCAGGCTCAGTTGCGGGCGCTTGGGAAGACTCAACCGTGTTCTTATTTGGTGCTGCCATTGTCTACATACAAAGCAAACGTTGGTACAACATCTTTCCACAATATACAACCAAATCGCCATAAACTACCGGGATCCGATAAGCTCCTGGTGGCATCCGCGTCGGGCCACGACGCGCGGGTCCCGCAACACGGTTCATTGTCGCCTATAATATCATAATCATCAGTACAGGGGTACACTATAGTGTTCAAGATATTAAGCAACGTAAAACTCACATGAGAATTGTCCAGTGATGCACTTGGTGTCTCAGTCTTCTGCTCTCCTTCCGGAGCCATTCCAGGAAGACGGAATTTTCCCTTTGTCAATCCTGGCATTGGGATGGCCGATCCCATCATACCAGGCATTGAAACACCCATAGCATGTTTCGTGTGTCCATATTGCTCCTCTCCCGTGGTCATGATCGATTCACGTTGATAACCTGTAGGTTTTCGATTTCCACCACTTGATGGTCCACCTGAACGTCCAAATGGATTTACATTAATTCCAAGACTTCCCTGTAGCTGTTGAATTTTACTAGAAGATCGACGAATTCCTGCTGCATCTTGAGCAGCAGCTACTGCCGATGTATCAACGGGTTCTAACGCTGTAGCTGTCACAGTTGCGTCACAACGGCTGCTACTTGCTTGAAGAAGAGGTGACGGCTCGAGAGCTGGTACTGGATCATTAGTACGTGATACAGTAGCCACATCTCCTTCGTTACTCGCTACAGCACTTTGCTGCTTTAGACGAGCAATCCGTTCTGCGATTGAGCTTTTAGCAGGCGATGGGACGACCTCTGACGTTTGGGAAGCGCTCCACTTCACTGCAGGAACAGCAGGTTCACTCTCACCACCAGCCTTGGCCCGGCGTCGCGCTAGAATTGCCGCTAGTTCATTCGTCGCCATGTCCGTCCGTCCGTCCGTTTTCGTTCACTTGTGCTCAACCTGAAAATGTCGCGGCGAATATGGCAGAATAACGAGATAGCGTCTGAAATGAGAAAGGTTTTTGGGTTTTAGCATTTATTTTTCAAAATATAGTAGTAGGACTGTACGCTTTCTAAAAAATAGTACTTCTACTGCTATTACTACTACTGCATTTATAGCTAAGGCGGACGTAGTTCTACTATCTAAAATGATATCACTTCGTACTACATGGACGTATTAACTTGTATTCCAATCTGCCGACGGAAGCGCAATATACTTGTGTCTCCCATATCGGTGTACTTTTGCTCTCTAATGCCGTATATGTCGTAACTAGGCTGGATGGATACTATGTAACATGTACATGAAGCATGCTGCATCAGTCGTCAATAGCGCCGCGTTCGCCGGAGTTTACGCAGCTCGTCACACGGTGGCAACTTCATCTCCAATGCTTTACGCATAGCAGACTCTCTGTCTTCACTACGAGAATTGCGAGCACGATAGATCATCCGTTTCTGGCGAAACTTTATATTCTCGCAATCCTCGGACAACTTTGATACATGCGCCTGCTCCACCATTTGTTCGACTCGTGAGAGATCACGCCAGTGGGTCGT
Organism: Peronospora belbahrii; assembly: GCA_920618645.1. Lineage (NCBI taxonomy): Eukaryota > Oomycota > Peronosporomycetes > Peronosporales > Peronosporaceae > Peronospora > Peronospora belbahrii. Next base: position 754,901 of record CAKKTJ010000326.1, on the reverse strand, counting down.
GTACCGCTGCTCAAAATCATGCCCTACGTAGTACGGAATACCTTTCACCACATTCGCCATTTGTGTTGTACGCTGCACGTTGAATTGCTGTGTCGGCTTTAGACTAAATGGCATCTCCGGATTCGATGGAATCGAGAATAACGACATGATGAAAATCAGTAACAGCGGCAAGAACTGGGTCAGATTGGCCATGGCACCACGTGGCATCTGTTGCTGCGGTCGATGGCCTTGTTGTTGCTGTGGTTGGCGTCCGCGTGGACGGTATCCACCACCGAAGAACATGTTGAAAATCTCTTCCGGCGTAATGTCATCGTCCTGGCCATAAGTACGTCCCTGATGTTGTTGCTGCTGCACAGGTGCATCGTCACCGTATCGATCATAATGTGCACGCTTATCTGGGTCACTCAAAATCGAAAACGCTTTCCCAACAGCCTTAAACGCGTCTTCTGCTCCTGGAGCACTGTTCTTGTCTGGATGTAGTTTCAGCGCCAACTACACAAAACGTTGCGACAATATACAAACACCCACGTTATACACCAAAGATGTCCAGCTATAGCCACAATGGTCCATCACATCTCACCTTGCGATAGGCCTTTTTAATCTCATTCTCCGTCGCATTTTGCTGCACCGCCAGCACTTCGTAGTGGGTCTTACACGCCTTAATCTTACGCACCATCTGCATCTGATTTGCTGTGTACGGCCTTGAGGACTCTGTGGACATTGACCTTGACGGAGAAGTAGCCGAAGCTGTTCGCTGTCCACTCGAAGTGCTGCTATGCCGTGGAGACGTTGGCTGTGTCCTGGATGTCGATGCCTTTTCCATCTCTGCCTTGGCACGATCACGCATTGCTTCTACACCCGCAAGTGGATACATTCGATTTGACTTTTCAAAAAACTTGATTGCTTTCTCCCAATTACCCAGACGTAGATGCTTCTTGCCAATCTCAAGGCATTTCTCAGCCTCCCCCTTGTTCATCTCCATACTGAAAGTCAGCGAAATGAATATTCCGACTATAGATGTAAGAGTTGCACTATTAGATAATACAAGAGACACAGAAGACAGATGAAACTAGTTACAAATGGCTAGCAAGTAGTTTACAGCCAAGGAAGATCAACGACGTAGAAGAGATTGGGTCGTCGTCAGCGTAATGAAGACTGTATAAACTTTTCGCAGTTTTGGGTGAGACCATTACCAAACGTATTTGAGAGGGTATGATATACTAAAAAGGGTCTCTTTATTTGGGACTCTTGCTGAAAAAAGAGTCCAGAGACGATTGTTTTGGGCTCGGTGACTTCACTTTGGCTCGAGACTTCTTCGGCTTTACGTTAGATGTTTTTGTTCGAAGTGACACTCGACGACGCTTGTTTGGTGATTGCAATAGCATCGAATCTTGCTTTTCGTCATTTTTACAACGTTTATCGACGAGTGACGAGGCTGGAACAAACTGGGCGGAGAACGGTTTGGCTTGTTTCTTTGGTGATGTGTCCGGATTCCAATCGTGCTCTTCATTCTTACTCATGACGCTAGGAACAGTCGTAGTATCACTAGAAACTACCTTCTCCATTTTGGCGCGTTCAGATGGTGCAATTGGTGGAGATTGAAGGGATTCATGCTTCTCGGTCTTGCCTCCAAAGAATGACGTGATGTCGCCTGGTCATGGTTCGGAGCATGAGATACATGTCATTGAAAGAAGCCAACACATGTAGACGCATCGTGTACCTGCATGCTTAATGTCGATTTTTTTGGCGCAGTCTTTACTTTGAAATTGCATCGATCCAACTGTCAGATAAGCATCAAAAGCGTCAGTTCGTTAAGCCACCACAGTACTACTACAATTATCGTGCCTTTCTTATCCACTGGATGCCACTTCAAGTCGTTGGAACGATATGATGTTAGCAAGTCCTTTAGATCTTCAAACTTTGCGCCAGAAAGCCATCGATCAACGCCATTGTCTGACAAAATAACCTAAACAGTGTCAATGTCACTGTAGATGGTACAGCCAGTTACTTACTACGAACGTCTTACTGGCATACGAGTGTGCAACCACTTTATCTCCGGTGCCACCGTAGTTGTGAGAACAGTATAGGTGTACATCACCTCCCCTGCCTCGTTTTTCCAGTGATCATACAGACCAGCAAACTATCAAGAGGTTACAACTAGTAAGCAATTACAGTGCTTCTAAACCACATCCTTCAATTGTATTTGCTTTCTGCATGACGTACCTTCATCAGACTGCCTTCTCGGTAAAAGTAGTACGGCTGCTTCTCTCTTTTACCCACTTGTTGCCACTCGTAGTATCTGTACAACGTCGTTAGATTGCACGAAGAACCTCATGAATGACACGATACAAAAATGTTCACCCTTCACACAGCACGACACATCTCTTCGTTTCCAATACCCGCTTAAATGCCGGTCTCTCCTGTACATTCTCGGATCTGTGTCATAACACAACTGTCACATTTTCTATACATCCTGTTGCCACAGCTTAGTCTTGTACCTGGCATTGAACATCAGAAAGTGGTCTGGTGTTCCATTTGCCTTGGTAAATGACGGAACTAGTCCCCACTTCGTATACCGGTAGTAACACATCCACAGGTCAATTGAAAACGTCTAGATATCCATTCTAACCGGCACCACGTACACGCATGGCCCGCAAATGCGTCTTCACATGCTTTTTGCTGTCTACCTTTTCTCCACCATACTGCAAAAGTACAGGTCCATATCGTCCTGGCCCCATATTCTCCACTGGATGATCTATTACACAGCAAGTGACCTATTTAGCTTCCCAACGCACTTCCTAGCTAATCCTAATCAATCCGCGCAATTTGCCAAGCATTTTCAAGCATTGTCTCTCTTCGTACACTTGTCGCCATCCACAAACTCTTTCAGAGCGACACCTGCGACTTTCGCCACCTGCTCGCGCGTCAACGTGCAGCGCGATCGACCACACATGGAAAATTTAACTGACAAGTCGCAATCGAATTTGCAAGGTGAAGGTGATGTGATGTCAGAAGCATACGTCCTTTCGCAGCGCCTTGACCACCCGGCTAGAAAATATGTCATCGAAATCAACGCCTGCAAAGACGTCTTGGACGTATACGGGTCGATTCCATTTGATTGTTGCAGGACGTCAAACGTGATTATTCTCGACATAGCGTCTGGTGTCTCAATGGAGCTATTGGTTGTCGACAGTTGCTGCTGCTTTATATGATCCGGAAGACAACAGGAACAAGTCGAGCTTTGCCAGACATGGTCTCACCTTTTTCGACTTGTCTGCGAACCTGTCCAGGATTCGCAAGCTATCTACACTCGCAAACGTTTACATAAGCTTGTGGCTGACAACCATAAGCAAACGACTCAGCTCAAAATGTTCTCAAGCGGCACGAGGATGCAAACGTATCCTTAGACGGTTTGTAGCAATACATTTGGAGTTGCACATCAAGCTGAATTACATATACCTCGTCTTCATTTGCGTTTTCTTGACAAACTGCAACAAAAGTCACACAGTTTCTCGGTACTAGCCTCTTTCATCTGAATATGCCAACGACTATGTCTACATGTACACCACTTACTAGCATGTAATGTCGAAGTAAGAATATTCATTTCTTGGACAGGGGCGACAGACCGTTGTTTACTTTCCAGGCAACGCAAAAATGTCGGCTATTATGTACGTTACGCTCCAATCCTGCGTCTGGGCGTGATTACACGCCGTATACTCACGCACGTATTATTGCCAGCAGAACTAGCACACGCCGTGTGTCGTGAGGCCCGACTTTTGATGCTGAATGTTGGACTGGAGGGAGTGCACAATGTCCTGAAAGTTCTTCTTCTCCGCCTTGGGCGACGACATTGCCGTGTCGACCAAGATATGGTGCTTCTCGAGAGCCTCGATGGCCTTGATAATGTCTTGAACCAGCATGTTCGCCATATGCGACGAAAAGTTCTGCTTCACAACCACACGCATGATCGTCAGCGATTCGGCACCGCTGGAGCATGTATAGGCTGGAACAATCCATCCGCGGCTCTTGAGCTTATCCTGGATGTCAAAGCAACTGTAGCGCGACGAGTCAATCAGCGCAAACGCCACGAGCGGCATGTGCTGCTTGTCCACCACACGAAAGTGACCGGTAGCCACCAGCGCTTCGCGCAGCAGCTGTGCGTTCTTCATACTAGCTTCCATGATATGACGATATCCATCAAACCCGAATCTGAGCAAGTTGTAATATTGTGCCACCACATTACCCGCACCCTTGGAAAAGTTGAGCGTAAAAGACGACTGATCTCCACCCAGGTAGTTCACATGAAACACGAGATCTTCAGGAAGATCATCTGCCTCACGCCATAAAGCCCACCCCATACCAGCGTATACAAGTCCGAACTTGTGGCCACTGACGTTTATACTCTTGACATTAGGCAAACGAAAGTCCCATTCAAGCTCTGGGTTGATGAATGGGGCTATGAAGCCACCACTGGCCGCGTCCACGTGTAGCGGGATGTTCCATCCATTGGCCTCATTCTCAGCCACCAGCATGTCGTGGATCGACTTGACGTCTTCGTACTCTCCATTGAAGGTACTGCCCAAAATTGCACTGACTCCGATCGTGTTCTCGTCGAGGAGAGGACGCGCGCGCTGCGCCGTGAGTACAAGACATTCCGGAGACACGTCTGCTTCGCGAATCTCAATCTCAAAGTACTTGCACATCTTGTGCCAACAAACTTGCACATTCGAGCCAAAGACCATGTTAGGCTTGTCGTAGGACAAGCCGGCAGCGATACGGCGGTCTTTCCACTTGCGCTTCATAGCCAGACCAGCGAGCATAATGGCCTCCGAGGAGCCAATGCACCCCGTGCCTGTGGCTTTCTGGTTGGGTTCTAGCGGCGCATGGTACAAATTGGCTAGCATCGTTACACAGCGGTTATGAATCTCTGCTGTCTGCGGGTATTGGTCCAGGTCAATGTAGTTCTTGCGAAGGCCTTCAACCATCAAGTCCTCTGCCTCAGGTTCCATGTACGTGGTGACAAAGGACGCCAAGTTCATCTTAGGATTGCCGTCGAGCGCTAGCTCGTCCTTAATAAGCTGGTGCGCCACACGCGCAGGCACCGAATGCTGCGGCATTACGTTGGATGGCAGGCTGGCGGACATGAGCGGATGGCCGTAGACACCCTCTGTCTCCAGCTGCATCTCGGTGGCATCAATCGAGTATTTTTGTGTGTCTACTTGCATAATGAAACAAAGTGATGGAGTTTGATCACGTGAGCAGGAACGAGCAAGTTGAAGAGTGAGAGTGAGATGCAGTTAGTGGGTGCGATCTTTTGAGCATCATGTCATATCGTACTTAAATGAAGAGGAGACTGGATATAACTAACTGTCTACTATAAGCAAGATAAAAAAATTCAAGTATCCACCTTTGCAAATCAAATCAGTTTTCATGATCGACAAACAAAACCGTCGCAAACAAATACAGATGGGGACAGGAGGGAGAAAGAAGGTCTGCAGCTGAAGAGAGAACAGCAATGATTCACATCGAAGAACAATAAACGTAAAATCCATTTCTATTGCTTGTTCACTGCCGCGTCTTCTTTGCCATCTTGATCTCACGCTACTTTTTACCGCTGCTTGCACTCCTGATTTTTTCCTGCACCTCGTTCTGTAAAAAGACAAAAAACACACGAATTAGACGAATTAGCGTATACATGAGTTATACATGTACGCTATCGAGGCGCACGCAATAGTGTAGGACCGCACCTGCAAACGTGAAAAGAATTCCTTCGAATTGGAAAACTGCTTTGACGAGCCCTCGATCTGTTTGCCCGTCGTAATGTTCTTGGCGCTGGCAATGCTCTCAAGCATCTTCTTCTTCTCGTATTTGTTGCCCAGGCCGGGATTAAGCTTTGCCACTAGCCGCTCGTCAAACTCGTGCTGGCGCTTCTCCTTTCTCCGTGCGTGCTTCTTGGCGTTGCGTAGCGCCTTGCGCTCAGTTTGAGTCATCTCGTCCTTAGATTGCAGGACAGCCTCACCGCGCTTGCGCTTCTTCTCGTAAACCTCCTCCGGTGCCTTCAAGTTTGCGTCGCTCACGCTGATAGGAACTACTTCCTCCATTGCGATCGCAGGCACTGCAGGCTTTACTTGCAGCTCCTTCACGGCCGGCTTGGGCGTAAAGTGGTAATTCGACAGCGCGTCAAGCTTCCAGCATAGGCTTTTGAACATCACGTCAATCTCTTCCTGGTCCTGTTTGGACTCGTCATCAGCCTCAAAGCCCATTGCGGTCTTCATGTACTCCTTCTCATAGATCTCGCCCAGGCCTTCCTTGGACTTTTCCATTGACACCTCTTCCAGCTTTTTCTTCTCATCCTCCTCGTTACCAGCAAACTTGCGGATTACATCATCAAAGTCATTCTCTAGAATACGTTTCTTGACCATTTTCTCAAGCGCAATAGAAACCTCCTCCGTGATCACAGGAGCTATCTTTACTGGTATGTCGTAGTCCAGCACCGCTTCTAGCAAACTATTTTCCGGTCGAGCAGCCGAACGCACCTCACCCTTCAGCAGCCACGGCTTCTCGCTAACGGCTTCTCGTTCTAGTTCTTTAATCTCCTTCTGAAGGCGCTGGCGCTGACGCTGATACGACGACATGATGCCACGCTCGTCAGCCTTTTCGGCATCGACATTGTCGACCTCATCAGGCTTCGTGCGGTTAATTGTCGGATATTCCTCTTTGTTGTTGTTGTCGTTCTGTATCTCACAATCGTTTAAATTTTCCTCTTCCTCATCTTTGTCACCCTCTCCATCTTCTTCTTCTTCAGCCTCGTCACTGAAAAAGTCATCGTATTTTATCTCCGCACCTCCAGCATCCAGCCCTTCCTCCATCTCTGAGTCATCTGTATCGTCATCGTCATTGTCATCATCTCCATCTCCATCCATATCCTCATCATCGTCATCCTCCTCGTCTTCAGCCGCCTTGTCCATTTCGTCCCAATCAAAGAATCCATCCTCCGCAACATCACGAGCTTTCTTGCTCTTCTTCTTATTATTATTCTCCACATCTTTCTTCCCTTTATCGGATTCAACACTGCTAGCATCCGATTGATCCTCCTCATCGCTTCGGTCCTCGTCCGAGTCCTTCTCCTTCTCGTCGCTTTCGGCATCATTGTTTCGTTCCTCCCCCTCTTCACTCTCCTCCTGCTTTTTTGACGGAAAGAGAAGAATATTGTCGGGGTTCTTGCTGAACGTGCGGATGCGCTGCGTCATTTCAGTCACCAACGGACCGTTAAGCAAGCGAAGTTGCTCCCAGACCTGGTTCGCATCGAATTCGTCGACATAGAGCTCTTCCAACGGCTGTGCGTCACTCTCCTTGCTCTGATACTTGGACGTATGGTCATATGCATGCTTGACAAATGCTTTAATCTCCCTGGCAACTTCTTCCGACGGCGTGAAAAACACCTACACAGGATAGGATAAGTATTACACTTTTCATATCGATTCTACTAACAACAGCACATGCGTCTCCCAAAATGCAAATAGTATACAAACCTCTGGCTTCTGCACCACATTCTTGCGAAAACTAGCTATCACGGACGCGTTCATTGCTGTCTTGATTGTCTACGTCAAACCAAAGTTGCTACCCTTTCGTGATCCAGTCAAAGCGCTAACAAAGCCAGGACGTAGAATAAATTCAATTCATGTCATGACACAATAAACGCCCAATGGATTGCAATATACCAGCTGTGTACCGGTACTTGGAAGGAAACTACGTACGACTGCGTTGACCTTCTGTCAACATACAAGTAATGTGCATCCAAAAATGCTACTGTCAATAGCTGGCTGTGCGTGTTTGACATTTCAGACGTCATTGTATCTTCACTACCTGTCACTACTACCTATTGTTGTGGATTGTTACGGCTTTTCTCGATTGCAACAATGTATGAGCAGTCGGAAATGGTGCAACCAGCTTGCTCTTTAGACAAAGATTATTATATTCAGTAGACTGACTGTACGGCGTTAAAAAGACGATGAGTAGATTTTGCAAATAACCAGGACGCGATAGCCGCACCAAGGTACCATAACTTGTTGCTGCCGTTTGTACAATGGCAAGTCGGCCACAGCCGCGCGTTAAGTTTACTCTCGTATTAAATCCTTTTGCTTGTCACGTCGCAATGCTGTCATACACAAAATGAAAGTTCTTATGTCAATTTTGTATATTTATACATTAGAATTGGCAGCGCGTCAGCCACAGCCTTTCACTGTTTTCACTTGCTTTACCTGTCGGTAAGACGTCGTGTCGTCGCATAGTCGGTCATCTCATTTACCTTTTCGGGTTTTCTTCTTAGTCTTGACCTCGTCTTCGTCACTTGACAATCCATCGCGTGGAATGTCGTTCCAGCCGCCTGGCGGTAAGTCCGTGAACTTACGTGCATGGCGCTTGATGTATTTGTTCATCGAAAACATGGTGAACGAGTCACGCTGAAAAACCTGCTGCATCCTATCGTCCAAAAGAATAGTGCGTTTATCCTGCGGATCCTGCAGATTGTGCTCGTGAATGTATGCCCATAATGCCTTTACAATCTGCGGCCGTGCCATACGGTCACTACCGACAAGTGAAGCCAGTTCCGGCGACAGGGATAACTCCGTGTTAAACGGGTTCGCCTTCTTCTTGACTTCGTCGTCTCCCTCATCCATTGATACGCTTTTCTTCTTTCGTTTCGTTGGTTTCTTCACCTTTGCTTCCATGTCTTCATCACTTGAGACGCCATCGCGTGGGATTTCACTCCATCCTCCCGGCGGCATATCGTCAGGCTTGCGCACATGACGTTTGACAAACTTATTCATACTGAACATCGTAAACGAGTCACGCTGAAACACGCCACGTAGCGTATCATCCAAAATAATCGATTTCTTGTTGTTTGGATCCTGCAAATTATGCTCTCGAATGTAGGCCCACAGTGCCTTGACAACTTGAGGTCGTGCCATGGTCTTTGCACCTACAACCTGCGCAAGCTCCGGAGACAAGCACAGCTCTGCATTAAAGCCTCCTCCTCCACCCGTCTTCTTTCCTTCCTCTCCTTCAGCCTTCCGCTTACGTTTTTTTGGTATCGCTTTCTTCTTTGTAGAGGTCGCCTTCTTCTTCCTCGGCGCACGCTGCTCCTCCTGTTCATTCTCCAAGTCGTCATCGTCTTCTTCTTCATCACTTGAGTCAGGCTCTCTCTCCTTTTCCTCTTCTTCATCCTGTTGCTTCTCGATGATCTCGAGAATCGTCGCATTGATCACATCCTTGTAGCCCGACAAGTCTGTGTGGAACTGCCCCTCCAACTGCTTGCGGATCATGCGACGCGATAGCTGCTCCAAATCTGCATCCTTGAGAATAAGACGAATAGCATTCGTGATCTCTGTCACGTCTACAGTCGGTACCATGGGCTCCTGATCTAGCCCCGATAGATCCAGTTCCAGTCCCATGCTGTCGCTCATGGCACTAGGCGCTTTAATAGCAATTTATTTTGTAACATATTAAAAAACCCTTTGAGAAATAAAACCTAAGGATAATCATGCACACATTGAATTGCAAGTTCAGGGAAGCCAATATCTTACGTATGATATTTTACCAATAAGGTGCACGTGAGAAACAGTTACATACTAACAGTTCTATTGATACAACGTAGCAATATCAGCGTATATTGTGAGTAGTGGGGTTTTCATCACACTATGAATGCAATGACCACGGATGCTGCGACTACTAAGCTTCCACAAATCCATTTTTCAACTCTTCGTAAAGTACCTGTATTGTCATTGTAGTGATAGTTTATGTGTCCGTTGGTGACATACGGATCGAGACAAAAGTTTGTTCTTTCCTGTGACTGAGATTACAAACATCAAGCTACGTGCTTAGTGTTGCAATCAGCTGCTACGTATTGCATAAGTGCATGGTGCTGTAAGTTGTTTGCGACGTGATAAAAAACACTCGACTGGAACAAGCAGTGTAATGTCACGAAATGCAACGACACTGAAAGAATTCTACAACCACAAACTGAGTCAATTAGTCCAAGTGACGACGTTTTTGTAACCTATAATGACGACGTTTGCTTGATTTGCTTTGCGTTGTTACCAAAACGTTCTACACAACCTTAGGCCTGCTACTAACATTCGTTTGACATGTTGCTTGCAAAAGAATCGAAGAATCGAAGGACCTTGCAAATACATTTTCCATATTGTCTGTATTTTGATGAATGGCTGAAACACAAATAGAGCACGTTGACTGAGCACGCAACCACAAGATTGTTTGATCACCGCAAATCAGTTGTTAAGTGTCTGCACTCATAACATGCAGTCATGTCCAATATGCAAGACCAAAGTGGACAGGACCAAACAGATATCAGTACAGAAAAGGCTTCAACAATTGCCAGAGAGAACACGATCGTTACATCCGTCTCCACGGGTCCGTAGTAGCCAAAACAAGTGCTTAGACAACGACTGGTTACCATCACTCCAGTTCAAATGCATTTTTCTTTGCGTTCATCTTCACCTTGTATCCAGCACAGTGCTATCCAGAATTGCATTCATCTTTTTGCTCCTGTAAAAGTCTAGCCGTACGTAACTCTATCAAACAAATCTAACGCCTTATCGACGACTGGTCGGTGAGCTTTGTGCTAGCAATTGCTTGGTCACGTTCGTTAATCTCTCCAACTCCTTTGGCGTCGCCGGTCCTCCAGCACTACAAAAACAACGCCCACAACCATTTAAGTCAACAACCATCCACATCCACTCAACCAACCAGCCAAATATCCTAATACAACAGCGTACATCCATCGAATGCGTCCTTTAGCATCTACAAGATGTGCATAGCCCACGAAACTGTTGTCCAAAGCCATAGGCGTCCGAAACTCATCGCAACGTCCGAAATATGCAAATGTCATAGCGTGCAACTCCTTAGGAGTCTTTGCTTGCAATCCTTTCGTAATGCTTCCACTTACGACTCTCATGTACCATTCCTCAATCACATTGAGTGTCAATGTCTGCACACGGGTGTCAAGTTTGCCCTTTTTGTCACTCAAAGCAGCCGTGAAACCATCCCGCCAAGCTGGCAGCATGTTCAGGCCGTAATTCTTGAAGGATGTAAGCATGAGTGTGACCTTTCCCGTGGTCACAAAGCTCTGTATATTCACCTTCTTGCCTTCCAAAGTACTCACATTCAACGACGGGACTTTTTCCGCTTTCGCCACTTCAATGAGCGTCTCAGAGCCTTCTAGCACCTTGCCGTCCGTGTCATTAAGTTTCTTAAACTCTGCAAACATATTCGGTCGGTATTTCTTTACCACCTTACGATCTGCCTCCTCAATCATCGCATCTAGAGTTTCCAAGGCGTTGCGCAGATTCTGCGCTGGAGACGCACGTATCGACAGAATTTTCTTGGGTTTAGCAGCGTTTGCAGCGGGAAAAGGAGATGTTTCGTTGTGATTTGGATCTTCTAAAGAGCTGGAGAAATTAACATGGAGCGGCATGCGACAGCGGCACAGCACCGACGCCCGCAATCGAGACCGCAGTATAAGGCTCATGCTGATGGACGAGGTGAGGAATAGGCGAAGTTATGTTGCACGAACGCAATGTTACGTTAACACTTGCAAGACATTTTGGCGCAACATAAATCGAGACAGCAATATTATGTGATAACGTTGTCACAGAACTATCGTTATCAATCATTTTTCGCATAATGATAAGACCAGATCCCATGCGATTTTTGTAATCCGGTCCTTCACGGTAGTCGACCACATTAGTCTACTATTGTGCCGTGCTTGTTTGCTTGTAATACTTTGCCACACCTTGTATTTAAAGACCAAGACAAGAGCAGCATCGACGGATACAAGAAAACTGTTACCGCGGTACACCTGGTACGAACGATGACGAAATCCGCGGAGCTTATGGATTCACATGACGAGCTCCAGGAATGATGTTTGTACATACGCCCCTAGACCCTTCCCACCCACTTGCAGCGTGTGTGTGTTTCACAGCTGCTAGCCCTATCTTGCCTCCATCATAGTGTCATACGGTCCTTGTCAGTCAAACCTGTACGCACTGAAAGAACAAACTAGATGCATGCATGAACGAGCAAAAAGGTACTCAATGCTGATTCAGAAACTGTAAGAACGAGAGCAGAAGTTTGGACGGTTCCACTTGGCGGATCGTGTGTGGTACCAACAACTTCAAAGTGACCTGGTGCTGATGGATAGAGTAGGCGGAGTTAGTCTTTGCGAAGCACGTGCGTTTTGTTGAGATGTGCAGCGCTGCTGCTTTTTCCTGCTGTTGCTAATTGCAACAAAGACTCTTAGGAGGGACCATCGTCGCATTGTCGAGCATCACTACGTAGTGTTCAATTAAGAATCCGCTTACCTGGTACAATAGCGTGCGTACATCACTTGACCATGCAGTAGGTACGTCACGATTGACCTTATGAACCGCAAAGGAAGATAGCCCCAACGAAAAGTGCAAGATGCGGTGATGCAGCGGTCGACGCTACGGGCCGTGAGTAATGCAGAGCCTATCGCGGCACGGGAACATAAAGTCGACAGTTCAGGCTCTCTTTTCAACCTCGCGTGTCGTCCACCGAGGGCATCACTGCACGATGCTCAGAAAGCATCATGATCCATGCACGAAATTACTGTGATACACTCTAGTCACTACTACACCGTTTATAAATGAATATATTGCACACGTGGTCAGCAATCAACCTACATTAACTGAAAGCAGCTGCTTGGGAGAGCAAGCAGCTGTCTCGCACGAACACTTATGATACAGGCATGTACTCGCACAGAAACCAATCAATCAATCAATCATGAGTAGTGGTGGTGGTGATTTAAGCATGCTTCGCTCTAACTCTGGCTACAAGCTTTTTCTACGTCACATTGTGAAAAGTACTGATGGAAGTGCACTAAACTCGTAGCATTGACATTTCACAACCAAAAGCGAAGCCATCGTCGTGACGCTGCTTTTTGTTCGCGAAGTACACAAAGTAGTAATCCGCACGACATTCCTTTTTTAGACAGTATAAAGAATCGTCTGGAAGGGTCAGCAGGACAAGAAGTCATCTTTCATACTTACGTAGCAGGTGGTAAATGTGTTACTCTACATGTTTTCCACCATCCATCTTCATACTCTAGGAACATTTTTTCAGATTACTTCGAATCTGGTCTCAGAGAAATCACACCTTCAATCTCATACAAATTCCTAGTCTTTTTGTGTTTTCAATACTTCTGTAGTCAAGAAAGCCGTATAATTTAGCTGGCTTTAGCATATCTTTGCCCTCTAGGTAAAGGCTTGGCCCAGATGCCCCGACAATCCGACTACACTACAACTTACGTGCGTAAGATTCAAACACAGCAGGAGGAGCAACCGCGTCGTCGCTTGATCGATCGTTTTCTCCCCTCCTCCCCCTACCGTAACGCACCTTCCTCTCCCTCCGCTTTGCCGTTTATCGCTCACAACTTCACTTGCTGACTCTCGCGCCTCGGTCTCGTTTGTCCAATCCAGTAGGATACGTACATACATATAAATAATACTGTAAGACACGAGTCGAAATGGCCGGAAATTCCGACAAAACGGCGGCTCCGGCTGCTGCGAACGATGGCTATTCGTGCATTAAATGCGGCCGTGACGTGTCCGATTCGGACACGTTTTGCATTTACTGTGGCACCAAAGTGAGTCTCTCACATTCGCAGCGCAAAGCTGCAGCTGGTCCACCTCCGGTCACAGCTCCTCTTCCTAAGCAAGCACCCCCTGCACCCCCTGCTCCGCCTGCAGTGGCCAAGCAGGCGCCCCCGCCTCCGGCTGCCAAGAAGCCCGACCCGATGCCAGCAGCGGTACCTACGTCTCCCAAATCGTCTGCAAACCTCAAACGGGCAGCTTCTGGACCGGCTGTCAAGGAGACCGAGCCGAGGCAGTCGGAGCCCAAGCAGGTTGCGGCTCCCAAGTCTGCTGGCCGCCCTCCTACGAGTGGTCAGTCAACGGCCCCGTCCAGTGGCAACTCGGCCGTCTCCCGATCGACTCCGGTGCCCGCTCCTGCTCCTGCTCCCGCTCCCACTTCCGCTCCGGCGCCAACGTCGGCGTCAACTGCCGTTCCACAGCGTCGCCCACAGCCAGCTGCTCAGCCGTCGCCATTTGCCGGGCGCTCGCAAAGCGATGGACGCATGAATGAGAATAGCGGCCGTGGCTCGCTGGATGGTATGCCGTCCGACGTTGCCGGTCTAGAGAAGCTCTGGGTGCCTGATAACTTTAGCAATGAATGCATGGATTGTAAGACTCCCTTCGGCTTCCCCAAGCCACGTCGCCATCATTGCCGTGTGTGTGGTCTACTGTTCTGCCGACCTTGTGTGAACCACAAGATTCAAGTGCCAGCCTCATTCGGCTACGGTAATGCGCAACAGCGATGCTGCCGTAACTGTATCACTGCCCTGCAGATGAAGGCCATTACGACACCTGCTGACGTGTTCGCGCAACGTCGAGGCCCCGTTAACCGCTCCGTGTCTGGTCAAGAGAGCTACGATGTTCTCGGTGTGTCTAAGGACGCTTCCCCCGAAGAGATTGCTGCTCAGTACAAGAAAAAGTCGCGCTCAATGGACCCTACAAAAATTGAGGACCAAGCGACTCTTGAAAAGATCAACGACGCGTATCGCAATCTCCAAGACCCCAATGCCCGTGGTCGTGACGAGTCGGGTCGCTCTCGTGACTCGAGTCTGCTGGGCAGTGATCCGACCAGTCACTTTGTCTCGGACACTGCACGTAGCGACCAGACAGAGTGTCAGGTCTGCTTCCGCCCCTTTAAACTCGGTCGTCGTCAGCACCATTGCCGTCGCTGTACGCGCAGTGTATGTAACCAGTGTAGTGTTGAGTCAAAGCCTATTCCGGAGCTGGGTTTTCCCGTGCCGGTGCGTCACTGTACATCGTGTAACGAAAGTCCGCCAAATTTCATCAAGCCAGTCATGGACCCTGTTTCCAAGCCGCCTGCTGGCTTTGAGTACCTGACCAAGCTCGATATTCTTGTTAATATTACTGCCAAGACGAACGGCAGCACCCCCGACACCGAGACGTACATGTTGAAGATATACTGCGAGCCAAATGAGGCTGCTGCCAATGCTGCTAACTACACGGTAACTGAGTCGGACCGTGCCGTCACGCATGAGTACCAGATTTTGGAGGAGCGCAGCATGGCTGATTTTGAGTGGCTATTCGTAAAGCTTGGAGACTTTTCAAATCCAAAAGCCTTGCCGAACTTTCCAGACAAGCGAACAGCGCGTAATGACCGCGAGAAGATGCTGCAGACTTTCTTGTATGGTTGCATGCTCCACCCGCTTTTGCGTGATGCGGACTGCCTGAAGGCTTTCTTGGCGCTACCAACGGAGCAGCTGCGTCAGTTCCAGAAGAGCGGCAAGAAGTCGTTGTACAACACGGACGAATACAATACGCTGATCAAGTCTCTACGCCTGGAGCTGGAAAAGGCTCAGATTCGTACCAAGGTGAACGCCTTGATCGACCGTCAGAAGAAGCAGAAGCAGCGTTTGTCCCAGCAGGCTGCCCGTGCGGAGGAGCAAAAAAAGCGTGAAGCCGCTCAGAATATCCGTCGTGAGCAGGCTGCCTTCCGTTTCAAGGCTCTTGAGGCTCGTAAGGAATCTCAGACTGAGCGTATGGAGCGCGAAAAAGAGCGCTATGAGAAGCAGTCAAGCACCACGCACATTCTATTCTTCGATGTCGTGCGCGATCAGTCTGTGCGTAATAGCGAGGAGGAGACTCGCATTAAGGAGAAGGTTGAATTTACAAAATCGAAGGACAGTTTTCAGCAGGACACAACGCAATGGAACAGCGATATGGCTCAATGGTCAAAGCACCGTGCTGACTGGTCAGAGGCTCACAACCCCGCCGTATCAAAGGATATTGCAAACGATTTCATTGTGCACTCGTACGGTATATTCCACTCTCTCAAAGATCAGCAGGACAAGATACCGCGCGAGCTTGTTGGCTTGCATGCAGATTTTGTGAAGATTCAGGAAAAGGAACCTGAGCTATTGGAGGAGGAAGGAAACACCGTTGATGAAGAGTGGATGAAGCTTGCCAAGGAGCGTGAGCACTGGACCAGCAGTCGTGCGAACATGAAGCGCGAGGATGAAATGTGTCGCGACGAGGATGCTCGTTACAAGCAGGAGCATGAGTATGTCCGTCTGGAGGCCGAGGCTCGCCAGAAAAAGGTCAATACTATTGAGGCTGACCTGCTGGCACTCAAGACGGAAATTAATGCCCGTACACGCTCAATCGCTCAGCGCCGCTCGCGCCACGAGGCTCTTGACGAAGAGTACGAGCACGAGTGGCGTGTTGTGCAAACGCAACGCATCGACACCACCAAGTCGCGTCTGGATGAACACACGGCCCGTATTACGCGTGGCACGAAGCGTACGGATGTCTTCACGGACCAGCTCGCCCGCCAGACCAAGTCACAGCGCATGCTGCTGTTCAAGCGTGCTGCCCTTACGGAAGAGCGCAAGGCAGATTGCAAGCTGTTTGATGAACATCGTGAGGATTGTAAGAATACTCTGGATGAAGCTCGCAACGCTCTGGTCATCACGCCCGAGTATGTTGCTCGTCTAGAGGCGGACATGAAGGTTCGTGCAAGCGAGTTGCACGCTGTGAAGGACAGCAATAAGCGTATCCCGCAAGAGGGTGCTGATAACGAGGTGGACGAGCGTGATGAGTTCATGAACGATGTCCGCCGTCGCCGTGCCCAGTTCCAGAAGGAGCTTGACGACCAGGCTGCTCAGCTTGAGACCGAGAACAAGTTGTGCACGTCTTTGTTGGCACGTATGAACCAGCACATTAAGAGTCTTGAGGAGGAGGTAAAGAACGCTGCGTTGGAGGAGGAAATGATCGCACAGTTCAACAAGCTGATTGCGACAGAAACGAAACTTTTGGCGGACGAGGAATCGAAGCGTGAGGAAAAGAAGCGCCTTATTACCGAGCTGATGAACAACGCTGGCAACTGGGTGCTGGACTCCTTGCATGAACATTCGAACCGCAAGAAGGTTGAGGCGAACCGCCTTGTGAAGCAAGCTGTTCGTGCTGCCGACCTACAGAAGCTGGTGCAGCACTTTACTCACCGTGTGATCGATCAGGAGGAACGTATCATGCGTCAGAAGCAGCGCATTCTGAACGGTGAGCACAAGGTAGAGATGCTGAAGTCCTCCGACAACTGGTACCAATATGTAACCGGCCATGCCGCCGACCTTGGTAAGAAGGATATGAAGATCCTTGAAGCCGGTCGCAACGAGCGCAGTGAAGATTTGAAGGAGTCTTCACGTCTGCAGAAGGACGATGAATCTGACATCAAGAGCGTGGTGAAGGAGCTGTCTGCAAGCCGCAATTGCGCTAAAGAGAAGGTGGAGAAGCGCGAGATCTGGGCCCAGGTTGAGGACGTGTACAGC
Organism: Peronospora belbahrii; assembly: GCA_920618645.1. Lineage (NCBI taxonomy): Eukaryota > Oomycota > Peronosporomycetes > Peronosporales > Peronosporaceae > Peronospora > Peronospora belbahrii. Next base: position 737,452 of record CAKKTJ010000326.1, on the reverse strand, counting down.
GTCTCGAAGCCGCAGGAGAAGGACGAGGACATGATGATGACCTCACAAATTCGTAGTCTGCTCCAGCAGTTGGCTGAAGCTTTCGAGATGCTGACGAACCGTCTCCTGGAGGAGGAGGAGAGCTTGCAGCACGCTTCGACGCAGCTCGAGGGTGAGATTGACTCGATCAACGCTTTTATGGAGCGGATGGAGAGCGAGGAGAGCGCACTGTGCACGACTGAGAAGACTTCGCTTGCTAAGGAGTCGCAGGTACGCCGTTCGGAGGCTGACCTGATTGAGCAGCGTGCGCGTACTTTGATTGAAAGTTACAAGCAGATGCAGGCCGAGCACTTAAAATACCCCGTTGAGCTGGGTAAGATCAGGAGCCGTCGGTCTGAGCGTGAAAAGCCGATTTTACCACGTGAGGCAGAACTTGAGGCCGCTAAGAAGCTCATCAAGAACCGCAACTACTACGATCGCAAGGCGTGTGCTGAGTTTGTAAAGCGGTTCAAGGTTGACCGAGAAATGAAAGAGGTACGTGACGTATTTGACTGGCTAAAATTTGTCACCGAGCGTGACATCAAGCGCATGGAGAAGTGGCTTGACTTGAGTCGCAAAGAGCGTAAGGAAATTGAGAATCTGAAGGTGAAGGCCAAGGAAATCAACTGGGATGAAGACACGCTGGAGCGTATTCCTGCTCTGAAAGAGATTCAGAAGAAGTTGGCTCGGCAAAATGGTGTCCCTTCTAGCCACAGGGGTGGCAATAATGATGGCAAGTTGGCTGATGCTGTGCACCCGTCGGAGCAATGGATCGTGGAGCTTTTGAAGCTTAAAAAGAACATTTCGGAGATTGACGTGAAGCTACTAAAGGATATCAGCGTGACTGTTGACGCGGCCGTGAGCGAGGAAGATGTGGTAAATGCGAACTTGAAGAAGATGAAGACGGATAAGGAGTACGTGCTTAACAGCATCCGCTTCATTGACCAAGAAGAGGCTAAGGCAATCCGCAGTACAGGTAAGGGCGGCGTGCCCGGTCGTCACAGCCCTGGTTCGGAGAGTGGCAGCTACGTGAATAGCGAGGATCAGCCGACTCCAAAGGCCCGAACGCCTTCGCCAAAGCCGGCACGTACTACGTCACCGGCCCAGTCAAAGCAGACTGTATCGCCGCCGAAGTTTTCACCAAGCAAGTCGATTACGACGACGCCTTCTCCACCATCAACATTTAAGCCGCGTCCTATACAGGCAAAGCCTCGGTCAGAGGAGTTCTAGATAGAGAACTGTAAGGCTGGTGAGTTGTAAGCGGCTTGATGGTCTCGTGTGACGTCGGTATCTATGCGAAGCACAAGCCGCTCGCATATTGCTTGTTTTTATTCCCATTTTCATCGTATAATGTGCTTTTTTAAAAAGTGGTTTATCTTTATTTTTCATTCGCAGTAATCCTGCCTTAGAACAAAGCGCATTGTTATGTATTACTAATAAGAGAGAATATTACAAAGTGGAATATCATGTTAGAAAGGATCGGCATAAACGGGCTGCGACAAATTAAACAATTGTACGTAATCAAGAACAATCTTGACAGATGAGACGTCAAGAGACATGAAGAAACCCAAATTTAAATTACAGTGTACATTTTATGTCTAGCATATGTCTAATGTCTGTCGTAGCATGGTACAAAAACAGGCATGTATTATTTTGAATGTCGTCACGAAGACAAAGGTCAAGGTCATGCATGACATATTAAGCAAGACCATTCGTTCGTACAGCCTAAGCGCAAGACTTCAATCATCTCTCTTTATTATACGACGATCAATAAAGTCACATTTTATTGATCTTATGTCCATGATGGTGTTAGCTGACACGCTGACTGGTAGAAAACTGAATCAAGTCCTTATCTTTTGCAAGAATACGACATCACACCCCGTCACAAGACTGGGTAGACTAAGGTCTAGAGGTGTATCTAGATGTAACTTGGAAGCCCAAATAGTTTCTTTAGTTTGTCTTCGTTGTGGTCGTTATTGTCATTGATTCAAACGCTAGTGTACCCAAGTTTGGATCCCAACAATAGGTTGCAAGCCGACGACCTAGACGCCACGAGCCTAGCTACGTACGAGCTAGCACGTGTAGATAAAGCAGTGTAAAGGTATACAAGACCATTGTGGAAGCAAGTTTTGTCTTTGTTTTTGCCACCGACTGCACGATATGTGGCCTTGTTCTACAAAGTTACAACGTCTCTCTCATCGTTAAGAATTTTGGAGGAACTTCCCATCCGAATTGCACTTGATTTCTTCCGTATTGCATCGTGTCCAGTGAACTTCATATTCTTCTTTGATTGTTCGTCGGAGACAATGGACGAAAGCTGGATCGCTCTTATCGTCCCTGTTGGTGTCTGCATTCTCTCATGGCTCTGGTCGCTGCTTCTAGCACCACGTTTTAATGTACACGGCAAGCACGTGCTATTCACAGGTGAAGCATTGAGATATACAATCACTTGCGTTTTGTTTTACTTTACTTACTGATAGTGCATGCTTTCCCAGGTGCTGAGACTTCACTGAGTCTAGCAATTGCCAAGAAGTATATCAAGAAAGGGGCCAATGTCTCGCTGATTGGTCCTTCCATGGGATCTTTTCTCAAGGCTGAGCTTCAGGTGAAGGGGGTGACGTGACGTTTCTTGATAACTATACTCATGAACTCATTTGTTGTGATTACGTGATGTAATGTTTGTGTGAATGTATAGAAACTAGCAGGACCCACGGTATCGATATTCATGTTTGAGTGTGATCTCGTGGACTCGAAGCAAGTACAAGAAGCCGTTGAAGAGGCCAATGCATTCCATGGACGACCTACGGACCACATTGTGTACGTCACTAGCACACGTATGAAGCCAGGATACTTTTGGGAACAAGATGTTGCATTAATGAAGGAGGCAATGGATATCAATTACTATGGTGCTGTTGTCCTACTCAAGGTAGAATGCTGTGTATGTGATGTTCTCTTGTTGACAATAAGTGCTGAAGAGATGTGGTTGTTATTGAATGTAGGCTGCTCTTCCAGCAATGATTGAAGCTAAAACCCGTGGACGTATTGTATTTGTGAGCAGTGTGGATACTTTCAAGTTTCCCATTGGTAGTGGTGCCTACAGTAGTTCGATAAATGCCATTCGAGGTCTAGCTGACAGCTTGCGTAATGAGCTGTTGTTGTATAACATTTCTGTGGCCGTCTTCTACCCTGGCACATCGTCGGACAACGTCTTGGACACGTCAAAGGAATCAAAGGCGTTGAAACAAGCTCCACAGGAAGATTGGTACGTTAATCCCAGTCTTGTCTTGCTCGACACTAGCTAATATTGATGTAACTCTTGCTGTTCAGCGCAAACGATAACGACATTTCAACGGGTAGGTAAAACGTTTAGCGTTTGTTTGCTCTCTTTTCTTATTACTAAGTCGTCATTGCTGCATTGTTTCAGATTATTCCACGTTCACGGACCACAGTTCGGCAAGCACAAAGTTGTAAGTCAATGGTCACTGTTTTGCTCTGTGCTGTTGAGTTTTGACAGCCATTTCATTTGCTATTCAGATCCGACAAGGAAGCACAGGTTCTTATCAATGGTCTTTGGTTTGGTCAATATTCTATCACGACTACGTGGGATGGATTCTTGCTCCGTATGCTCAGCAATGGCGTTGCGCCACGGAACAACACCTTCCTGGAGTCCATTTGTCTCTTTCTCACCGGGGTTTTCTATTCCACACGTCAAATGATGAAGGAGAGATCTCTGAAGAAGCCTGTTCATGCTGGCACTGCTGCTTTCGTCTAAAACAGTTACAAGATCTCCAGTGCAGGGTATCGACATATCTGAGTGACGCAATGACGAGATATAGCTTGCCCTAGCAAAGTCAAGTAACGTCGCTTAACTCAAACTCAAGCTGTAGTCTCTTACCAAAATAAACTGTAGTGCTGCAGTGTATTCGTGCAAATTCTGGATCGCCCGAGTCCATAAGTCTTTTCATCCATCGTTATTACACACGCTGTCACGTTTTTGAAGCATCAAGAGACGCAATGACACTTCCTGCTTCGCTCACTTTCTGTTTGAGCACCAATATGACAAAACTTCAAATTGATCTCTCGCGTCTGCAATTCAATTGTAAAGCACATTCTGGATTACAAACGTTTCTTACACGTGCTGAAAACGGAATGATCTTGCGTACAACATGCCATGCCATCACAGTATTGCACAACTTTCAGTATGACCTGCATTTGCTGCAAACAAGCAGACGTCGCCAGCATACACCCAACCATATCGCTTGGGAAGGTTAGCATCAGTCCTGATCGACAGGCGACTGCTGTACTGTTAATATCGGTTCAACCACTTTCGATCTATGTTGTAGGCCTTGCCAGTTCACCGGCAAGCTCCATCATCAGTGTCCGGTAGCGCTTAACGTCAATGGACTTTGACCGTAAGTATAGACCTTGAATCCTCGATTACAGCAAAGATATTATTGGACTCTGGACTATAATACGTCATACCATTGAGCTTGAAAATCACGTACGGATCATTCTTACCACCTATAAACTTCAATGTCGCTAGATGGAAGGTCCAATGCAGTGTTACATGTCATCGTCTATAAGACACACGTGCTGGAAAAATAGAGAATAGCGCGCTAGCAGGTTGTATGTAAGCGTTAAAATAGAGGACGACGTGATATGGGTACATTATTGTTTTCGGATTGATTGATTAATTGATTAGCATTTAAATGTTCCAATCATTAACATACAAGCGTCTTCCAATGCAGGACATAGCATCAGCTTGTTTCGTAGAGCTTGTGCATTAAATCAATGCCACTCACGCACATGTCAAAGACATGACATTCCGCACCTAATAGTCAATTGACTAACCAAACGACAAGACAAAACCTTTGCTTGTTTACCTTGATATCATAGCATATTGCATTGCCTTGGTCTCTTCACGTTTCGATTCGATTGCAATCAGTTCACTCCGATCGCAATGGCTCCAAACCCGACAACGTTTTGTCGGACTGCAAGAGCCTTTGCAGTGCAACGGGAAAAATCTCGAAGAGACGGAGCTGGAAGCTGAATAGGGATCTCAATATGTAAACAACAGCTTGCGACGGGTTACAAGCTGCAGTGTATCGAACTGTTGTGTTCGAGTTTGGCTTTTCCTGTTGCAGAGCACGCACTATTTCGCTTGCTCTTTCTGCTTAGCAACGTGCACCGCAATATCATGATGCAGCATTTCATACTGACGTTGTTCTCTGCGTCCTTGTGGGCCTTCAAACGACGACTGAAGCCAACTAGGTGATGCAGCCACCTTTTGCTGATTTCCACCCGACTGCTCGTTGGACTTTAGCACAGCCAATGCCACATCGATCTTGCTTGCACTTTGAGATACCACATCCTTCACTGCTTGTTTCTTCTCTGTATCCGTCTTATTACTAGCAACACTTGCCTCCTTCGCAGTGTTTTGTCGATTAGCAATACTTTCCTTCTCCAGTCGTTCGAGACGGTCGCGCATTTCTTGGATAGCATTGGCCAGTGCCATATCCTTGTCCTGTCGTTCCTGAATGATAGTTATCTCGCCTTCTACTTTCTCCAGACGCATAGCTTCATTCTCCCGCTCCATTCGTTTCTTTACAGAATAGAGATACAACCCCAAGATAGTACCAGGTCCAAAGGCAAATAACCCGTAAAATAGTTTACGCCTTGGAGATAAAAGTTTCCTGCACCATACATTAACAATAAGATAGTTAGATTATGCATACATACACCTTGTCTGTCGTGTATTACGTACTCCAGCGCGTCCGGAGGTGCATCCATAAAGAGCATCTTCATCCTATCGGCCATGGTCAATAACTAACTGGAGAATGAACACTAAGTTCGTCTTAAGTTCGTAACAACCCCAGTGTGTTCTCTATTTCTTTATGTTGCATTTTTTCCATTATTGTCCGTCTTTTGTATCGATAAAACGACACTTTCCTCATTGTGTCTCTCTTTTTATCCTATCTACTCAGTCTCTTCATCTGCTCCGTCATCATCTCAAAACACACGAGCGCTCTCTGCTGAATCATTGGGTTTCCATGACTCAGCACGCTTGCTAGTGTACGCTCCATTCGTTAAGTCGTGACCTTGGAAGGTATCGCACCCAAACACTCTGCTATCGGCTACACTTAGTGTTTCTTGTACAAAAATTCATTCGACACCCATGGTGCACCTGAACTGCCCGGGTTGACAACCTCAAGGGTCTTGTTGCGGATCTCATCGGCCTTAGCGCGGCTAACACCACGAAGCCAAATTTCAAAACGGTAGTTGTTACCCGCATCCTTTTTATCCTTCTTGTTATTCTGTGAATACAATCAGTAGCAGCATGATGTACGTTAGACCAATGCAAGTATACAAAAGCCATTCTGCAACAGTACACTATGACGATACCTTGTGTATGACTCGGACACCTGTGACTTCATTGCCCGGGTCAATCTGTTCACCAATGGCACCTAGCACTAGTTTCTCCCAGAATTCGTCAAGCTCTTGTGCTCCAACCTCTACCATAAGCGAAAGTGTCCGCACAATACAGTCAATTACAATAATTATTACACAGGACTCGTATACAAGCACACTATTGTCCATGCCTTTTCGGATAGACCACTCGCCGCCGTTTTTGTTCTCTGGATCCTCCCACTCGGGCACAATACCGTCCTTAAAGACAGCAAAACCTTCGACTGTTCGGTCCACAAATTTCTTTCGGGTAAAGCCGTCAAATAGCACCTGACTACTCAATGATAAGCCATTGACACGAAACAACAACACATTGCATCGATTAAACGACAGTGCACCATTAACATTGCAAGTTTTACGGCCGACGACTGGCTGGCAGTTTTCGTTCACCTGGGCGACGGAATATTGTTCCAATAGCCCCAGAATTCCTCAACAGTGCTGAATGTACAGAGTTTAAAAAGTTTATCGCCATAGGACATGTTTTTGCCTTGCTCACGCTGCTCCCATATCGCCCAAGGTTCGTTCAGTTCGTGCTTGTCTCCTGACGCCATTGCGTGAGATATATCCTGCTATGAAGGACTGACGCAGTATTGATTCGCTCAAAACAAGGGACTTGGGATAACGTCATTCATTGGTTGAAATGCATGGCAGTTGCCATATGTTTCTACCTCCTTGCATTCATAGTAACTGCTTTATAATTGGCAGTGATTTAATATGCAGGTCATGTCATTGCTGATTTATTTATTCGCCTGTATACTGCGGCTTGCGTTTCTCCTTAAAAGCCACCAGTCCTTCGATGCGGTCCTTGGTTGGAATTACCTGCGCGTAGCAGGCATTTTCAATGGCCATACCAGAGGCAATATCTACTTCGGAGCCCCTCATTATCGCTTCCTTTGCCATGCGGATCCCAACAGGTCCATTGGGTAGAATCTCACGAGCAATCTCCAGTGCCTTGTCATAGGCCTTGCCTTCGGGTACAGCGTAGTCAACAAGGCCAATCTTCTTGGCAGCTTCAGCGTTCAGACGACGACTGGTGAAGATGAGCTCCTTGGCCTTTGCAATTCCTGTGTATCACAAAGGTACCGGTAGTTTGTGAGCACAACAATACCGTTTACTATTCAGCACCAAAGCAACTCATACCGATCAAACGAGATGCACGCTGGGTACCACCAGCCCCAGGAAGTATTGCCAGGGACGTCTCCGGAAATCCGAGAATCGCCTTGGCTCCAGCAATGCGGAGATCGCAGGCAAGTGCGATCTCCATACCTCCGCCAAGTGCTGCCCCTTCAATGGCAGCAATTGTTGGCATTGGCAGTTGCTCCAGGTCAGTAAATCCTGTGCGATAACCTCGAGAAGTAGCTGCTGCCTAAATTAGTATGAACAATGGCCCATCATCAGCTTAGACAACCTTCCTCTAATCACGCACACATCATCTCAGAATCATCTCACCTCCTGCGGCGCCATGTTCAAGCGTTCCTTCAGGTCTGCACCAGCGCAAAATACTTTAGGCACAACGCTACGCATGATCACGACGCGCACCTTGGGATCATATCGGACCTGATCCAGCGCCTGACGGAACTCGGCCATAAACTGACGACCAAGTGCATTCCGCGCCTCGGGGCGGTCCATTGTAAATAGCGCAATGCCTGTATCCTTTCCGCCTAGTAGCTCAACCTTAAACTGCGTTGCTTTCACGTCCATGCTCATCCAGCGGATCTGCCGTACCGGGCGGCACGTTTTCAGCGCTGTCGTCAGCATCGAGCGTCGATGAGGAAGGAGCTGTGTGCAAACTTCAAGTGAGCGCCATCTTAATGAGATAACACAGCGCGGTAGAAACCGGTACTTGTCTACAGTATTGCGTACCTATTTGTACTGGATGCTACCGGTTTTGGGTACTCGCATACCAGGATGAATGGCTCACGATGATCGCCGATTTGTAATGAAGCATTTCATTTAGCAAAGTCGTTAAAGAATGGGAGCGTACAAGTACCTAGAAGAGTTGTGGAAGCGAAAACAGTCCGATGTGCTGCGCTTTCTGCTGCGTGTGCGTGCTTGGGAGTACCGCCAGCTACCTGTCATCCACCGTGTGAATAGTCCTACCCGTGTAGACAAGGCCCGACGCCTCGGATACAAGGCTAAGCAAGGTTTCGTGATTGTGCGCGTTGCTGTGCGTCGTGGTGGCCGCAAGCGTCCAAACTCAAAGGGTATTGTGTACGGTAAGCCAAAGCACCACGGTATCAACGAGCTAAAGTTCGAGCGCAACTTGCGCTCGGTGGCTGAAGAGCGTGCCGGCAACAAATTCTCAAACCTGCGGGTGCTCAACTCGTACTGGGTCAACCAGGATGCGACGCACAAGTACTTTGAGATCATTATGGTGGACCATTCGCACAAGGTCATTCGTCGTGATCCTCGTATTAACTGGATTGTCAATGCCGTGCACAAGGGTCGCCAACAGCGTGGCCTCACGTCGGCGGGTCGCCAGGGTCGTGGTCTCCGCAAGCGCGGGCACCGTGCCAACAAGATTATCGGTTCATCTTTCCGTCAAAACTGGAAGCGTCGCAACACTTTGTCGCTGCGTCGTTACCGCTCGTAGATGTAGTGCTAGCTCCCTATACTTAGTGACTCGCTGCTGCACTCTAGCTATTGATTGCCATAAGAACATGTTGAATACATGCGACTTTGCTGTCGAGACTCAGTGTCTGTTTATTCATGTCATTAGTTTAGTACATGCATCATTAGTTCAGCACATGTAACAAGCAAGCATTGGAATACAAAGCTCTGTGTCAGAGCAACACCACAATGAGATTCATTCCAGCAAACTGTAGCTGCTGTTTACTTCCCCTTGGGACGCAAATCTTCAAGCGTCTGGCGGATCTGCTGCTCACGATTCTTCTTATGTTGCTCGTAACGCTCAGCCATTGTGGGCGCGTCAAACATATTCTTAAAGCTCTGCGGCATCGAGTCGATGATACCCGTGCCAAAGAGTCCCCACTTGCGGTTGAAATCGTCCGATAGCTCTGGATGCGTCGTGCGAATACTGGCATCTGCAAACTCTTGTGGATGCTGGAAGCGAACGTACACCATCATCGATACAGCAGCCACTGTCATACCCGTGGCCGCGGACAGCGCCACAGCGCTAAGACTACTTCGTGGACGACCCATGGTGATTGCTTGGTGGAATGCAACAATTAGACACTTGAAATGGGTCGCAGTGTAAAAAGATGCAATCTTTTCAAACGTTTATTTGTCTAAACGTATGAGCTGACGCACTCGATACTTTCGTCGTCAGTTTTGAGAAAAAACACCATACAAAGATGGACAAGACATTTACTTGCTGTCAATGTGTAAGCTATTGCGAGGAAATGGTAAGCTCTAGAGAGGCCTATAGAGCTTAATGCTCTACATCTTGAGTGAATATAGTAACATGTACTGACGCAATACGGAGCTATTGCCAGAATGCTGATTATCGCAAGACAATGGAAGACACGATTCGTATTGTTGATGGGTATTTACAGAACCCACAGAACGGCTACTTTGCTATCCACGACGGACACGGAGGTAGTGATACATCTTGAATTCATTATATTGTGACATGATTGCATGCATGTAGTGTAAAAGCACCGAACGATTGGATGGATTAAAATGACTGTGTTGACCGTAGGTCGTTCCGTTGCAACGTATTTACAGCGAGTGCTGCATGAGAATATCGCAATCGAATTGCAATTGGCAGACGACGACAGTAGTGTCAAGCAGCGTATTGAACGGTAATAATAATTAGTGTTGATTGGAGACAGTGAGTGAGAGATTGTGGAGATGGTATGACCGAGTATGGTTGCAAGCGGCTACTTAATGTCAGACATGGAGTGCTGTCAGAGATCGGTGGGCTCAACGGCAGTGACAGCACTGCTTTTGGAGGAAAATGGCATCAAGACCCTCTATGTTGCCAATGTTGGTGATAGGTAGGTGTCGATAAAAACTGTAAGACTGCAAGGATGAAGTGTACCGTTTTGTGTAATGGTTCTCGTAGTCGTGCAGTGCTGAGCCACAAAGGGAAAGCAATTCGGCTATCAAAGGTAGAAGAGATCGTATTGTTTTTGTAGTGTTTCATCATTACTGAGAAAGAGCCATTGTCCAGGATCACAAGGCTAGTGAACAAAACTGAGATAAAGCGAATCATTGAACAAGGCGGTTTTGTCATTCAACATCGAGTGTCTGGGTTGCTGGCAGTCTCCCGGTAACGATTATGCCCACCTTCTATATGCATTCGTGGTCTAATGCACTCATGTGAGCAATATGATTGCAGGAGCTTTGGAGACTGGGATCTTAAACAGTTTGTCGTCGCACGACCGCACACCAGTGCAACCTGGTAAAGATACTTCTCACATGCTTGACGAGCACCATTCACGTCTCACACTATGCCGTTTGTCTTCTATTCTTCAGGCTAGAACCTGCGACCGACTATTCGTTCTTCGTACTTGGATGTGACGGTGTCTGGGATGTTCTTAGTGACCAAGAAGTTGTGGACATGGTCGAATCCTTACCTTTCGATCAGCATGATCAAGCTGCGCAAATGATTGTCCGAGCGGCTCTATCAAGAGGTAGTGACGACAATGTTACAGCTATCGTGGTATTTCTTTGATCCGGTTCTTTGATCAAAGTATATCGATGATGGTTCACACATGATGAATATAGAGCGTGACGTCACGTATGCCACGCGTATGAATTTGTGAAAAAACACCAATTTGGTATGATCAAGGCCGTTGCAGTGTCATTGGTCTTTGATGCGCGAGTGTTGGTTTTATTGGAGCTGACGATGGTCCGATGAAGAAAATATCATCGGGTGTATATAGCAAGCAGATGTTCTATTGGTTCTTTGCGTCATTGCTGAATGGGTTCAAAAGCTATATAGATACTTTTTTGGTGCGTTCTAGGTCAATATCCTGCAATTTGACTTGTATATATATCATCTCGCAAAGAGTAACAACCTTTGTCAATCTTCCAGCAACCGCGTTAATACTGTCTTCGGTATTATAATTTCTACGTATATGGTGTACAGAAACACGCAACAACTTCAGCTTTGATCTCGTTTTGTTCCACTATTTGTCCGCAACTTGTACGAATCTATTCTTAATTGTACCTACTTTATGGTACATCCGAGTTCCTTGTCAGCCCTGACGTCCTGAAGTGGCACTTCACAAGACTCTTCTTTACTTAAACATGAAGCAGTCGCATCCAGTATCTGAAAACGACGCATTGCTACGAGATTAGTACGTTCTGTTGATACATCTCTTTGATTGAATTTTCTCTATACTATTGCACTAATTCTGTCTCTTTTTTTTCGATTGGATTCTATCTTTCTTTATCCAGTTACAAGGTTTTTAAGCTTGGCTACAGACAGCAATGTAGAGATCATCGATCGTGTCTTCAAAGACGATGCTCATTGTTCTTGTGTAGATGCTTTAGAATACTCATTACAGGTCCATGCTCTGGTCTTGTAGTGGCAATTGCAGGTCTTTTAGTACTTGTGGGGATTGCGTGCTCTACTATTGCATTAATAGGGAGCTACAGTGCAGATGAGTATTTGTTTCTTGGAGCAATTGCCTCTGGATCATTTACGTTGGTAATTATTGTGGCATTTCTCATGAGTCCTGCCGTAAGAACACATCCAAACCCACTGATTTTTAGTAAAAGTCTAGTGGATCTCTTATTAGCCATGATATATGTCGCTGAGTACTGCGTGACGGAATATTCAGATTCAGTCGCGCTGCCATTTCGTATCGCTGCAATTACACAGGCGCTACTGATTGCAGGCGAGTTTTGGTTCTTTGCTATACCCATTGACATGGTGCAGTCCATTACGAATCCTTTTACGTCGTACTCACACAATTTTAAGGTCTATTGGTTCTACTCGGTGCTGAGTGGTAGTGTGTGTGGATTTGTACTCTGGTTTCTTGGTGAAGAGAAAAGCGCATGCGTTACGACAGGTGATACCAACCCAGACTGCGTGACAGTTGTCAATGGCAATGAGCAGCGATATATCTGGTTTCACCACAATATAGACATGCCAGGCTTTTTCTGGCATCAATGGATCTTGTATCATGGGTGTGTCGTCGTGTATTTGCTTTTCGGTCTTGCGTGCATGGTGTATGTTCGAAGCCGATTACGTCGTGGACTAGAAGAAACGTTTGAAGTGCGACGCCGGGTGCTGTCTAACGGAATGCTTACATGCGCAGTATTCATCTCGTGGTCTTTTCTGATGATTAGTCTCTTTGCGATGACTAATACCGCGACAGTAAAGTTGGTGCTGGGAAAGGTTGTCTTTCAAGAGCTTATCGACCTGAGTGCTTTTATGCATGCATCCCGTGGGTGTGTGAACATCATCGTCTGGATTGTAGTCAATGCACCGTATTTCCCCACGATGTATCCCAATGGTCCTGCAGATTTGACGTTGCAGTCGCTATTGGAGAATGAATCGGTGACCCAATGGTCTTCTACTCCTACTTATGATAGCTCAGAGTGTACTGCAACATGTAATAAGCCTGATGATTCACACAAGCATGAAGAGAAACTAATGAATCCGCAGCTCAATGTGGCGTTGCGAAAGCAGATGATATACATGGCGACAAATGGCATTATCGAGTCGATTCAGCATCACCACCGGAAGCGGCGAGGAAATGGCAACAACCACACATTCCAACTGGACTGGCAACGATCTCCTCAACGAAGAATGAGACACTTAGTGTTGTCCGCATCACTCAGCGAAAGTGTGGGATCGATGACGATGCCTCCGCGGTCAACATCAATGTTGCGTGAAAAGAGAAACTCAACAGTGCGAGTTGTCGAGGAACCGCGTGATAATCCAAGCAATATGCGCTTCACGTTCATGCCCATGGCTTTGACGGAAATGCAGTTCTACGATTTCCAGCCGCGCGTGTTCGCATCCATTCGCCAACTGTATGGTGTCAATGATGCCGAATACATCTTTGCGTTTCGCTCCACGATCAATGAACGAATTAGCGAAGGCCGAAGCGGTGCTTTCGTTTTCAATACATGCGATCGCAAGTATTTGGTCAAGAGCACTACGTCGAAGGAAAAAGATGTGCTGCTTCGATTGCTGCCGACGTACTTGCATTATCTTAAGTGGAACCCTGGAACGCTCTTGCCTCGTTTCTTCGGTTTTCACGCTATGAAGATGTATGGTCAGATTTTCTATTTCATCGTGATGGGAAATTTCTTAAGCACAACTGAAGTGATCCATCGCAGATACGATATCAAGGGATCGTGGGTAGATCGTAATGCCCCTGCGTGCGTTTTGGGCGAGAAGTATCGTTGTTCAAAGTGCAACCGTTTTTTTACATTTGGAGGTGCTCCTGGAGAGCCATGCTTTATGCCAGGCGAAGAGCACTATCCTGACATCACCCTGCGGGACAACGATTTGAAAAAACGGCTGAAGCTGGAGCCAGGGGCAGCGGCAAAACTTGTGCTGCAACTTACTCGAGATAGCAACTACCTCGCCAGCGCCGGCATCATGGACTACAGTCTTCTTATTGGCACGCACTACTCGTATTTTACCATCACAACGGAATACAAGCGAGGACTTTCGCGTCGAAAGTCAGTGGAACTCACTGTACACTGCGATGACGACACTCATGATGTCGACGTTCTTCCTAATCCTTACGAGAATCGCCGTCTGAGGATGATGCAATATCCGAAGGCGCAAGACCGTCCGAGTCCTCTGACGTTTCCTGTGGAACCTATCAATCGGATCTCTCACCGAGCTCTGCTCCAGCTGAGCAAGTAGTGTATCCCGATAGTCACGCATACAATGCACATCAGGTTTCAGGCCCAAGCAAGTATTATTTTGGTCTCGTGGACATCTTGCAGGAGTGGACAGTGGCAAAGCAGCTTGAGCGTGCTTACAAGGTACGCGTGCTGCGTAAGTCACAAAGTGGTGTTTCTGCAATCCCACCAAAACCGTATGCTCGACGTTTCCAGCGTAAAATGAAGCAGTTATTCATCACGATGCCGTTGCAATCGCTTGATGTATTTGAAGAAGATGATGACGTGGCCGGTGAGATTTGCTGAACATTGACGTGTAGAGTTACAGAGGTAGAAAGATGTAAGAAATGCAAAGAGACAAACGATAGAGATGGCAGTGCAAGGGGTTTCAATGCCACATCACAACGACGTGTGCTTGTTCTCTACCATAGCAACATGATTGTCAGTCAGGTGCTCCAAGTCTTTGTAGCTGACCTTACCCATTGACTTGCTAACGTCTGCTATGACGTTGCTTGATACTTTTAGCGTAGCCCAAGGGTAAATGTCGCCACCCTAACACTCAGTCTTAAGCAGCTAAATCGATCATTTACCTTGCATATCGTCAAGATACAAGCTTAGGGCCTGTAATATAACTGATCTTGTCGAGCATTCTAAAGATCAACCACATAGTAGTAGCAAGTAAGAAAGGGAGGAAATATATGTAGCATTGTATGTCTTTCATCTATTAACTACGTCTCTGATACATTCTTTCTTGTTTGGTCACACATACTTCTTACACTCAATGCTACGAGATAAAAACCCTGAAGGACCATAAAATGTTTTACTTTCGGATGGGAGTATCGTGCACAACGACACGCACGTCGATTTTCTTCTGGGATCTTAGGAAGACACAGGCACTTCATGCGGAGGATCAAAGAAGATCCCCCTCCATCCAGCTTAACTCGGTAATACACATCATATATACATACACACATAATATAGAGACAATAGATATATTACCAGTTGATTGTTTCTATGTCTAGAATCCTAAATGAAGACTCAAAAAAAAGCGAATGGGTCAAATATACAACTGACCACTTATCGAGTCACTTTGATTGCATACAAATATCAAATTTAAATCTTTGATTTTAGTCCGTGTGTACATTTGCAGGTTTTTTGCACGTAATTGAGACACATTCTACATAACGCACAGAACGAGCATACGAAGCACATATCAAAGCTATTTCTTTCATCGTCTTTCTTCTTACATACGGCTCATGCATTATACTTTATTACTACTAGTCATACTACTACTAGCTCCTATCACCTCTGCGCTGGTGATTGAGAGGTACTTGATTTATAAGCCGATGGGGTACACTCATGGGTTACGTTTTGTGAAGTATGTTTCTTATTTTGTAATTTGTATGTTTCTTATTTTGTAATTTCTATATTTCTAAATAAACTAGCCCGGAATGTCGATTTTTGACACATGTGTAGGTCAAAATTCTCAAAATGTTTTTTATTACCTGTTTTGAACCCTCAAAAAAACAAAATACAATTCTAATTACGTCATTTGCATTTATTGCAGATCAAGTGAGTTTACGAACGTTTCGCTGCTGGAATCCGGTGAATTACAGAATTATGAAATTGTACCAGGTAACTCCTTCACTTGAGACACAACATGATCTACAACTGCTCCAACGTGATGTTTGTATTGGTTGTGTATGTGTGTTTTTATTTGTATGCTTTTTAGTATCACCTTTTACAGCCTGTGAGCCTTTACGCGGCCAGAATTTGACAGGAAAAGTAGCACTTGTGCTACGTGGAGACTGTAACTTTGTGCAAAAAGTGTGGCATGCTCAACGCGCCCATGCAGTTGCTGTCGTAGTGATGGATAATGAGTTACGACACGAGTATGGACGATACAATGATTTCGAAAGTTTTACGGTCATTTTTCTTACTGTTTTTTTGACTTTGATACTTATTTGCTACTGTGTCAGACCACCGTATCATATTATCATGATGAAGAATGACATGGCCTACAATGTTCGTATTCCGTCGGTCTTCATTTCCTACGCGTCTGGTGAATGGCTGCTGGATGCCATGAGTCATACGGTCCCGTGGGACCCACTGCGGATTACAATTGATACAAACGGAGAACGTAAGCTGGTGCATTATGGTAGAAGGAGACTGTGATGTGCTTGATAGTATAGTTGGATTTGGCTGATTTGCTCTGTTTTAACGGATGTAGTACCGCAAGTGTCGACGTCGAATCGCTTGTTGAAACGTGTGATCGCCTACATTTTCCTCATTTCCATTGTCTGCGCGTTCTCGAGTGGATTGAGTTTACTTTCGTCAGCAATTTTTCAGTGGATAGGGAAGACTCGGCGAACGCATGTGGCGAAGCAGCTACCGATTGCCAAGTATGAGCGCAACATGCAACGCACTCTGCTGGAACACCTGCTGGTAGACCGATTTGTGCTGGACCGTATTCCTTTTGCTGCGATTGAGAATGTTACACATCGTGGTGACCACTCACACACGGAGAACGAACCTGATTTGAGCTCTGTGAGTCCGCGCGAGACAGGAAGCGGTGTCTCCAATGATGACGATCTTCACGCGGACAAGGCAGAAGAGCTGACGGATTTGCATAAGGTCAAGTCAATGACAGACGAAACCACCTACTGGAGCTCAGCTGATTCGGATGCAGAAACTTGTCCAATTTGTTTGGACGACTTTGAGGACGGGGCAGATGTTAAAGTTTTGCCGTGTCAGCACTTTTTCCATGTGAACTGCATCAACCCGTGGCTTGAGGGTCGAAGTGGGCGCTGTCCACTTTGCAAACAAGACGCTATTGCCATGAGTACGTTTCGTGGGTTTTGGTACTGCACCAACAGGATTTTGGCTAACAAAAGCGTTTTTTTCTGTCTCTTGTTTTCTGCAGTAACAGGTGCATCCAAGAAGATTTTTGGTCTTGCGCTGCCAAGAGTTGATCAAATTCTACAGCAGGAACATGTACGTTTGCCAGATACTCTACAATGCTTCAAAGTGAATAATTTGTTGAACTGTCGCTTTTTGTACCAGTGGGTTCATACGTTCTTTCTCATGTTGCCTGCCAGCTTCATTAGCTGCCTACTTGTCAATGCTTCTGCATCTATCATCGGCACCATGTGGCCGTAAGATGTTTTCGTGCTTGGACGGTTTCCTAAAGCACCCTCATTTCTGTATCATGAGAGGGAAGCAAGGCAGACACAGTATTTATCTCAACTTCAAGCGGTGGCTTCTCCAATGTATACCTCTGTCAATGCACTCACTTTACTTGTACTTGTGATTGAATGCGCTGTCACGTGGAGAAGGTGGAACAGTTTTGACCGAAGATGTGTCCCGTACTGCTGCTTTGAGATGAGTCGCCTTCTGGTGATGTAGATGCACATCGGCATTGAATGCTTTTATCGATGATGACTGGTTGGTTACCTGTAACACAAAAGTGCATGTTTCATTCAGGAATTAGAATCTGCAGCTTGGTAGCGAACCGCGCATCGATGAGGATTGCATGGTCTTAGAAGCATAAAACAACGATAAGAAGCAGTCGAGCTCAAAGCTAGAAGTCAATATACTTACGACAGAAGTGGGAAAATGTGTGTTATTATAGACGCAACCTGCCCCTTTGTCAATGTAGCCTAATAGCTTACTGCTGAGGCTCTTCCTTAGGGTTGAGCTTGATCAAATCGTCAATCCGCAGAATGGTGATGGCAGCTTCAGTGGCAAAACGGAGGCTCTTAATCTTGCTGATAGCAGGCTCCACGACACCAGCCTCCAGGTTGTTGCGCACGTTACCCCCGAGCAGGTCCAAGCCTGTAAAACGCAGTTCTCGCTTGCAAACATCACTCTGCGATGTATTGTGGTGCGCACGAAGACGTGCCACCAGTTCTGAGGCGTCTTTGGCAGCGTTCACTGCCAGAGTCTTTGGAATAACCAGCAGCGCATCGGCAAACTCAGCAATGGCCAGCTGCTCTCGGGAGCCCAGCGTTGTAGCAAAATTCTCGAGGTAGATAGACAGAGCTGCTTCTACAGCACCGCCACCAGCAACAAGCTGGTTGCTCTCAAGCATACGCTTAACTACCATGAACCCATCATGCATCGAGCGGTTCATTTCGTCAAGCATGTTTTCATTGGCACCTCGCAGGACCACAGTGGTGGCCTGACGCGTTTTGCAGCCCTTCACATAAATAAGCTCGCCGTCGCCCACACGCTCCTCGCTAACTTCTTGTGCCTCACCCAGCGTTGTGGGGTCAAAAGTCTCTTCACCCTCCAAGTCAGCAAGTGTGAGCACAACCTGTCCACCAGTGGCCTTGGCGATACGCTGAAGATCCTCCTTCTTGCAGCGACGCACACCCATGCAACCTGCTTCCACGAAGTATTTAAGACACAGGTCATCAATGCCCTTGGTAGTCATAATCACATTGGCACCAGCGTCGATCATCTTTTGAATCTTCTCTTTGGTGATATCAATCTCGCGCTGACGGATCTTTTCCAGTTCGTTGGGGTCGTTTACTATCACCTGCACACCCATCTGCATACGGTGACGCTGCAGATCAAAGTCCAATAGAGCAAGCTTGGCGTTCTTAATGTACGTAGGCATTTGCTGTGACGCCTTAGTGCAGTTGAGAGCAAATCCATCTACCAGCTGCGTCTCTAGCGCACTCTTTCCGTGTGCTTTCAGCACATTGATAGAACTTACTGGGTATTTGGCCTTTCCCTTACCTCTGACACCTTCCTGTTCCACCTTCACCAACGATACGGCATCTACCACAAGATTGGCAAAGAATTCACTCTCAGGGCCAAGAATCTTGGATGACATGCTGGTTTTTGCAGCGTTCACGAGACTTTCACGTCCGATAGAATCTACCGGCACGCTCAGATTCTCCTTAATGTACTTGACAGCTTCTCGCATAGCAAGACGATACCCAGCAATAATAGACGTCGGGTGAATCTTATTATTTACCAGCTCATTGGCACGCTATATACACAGCATATCACAAAAACACGTTGTAAAATCTCAGTTTCCCTACAAATAAAGCAAAACAAGACGATAGCGAACAGCTTCACACGCACCTTCAGCAGCTCCGCGGCGATAAT
Organism: Peronospora belbahrii; assembly: GCA_920618645.1. Lineage (NCBI taxonomy): Eukaryota > Oomycota > Peronosporomycetes > Peronosporales > Peronosporaceae > Peronospora > Peronospora belbahrii. Next base: position 718,072 of record CAKKTJ010000326.1, on the reverse strand, counting down.
GACAACGGACGTCGTTCCATCACCCACTTCCTGATCCTGTAGACCAGCTAGCTCAACTAGAACCTTACCAGCAGGCTGTTCTACCTCTAATTGCTTAAGAATGGTAGCGCCATCGTTCGTAATCGTTACATCACCAATATCATCCACGAGCATTTTGTCCAGTCCCACGGGACCAAGCGAGCTCTTTACAATATTAGCAATCGCTACTGCTGCTGTCACATTCTGCTCTCGAATGTCCTTTCCTGATGTACGTGTACCATCCACCACAAGATCAGCCGTCTCCATAATGTCACTTAGTTATCCACCGAGGTCTTGGCGTCCAAACGATCCGAAAGAAGGAGATTTTATTTGAGTGGATCTCTTTGACCACGTTTGTCACTAAAACGAAGGAATGAATAGATCGCCCATTTCCCTTACATTCACTCTTGCTTCAATTCCGCACTGAGGTGCATTCAATTCCGCACTGAGGTGCATTCAATTCCACACTGCAGGTACATTCGATTCCGCATTCATATGGTGACGTTGGTGGCAGACGCGATTGAAGCGCTCAAACGTGGAGATGCGTCTCCTCTTGCAGATGTTTTAGCTCAACGTAAAGCGCAGCGTCAGAAGCCAGTTCATAACAAGCGCAAGAAGAGCGAGGAAGAAGTCGAGGTAGAGACTGAGGCCAATGTGGATAATGAAGTGCGTGCGTTGACTCAGACACAATTGAGCGACTTTTATCCTGCAGCCGTGCAGCTTGTGGCTCCAAGTGAAGATGAATACGAGGAGGCACGACGTATGAAAGCAAGAGAATATATTGCAGAGTTCACGGCGCTTCTCGTCGAGACAAAAGATGTGTCCATTGACAAGGAAGAAGTGTTTGCAGTAGCACAAGAACTTCATGATCAGCTCTTGAGACTGAGAGGAGAGTTGGATCAAGTATTGACAACGCAGGAAGCTATTTCGCTGCTGTGTGAAGCGTGCTGGAAACATAATTTTTGTGGACGAGCGCATTCGCTTGTGACCCAATTACTTCCGTACTTGATTGTACGCAGCTACGAGTCTCCAGCAAGTGGACGTTTTAATTCAAAGAAACATCCAATTCGAAGACTTTTTGCAATTAAAGAAGCACTCCCGTTACTGGATTTTGACGATGAGAGCAGCGGATTGTTACGAGATATTCTACTACGATGTTTGATCCAGCCCGCATTTTTTAAATCGCCCGATGCTGTTTCATTCTTGAGCTTTTTGTTTACTCTACATGTGCCATTTGTCGAGGATCTCAATGAGACGATTAGAAATCAGATTCCTAATCAACGCAACTCAATTCTTGTCAAGTATGGCAGCATTTACTTCAAGGTAGAATATTGCTGTCTCTAGTTTGTGTAGTTTCAATTTGTGTGCTAATGTATTTGTACTAATAATGCTTGTAGGCCTGGGTTAGTAGCAAGGGAGCTTTTCGAGTAAAAATTGAGGAAGAGTGCATTCAGCGATACGTTCGTGATGCAGTTCATGCAAGCAGCTCGTCGCTGTTCAATGCCGTTCGTACAGTGTTGCAGATCTTTTTTGAAAACAAACGACACCCTGGTGTTGACGAAATGCTGTATCGCATATGCAGTCCCATTCTCTGGCGCGGTGTAAAGGCACCTAATGATTCAGTTCGACGCCAAGCAACTATTTTGTTGTTCGACAACTTCCCCCTGCGTGATCCAGCATTTAACAACGAAATGATGGACGTAACTCTCCAGAAGCAATTTGACACGTTCGAAGAGCTGCTAGGTGATTCTCACCCAGCGTTGCGAGTTGCAGCAATTGAAGGTGTGTCTAAGGTGCTGTCCGTGTACTGGGAGCTACTTCCTGCTGAGACGATCCGGTGTTTTATTTCGAAGCTTGTAGTGGACCTTGTCAACGACGCGTCCTCGAGCACTGTTCGTGCAGCAGTGTTTGAAGGTGTTCAATTCATCTTGGACAACCATAACTCCCACTCTATTCTGAAGCCACTGCTGCCCATGGTAAGTTTTGCATCACTCTGAGCTAGCAAATGTTAAGTAGAACTAATGTGTTGCTGCGTAACATACAGCTGGCACCTTTAATCAATGATCGAAACGAAAAAGTCCGTGCTGAGTTTTGCGCTCTGCTGGTCCGAATCAAGAGCATTCGGAACATGCACTTCTACGACGTTGTTCCAGTGAATGATTTGCTTTGTCGTATGGTTCTGGACCGCGATCGTCCTCTCGCGTGTAAGCAACTTGTGTCCCTCTTCTTGAATTCGTATTTTCCTCAAAGTGTAGGCGGGTCCTCGCAAGTTGCTCGGTGCCTTGCTCTTGTGCGAAAGAATCCAGAGGCTGCAATGGTTTTTTATGCCAACGTAGCTGAGCATGTGTCAGCCGGATCAGTTTGTAAGCTGGCTGCCCTCATGCTTCGCTGCTCATTAAACTTTGTGTCGCGGCGTTTGAAGCAGCCACAAGAATTTGAGGATGATGACGGCGACAACGATGAGGAGGAAGAGGAAAGTTTTAGCGTGGTCGGCCAGGTTGTCGTGTTGGAGGTTATCGGCAATCTTCTAAAGAGTGTGCGTGTTAAGGTTATGAGTGACGCTCGCTACTCTGAGTGCAAGGGCTTCCTGCGTGAGCAGCTGAAGGTTGAGTCGCTCGAAGCATTACTTCTTGCTTACAGCGAAGACCGCACGTATGATCAGGAAGCTCTCAGTTCAATCTGGAGAATTATAGGTTACCTAGGCGATTTGTCCGAGCCCGTCTTACTGAAACGTTTGATGGAAAGTCTCATGAAGATGAACGAGACTTCAAACAGAAAGCTATTGGAATCGATGGTTGATTCCATGGTACAATGGGAGCAGCTCCCTCTCTTGGTATCAAAGTTGGCAAAGTTCCTTAAACAATGGAAGAAGAACAAATTTAGCTCCGGCACGGCCGACTCGAAGCGAAAGAAGACAGCGGCTGCGCTAAACCCGATCGTAGCACTCGGCGCAATTGAGTATATTAGTCAACTGTCGACTGTGAAAAGCCTTGATACTTTGATGCAGCCTATAGTAGAGATGCTCCAGCAATGTATCGAACCAATTCTCGAGTTTGACGCGGAGGAAATTATAGAAGCGTATAAGGCGAACTCGTTCAGTTTTGTGCGCTTAGTGGAAGTATACGCAAAGGTTTTGGTAATGATCGAATGCGCGCACGTCAATGACGCAACATCGCTGCTAGCAGTGAAGTCATCGAAGCGGTTGAAGAAGGAAGATCTCCGTGATCTACAACCATCGCAAATTTTCACACCGCCAAAGTCGCTACGCCCGCTTTTTGCCTGGCTCGCTCGCCTCACGCTTGACTTGCGCAAGGAGGTGGAGGCGACAGAGCAGAAGACGACTTACGGAAAGAAGCGCCGACGAGGCAAAAATATTGAGACGGACTTGCTTTCTTCTCAAAAGGAACTCTTGAGCCGTTGGCGCAATTTGTTCTCCCTTGTGTCCCTATTGTCGGCCGAGTGCGTTGCATTTGCTCTCGAGCGAACACATTGGCTACAAAATGGCCCTGTCACCGACTTCATTGAGGCATATGTGGATACACTGTGCAATACACTCAAGGACATGGAGTTTTTCGAGCGCACAGCATTCTATCAAGCTGGCCAGCTCGTTCATTTGCTTGGAAGTGCCAGAGTCAAGGCCATTAAATCCACGCGTGCTCAAGCAACCAATCTTGTTTCTTGTCTTGAGCGCTGGGTTAGCACGCTACAGCAAGCATTGGAAAGCGTGCACGAGAAGGAGCGAGATAAGTCTGACGATCTGTGGCCAGCTGTCAGTGCCTCCTTTGGCGAGTGTTGCGTTGTGGGGTCACCTGCTTCACAGACAGTAGCATAAGTTTATGAAAGGTTTACTCTTTGCCAAGATGTTCACCGTGTCGTCTATTTGGCTTGATGAGCGGATTGTCTCAATAGAAGCAGCTGCCAGACCTGGCTCTGCAATGGTTAGATCATCAACACAGATGCTCGACAAAGACGAGCTGCTGCTTTGCAACTTGCCACTATTAGTGCAGTAATGTCATATATGAGTCCACAAAGTATGATTGATAATATATATTTGATGGACAAGGATAAAACTACCTTCGTAGTAATCCGCCTTATAGATAGAATACACTGCTTCCATTACTACGCTAACGCGGGGACAAAGCACTTGCATAGCAACGTGCCGTCAGCACGTTGGTGTTTAGATTCGTTGTTACCAGTGTTCGGTGCAGCGGCTGCACTAACGGTTGAAGCAGCATAAGCTTGCTTGTTCTTTTCCATCTTGGACAATAATGCGTTGGGACACACTGAAGCTAGTGATCGCTTACCGAAAAAGTGCCCAAGCGACCGCGTACGCTGACGAGCATCTTGACTGTTTGTGACCGTTACTTGGGGCACAAAGTCTTGTGGCTGAGCTTGCTTCACTCTCAGCCTAGTTTCTTTTTCCACAGCATACAAGGCCGGATGTGACTGTAGCTTTGCGAGCGTCGAGCGCTTGGATGGGTCAACTACCAGCATCTTTTTCAACAAGTCCACCACCTCCTTCTTTTCCCGCACATCTACTTCATCCTTTTCAAGTAAATAATCCACGCCAAAATCCTCCAACAGCCTGAACCGATCGTCGTTCCGAAGTGGTTGACAAAATGGATATCGGGCTGCCACCATGGCATACAGCATCACCCCTAATGCCCACACATCCGCCGCCTTTGGATCATATTCTTCCAGCTCTTCATCTTGATACACCAGTGCTGCAGTTAGTTCTGGAGCCATATATCTAAGTTTTCCCACAGGTTTTACTGCCATGTTGCCCCGACATTGTGTTGCTAGGCCAAAGTCCGTAATATAGCAGCAATCACGCTCATCAACCAGCACGTTTTCCAATGACAAGTCACGGTGTGCAATGTCGTTTGCATGCAGGAATGCTGCACCCCGTAGTGTCTGTGCAAAGTAGTGCATTGTATAAATCGGTTGTCGAGCAGCTCTTTTCGTATTAAGTACGTCAAGTAGCTCTCCCTGTTGACAGTACTTGAGCACAAGTAGTACGGCCTCATCGTCCATAATACAATCACGTAATGGCAAGACATTAGGGTGACCACCGAGCAATTGCACACGTAGATTCATTTTAATTTCAGTCAAGAGATCTTCTTCCACAGCATTTTCCGACGTCTTGGAACGCTTGCACGCTGCAAAGCGCCATTCCATACGCTTGACCGCAACACATTCGCCTGTGGGTACATGACGACACTTTTGTACATAGCCAAAGAGTGACGGTGCAAGCGTCTCCAGTGGCTCATATTGCGTAAACATGTGTGCAAGAATACCAATGTGTCTAAAAATGGACGTGACTGTTTAAAAGTATTTTCTAGACTGAAAAGTCTGTAGCTGCTGCTGCTGAACGAGAGACACTTTTGGGAAGATCCAGACTTGTATTCAGTATAGAAGAGTACTTGAAGAGGCATGATGATGATGATGATGATGGATGTACCATCTGCTGTCGGTTTTTCTTGCAATTACTTGGTTGTCGCAGGAGTCCGTAATCTGAAGCCAATGAGAGATAAAGTAGTGTATATATTTCTATACTTTAAATAAAAAAAAAGAGTCAGGGCTATAGAGATAGGAATTGTTTCGGAATAAGGTTGCGATTGGGTTGGTGATGAATGGCTTGGAAGTGGGATGGATGTGTAGTTAGTAAACAATGAAAACAGTGTATTCTCTTGGATTTGTCTTCAAGTGCCAAAGGCGGCAACTCGCCTTTGTTCCAATAGGTCGGTTCCAAGTGTAGTAAACCGTTAACAGGGTCAGCAAATACTGTTCATGGAGTTGTCGTGGCTTGACAGGCGCTGGCGTTGTTTTTCACCCACACTGGCTTGGAAAGAAGCAAGTCGCGAACGTTACTGTGTAAAGAAACAAAGTCGACGCTTCGAGGAACGGACAACTCAGCCTTGCAAGTAATGAATATTAGCATCTGACGACGCCACGCAGTCAGGATCAAATGATAGGTACAAAAAGGACGACCACGGTCTTGGGTCGATCAGTTCCATTTGAGGCTGGTCAGGATGCCTGCTGGCTTCTTCTTCTTGACTATCCGACCATCCCATGCAAAAGGCTAGAGATGTGTCCTATTTAGGTGCTGCAGACGGGCTGTTTACATGCATGCAGTAGGACACAATGTGGTTCATTGTTATCCGGTCTTGTAGAACAGGGTGGGAGATAGTTTGGAAGTAGTATTAGGAGAGAGATCTCATGTGGACAATCAACGAACTGCAAAAGTGTGTCTTGTAAACATACTGACATTACAAGTCTTCTACAGAGTATATGCGTCATATAAACAAGATATGAGACCAGCTATACCAAGAATCTATAAACATTTGAGCGAGGGCATGGACAACAACAACAACAAGACCATAGTGGACTCATACACTGCCAGTTCTACGTAAGCATAACGAGGGCGTTGGGAAGTAAATCGTACTTCATTTTGTTGGGCTTGAATGAATATATGATATCAAGTAAGAGAGAGAGTGCACCTAACGAAACCGCCCATGACTGACGTGAGGGTCGCAATTGTACGGTAAGACATGATTACTAACTACCGTTGATATCTTGTCAATACCGTCCTTTCACCGCTCGTCATTCGAAATACTTTCAGTAAAAAGCAGACTGTTTCGTCATTAGTAGCTAACACATAAGTTACAAATTTAGAATTTAGATATCTAGATAATTAGAACCAGTATGTACCTTTTCCGTAAGACTTGAAGCCGTTTATTTTGAGTTCAAAGACGCTACGTCCCCTAGTCACAAGCTAGCGGCTCTTTAGATGTCTCGTATCAAAAATTTTCCGCTCGTCAACTGTCAACCAGTCGCTTTTTTTTCTGAAGTAACTTTTTGAAACACTTTTATGCTTACTTATCACATGACTAAGCTACTTCACAAAAAAAGCATGGACAAGCAATTTTGAGCCATTCGTCTTTAACATTATGATACAAATCATAAAACTTACCTTAAAACACGCAGTTATATCGAGGTAGTCAGTCAGTCATATATATATATATATAGTACATGGTTGATGAAAGTTTTGATGCTGTGAGTCCATCGCTTGTTTCTCATGCTTCAAGACGCTCGGATACCAATGTCTCAATCCCCGTGCTCTCTTCATCATGTATTACTTCCTGCCATTCGTCGTCTATATGTCGCTGACGGGCACGGAGCTCGCGAGCTTCCCCCTGTTTCTTGCGTCCATTTTGAGTTAATAGCTCACCCTTTTCTTCTTCCACTTCCTTCTCTATCCGACGCAATCGACGTCTTTCGCGCTCACTCTGGGCTTCTTCTCGCTCTATCTGTTCGCGATGCAAGCGGCGTGCCTCCCGTTTAGCATTGCGCACGTCCTTTTCAGCTTCACGCTCGACCTTACGCAGCAACTCTGCACGCTTCATCTCTGCTATTTCCTCCATGGTAAGTTCCTTCTGCTGTTCCTGTTCTTCCTGTTGCCTTTCCATTTTCACCAGCTGTTTTACTTGAAGACGTAGCGAACGCTTACGCGGGACCGCTTTAAGAATTGCTAAGCGGTTGGCCTTTTCCAATTCCCGTGTTCGAGCTTCGTCTTCGTCCTCAATCTGCTCAAGAATGACCTCCAAGTGGTCCAACAACTCTTGCTCGCCTCGAATTCTACGTCCACAAATTTTCTTCATTGCTGCAAACATGGAGCGAAACGCGTCATCTCCCTTGGCCCAAAGTGCCCATTGTTGCGTCTCTTTATCCAATCTATACAATCGCCGCTCTTCATAAAACTGCGGAAAAAAATAATACAGGTTTCCAGCACGGTCGTTGCCAAGTGGCTCAATGCGTAAATCGTCATCTTCCATCTGGCGCATGTATTCACTGTTACCATCACCACAAAACAAAACAAAACAACAAAAGAACCGTATCCAGTGAGAACGTCATCATCCACAAGCCGTATCAACCGATCACCGAAGTGACGTACGTGTTGATTGGATCGTCCACCACGGCCTCGCACAAATTTAGTAGAATCTTGCATCGCAGCTCAATCGATAAATCTGCAAATGACTGGTGCTATGAGTAAAGCAAAGATATGTTTGATGTCCAAGAGTCGTGTCAGCGCCACAGTGTACAGCCCAAAAACTTGATTAAAGCAATTACCTTCAGAGGGCAAACCATGCCGAGAGTTTCAAGACGAGATCTCAGGATGTCAAGTGTCAGCCACTCATCGTCCGTCAGCTCTACATCCACCTGCTCATCGCTATTGTTGTCTAAGACACTACTAGTATCATCGTCCTCATCTTGTGAAAATGTATCTGGAAGTCGCTCACCTGCTTTGCGCAGCAGTGCGTACCACTTGTCGTACATATCAAGGTAGTAAATACGCAACTGTTTGTTCCACCACTCATACTTGAGCCCAAACCCAGCAGTCAAAGAGGCGCGCTCACTTTTTTTCAGCAAGAGTTTTGTAAATACATCTTCCAGTACCGAACTATCCTCAGGCTTCAGTAGTGCTGCTTCATACTCAAGCAATTTATTTGAAAAGCGCAGTGTCAATGGACCTTGCAGCAACCAGAGAATATGGCACGCTGCTGGCAGCTCCCATTGCAACCTCAAAGTGTTCAACTCATCAAAGTCGATATTCGTATTATTCCATTCAGCTCCTGTCTCCACAAAGAATGGCAGGGCCAGAGGTGCATTCTCCTTCATCTTATCATCCTGCGTCCGTACATTTCGTTTCGATACAGCAGGAGTCTGAGATCTACCTCCTGGCTTTGTCTTAACAGTAGTCTTCGTCTTCCCATGTGTCTGTAAATTGGCCGCAGATACTACAGCAGATTGCAAGCGTTTCTTCACTGCCTTCTTTTCCATCAACTTGACTGAAGCATTAATCTTGCTTTTACCATTGCATTCTGTTACTTCATGGTCCCCCACAGCCTCCACATTGGCCATTTCCTCGTCTACAAACATTATTAAGTAACAATTCAGTAACTCAATAACTACAAGACCTACGACGTTCATAAGAGCATGAAAATACACAAAAAGTATGGGGGGCACACTAATATACCTCGTTCAATGTCTTCTTTGTCGCAATTTACATGATTACGAGTCAATAAAATGGACGTCTGGTCGTCTTCCCCTCGTGTCATTGAGTTCAACCTGTGATCGTCCGCATCAAGAGACTCACGACGAATGACGTCCTCCACATCTTTTACTGTATTTCTCAATGTCTTGAGCTTCTTTTTACTACCTTTAGCGCCGTCAGACTCGAACGATCGGGACGAAATGCGCTTGAGTGTGTTATAACGGGCCATTGAGAAGATGTCGTATGTATGAGCTATAATATTGTTCAAGTTTTTCAAATAGAGTTAGAAATAAAGCAGATGACGAATGAAAAGAAACAGCACGTGGATTTATTTCTAAAAAGCATTTCTTTCACAAAACAAGGTCGATTGTAGCAATAATACCCTCCCGATATGTTCATGGCGTCTTATCGGAATGTAGCACTTCTTGGCATATGGTGCTTCTTCTTGTTCATTTGTACACCTTTAGACTCATTGGAGTACGTGGACTTTGTATCTTTACCACTCATGGCTACAAATGGGTTGTACCTTGCTTGTTTCTTCTTGTACTGATGACCACGATTTCCATTGTCCTCTTCCTTGTTTAATTGAAACTGAGCTGCTGGAATTTCATTGCTAGCTACCGCATAATCAAAGCTCTGCATGTCACTGTTCCCTTCTGCTGTATCCTTGTCAGTATTAACATCTGCTTTATCAACATCTTGCCTAAACAACTGTGCACGTTCCTTGACTTGAAATGCTGACGATGTGTTCATGGGCGTTGTTTTCCGTCGCTTGGATCGATTCGACATGTGATACGTCTCTGAAATCGACTGAGGAATCTTCGACTTGGTGTCATCCGCAACAATTTTGTCGTTGCTATGCATCTCAGACAAATATGGACGCTTAACGACTGGACTCACGACTCGGTCGCTCTCTGCAATTGTAAAAATTGTACTTGCAACCATGGCATTCACCTTCTCGAGAAGTGTACTTGCTGTCTCTGAGCTGGCAACAGACTCCACACTATTGACGCCAAGACCCATAGGTTTGAGGACACCGGAGGATGAAGATCCAATGGAGGCTGTGTCCGCTTTCGTCACGTCAGCCTTGCGCTGGCCGCTCTTCCAAGGAGCATAATCAGCACGTCCTACCCGCTTCAGACTAGATAAAATTACTGTTTCTTCCTCTCCATTCTCATTCCAAATCTTTCTTGTTGGCTTTGCAACAGCAGCATCTTTCAAATCTTGCTGCATCTTTGACTCGTCCTCGGCAAGCTTCGCCTTCTCAGCTACAATCAGGTTTGTTATCTGGAGCGCGTGCTTACGAATAAGCAATGGTACAGGATGGCAAGCACGAAATAGCTCGTCAGAGCGTACAGGCAAGTGCTTTGTAAGCTTCATCAGCACGTGATTTGGCATTACATAGGCCACCGATTCATCTTCTTCACGAGCGACGCGGTCGCGCCACATGTATAGAGCCACTATCACACGTTTCTGAAGATCGGACAATATACGGATGTTCACAGTTCCCTTGAGCTTCTCACCAACTGCCAGGGCATCCTCTTCTGTAAACTGAGGCTTCTCATACACCTGCAAACAGAGTTTACTGGAATCTTGCAGCGTCTGAAAAAGCAAGCTTTCACGAGACTTTGTCCCAGCCTGCAGTAGTTCTTTTTTGATACGGTCATAAACAAACAACAAATAGCGAGTATCCTCGCGCGCATACTTCACCATGTTCGCGTCCAGCGGACGAGTGCGCCAGTCTGCGAGTTGATACTGCTTATCGGCGTCGACATTGCAATGACGCTTAAGCATGTAAGCCAAAGAGAAGCGCGGGTACTGTAGCAGACGTGCGGCACGACCCGTGTCAAAGAGATTGACAACGTACAGACCAAGATCGCGCTGCAGCCACATAATATCCATGTCACTACCATGCAACACCTTGACCTTCTTAGGGTTGCAAAATACCTGGTTCAGCACCTGCAACTTGCCCCGCAGCGCCAGTGTGTCAACCAAAAAATCTTCGTGCGCCGTCGAAAGCTGCATTAGACACGTAAGTCCCATATACGATCTGTAGCTGTGATGTTCCAAATCCACCGCAATCACACGAACTTCAGCAGTAGTCAGTGACTTCATCATCTGCACCAGCTTCTCCTCCGAGTCTACCCACATATACGTCGCCTCATCCAGATCTACTCTCTCATAAGGCTCTTTCGACGCCTCCAATTGCCACGCTGCATACTTGAGTCCCTTAATCTCCTGAAAGTACGGATGACGCAACACCGTCTCGTCATCTTCGTCTTCTAGCAACGTAGCTGTAGCTCCATCATTCAAAGCATGCACTTTATCCCTCAATTTAGACACAAATGGCGCGTCCGAGTTGTCAATCTTTTCATCGAATCTGTCCTGCGGTTTGTCCTGCGCTCCTCGCATCGTCTTTTTCACTACACCTCCTCCTTCTTCCTCTTCCTCCTTCTCCTTCTTCTTCATCTTCTTATTCTTCTCAAAGACCTGAGGCTTATTTTCTAATGGTCGAAGTGAAATTGAATCACTACAAGTCTTTGTCTCACCACACACAAAACGTGTGAGATTTTTCGACGCTTCGTCGAGCAGCATATCGGCGTAATCAGTGATGCGTGCATTAGGCTCGGGTCCATCAAATAGATCTTGCTCTTCATCCTCGTCCTCATTTCGATTGTCCATGCCATTATCTCCATCTACATTGGTACGTTGACGCTTTGTCAAGAGTCGTACAAGTGCTTCAGCCTTAGCACCAGAACTCTTGACACGTGATGCAAACTCCGAATTAAATTGCAAGTGAAAATGAAAACCATCATCTTCAGATGGAATTCCATTTGATGCTTTTACAGCAAGCAGGACGCGGCGGTACAAGGTGCTTACATAAGCTAAAGCATCACTGTCCTCCACCATTGATTCAACGTACTGTGTAGAAACTAAAGTGTACATGCTCATTACCTCTCGTTATCGATAGTATCTATCATTTGATTATCGTATAACCTGTGATAACTTGTATCACTGCCTGTCAACTTGTACTTCAACAACCTTCAAGCGACCTTTATAAATCAACCCATCATTCGAAACAAGAGAGCCCATGCTGACCACTCGAACACAATGCTCTTAAAACCATCGCAATATGCTGCTCGTCGTCTTGGACTGCATGTTCCAGTCCATCTCGTTCAGCATACTCACTGTATATTGCTTCATCGTCATGACGCTCGCTTTGCTTCCACTCAAACTGCAGTAGTGGCATTATCTCCAGCTGCCGAGACTGCAATCCCTCCTCACAAGCCTGCTCCTTCCAAGCGTCGTAAGAGTAAATTATCCAAGAAGAAAGCATCGTCAGTAGCTACAACTTCTCCTGTAGCTTTAGAAGATATAGAGATAGCAACAACGATGAAGAAGAAGGTCAAGTCAAAGCCAAAACTACGGAAATCCATGTCTCAGAAACAGATTGAGGAGAAAATGCTGGCCAAAGCACTGGAAGAAGATGCCAAGACAACTACAGCTGCAACTGCCACCGTGACGGTGTCTGGTACGAAGAAGAATAAACGAAACAATACACAGTCTACAGATCAAGCAGACGGAGCTAGAGCGGAGGAGACTGCACTACTGTGCTCTTTCTCATTGAAAGAGCCGATGCCATTAAAGAATCTCAAGACAGAGAAGATTACAATGACTTTGCAAAAGATTGCATCGTTGCAAAAGACTTTACCTAGTGAGAAGGAGATTGCATCGCTGATCGTTAAGCTTCGTCGTGTATCGTTTGACAATGCACATACGTTGTTTGATCTGTATCGCAACTTTGGTAATCCGTACTTGGACGAGAACTTTCTTACGCCAGGAGTGTTGGCGTGTTGTGAGGCAAAAAAACCAGCTGAAGGTATTCATATTGTGCGTGATATGCTCAATCAAGGACGCAAGGTAGATGAGTCGACGTTGCGGACATTGTTGACTGCTTGTGACGAGGCATCGGCTGCTGTAGAAGTGATTGAGCTTTGGAATCTGATGGAACAAGCTGGGATGAAGCTGGAGCTGGCTGACTACAATCGCTTTTTGGACATTTGTTACCGCCAAGAGTATCTAGATGGCGCCATTAAGGTGCTAAAGCAGCTTCGTCTACTTCGTCCTATCTCAGTGCACACATACATGCACTGGCTGCTGCGAGCGTCAATTGTGTGGCGATCGGATGCATTTTTCGACATTTTGATGGAAATGCGTCTATCAGAAGTTGAGCCGGAGATTATGTCGCTCACGTCACTTGAATCAGGACGCAAAGATCGTGCATTGACGGTGATGGAAGGAGTGCGTGCCGTTGGTCTAGATCCGTGTTTTGCAATGTCGTCGGTATTCTCGTCCATGCAGTCGTCTGTATATCGCAATGGACCAAGTCATATGGCGCTAACGAAGAAGGATATCAAGATTGCGCGGGAAAAGTTTGGTGACCTGGCACCAATTGAGCAAGAATGGCCTGTGACGCCGATCCCACAAGTATTGGAGACCCAGGCAGCAGGGCTGATTCTGCAGCAGGAAACGTTTCGCAGACTAAAGCGACAGCAAGTGAACCGCATCGATGAACTCTTGCAGATGTTGCCTATCACGACCAATATGACCATTAACTTGCGCAAACAATTGTTGCGCATGTCGCTTGCTAGTAAACACGCATCGTGTCCGTCGTGATAGAGAAACGATCTGTAAGGAATACGATAGTGGACGTAGTCTCATTGAGCTGTCGACTGTACACAATTATCCTCCTGTGTCGCTTATGCGAGTGATTCTTCGTGCCAAGGGCAAGAGCCAGCTTGAGATCAAGGTAGGTGGTTTCTCTTTATTATGCTGTGGCATCTTACCGTACTTTACTAATATGCTTTTGTGTTCGTAGAACGCGCTGACAAAACCTGCAGTGCATCTTTCAAAGCGAGATCAGCATGAACTGCGTAAAGCTATCGAGTACGACAGTATTCACAAAAGTGATCCATTCATTGGTGCACCCAAGTATAATGCTGACTCGTTGGAAAGAGCCATTGAGCATTTTTTAAAGGCCAAGGGGATCCGTCTCAAGTACGTCGTGTTTGAGCAATTGTTTTCGTAGCAAGCAGTCATGGCAGTAAACTAACAATCTTTGTTCGTTTGTTCCATTGGCAGGACCCAAAGCGAATTATGCGCAGACCAAATTGTGAGTCACGGCCGTCGTGTTATCTCGCCCGATATTTTGCTTCTCGATCCCGTGATTATCAACGGTGTGCCTATCCGATGGATTGATGCCAAGAACTATTATGGTGCTCACATTGTAAGCAAGCGTCTGATTTCAACTCAGCTGTCAAATTACGTCAAAGAATGGGGTCCTGGTGCCATTGTGTTTGGTATGGGCTATAGCGACATGTTTTCACTGCCAGGTGTCATGTGTTTGGACACGACACCATTTCCCAAGACGCGAAAGGAAGCTGCAAAGATCCGCATTAAATCCTTTCTATACTCGTGTCTCAATGTTTTTCGCTGGAAAAAGCATTTGGGTAGTGAGTTGACAAAGAAATACTTTAGTAGTATTGAAGACGACGCATCGGTAAAATCGTCAACCCCGTAGTGAACCAACCCGACAAAACCGAGGAAACTGATAAAACCGAGGAAACCGATAGACAAAAAGACGTATATATGCACAACACTTTCTAGGACATGTTGACTCTTAATCTACTTTGATTCGGCAACATTTTCTTTTTTTTCCAAAAACATCACATGAGATTTCTAAAATCACGTTCGAAATACCTCCATTTCCGTAAAATAATAAAAAAAAAAACCCACCACTGTACGAAATTAATTAATTATTAATTAATTTCCTTCTATCTCTCAACCACATGATCTCTCGTCAACATCCACGCACTTGGTTCTATTTAATCGAATGTCTACGTAATCCTTCACGTAGTGACTTTGCATTTGTACCACATGAATATGTTTCAATACCACAACAAGCTACGAATGCAGACCAAGTCTCACCAAGTGATGAGAGCACTCCTATTAACTCACGGTTCTTTCGTCTCGATTATTACGATATTGAGTGATTTAAGCTCATTTTGTCTCTGTCTCTCTGTCTCTTGTAGACCCGAGTATCGCCAGAAACGATTCGTACATCAACGCAATGCGTTCTTTGCTTTCCATTTACTTGCCATGGGAGCTGCAGGTGTCGCGTGTGGATGGTTAACACTCTTTCCCATCTCTCCTGGAAGACTCTATGATATGCAGGTTGATGTGTTTCAAGCGAAACACGAACATGCTCAATTCTTTTTCCGTTCGTGTCTACATCTCGGTACAGTCTTTGGAGCTGCTGCTGCTGGATACTGCGGTGATCGATTGGGTCGAGCTGGCACGTTG
Source organism: Peronospora belbahrii (assembly GCA_920618645.1). NCBI lineage: Eukaryota > Oomycota > Peronosporomycetes > Peronosporales > Peronosporaceae > Peronospora > Peronospora belbahrii. The sequence goes on along the minus strand of CAKKTJ010000326.1, from coordinate 702,636 downwards.
GAACTTGCAGCAATCCTATTTATTCTAGGCTGGGTCCTCATTGGCGTCGCGTATGGAGAACTCACCGTCTTGATTGGAAGATACCTCCTAGGCGCTGCAGCTGGGATGATCGATGTGATTGTACCCGTCTACCTGGCTGAAGTGAGCGCTGCGCATATTCGTGGACGAGTGATTTGTATGCAGATGTTTGTTTCAGCGATCGGGCGGATCATTTATTCGGCACTTGGAGCGCTCTTCATGTATCTAAGCCGACAGTATCTGGGCTTCAATCTCAGTGAATGGAAAGTGCTAGCGCTCATTGGGCTCGTGCCTGCATTAATGCTATTGCTGTTTGCACAAAAGCTCCCTGACTCGCCTACGTGGCTCATCTCACGCTACGATGATCGAGAAGCTTCATTTCAAGTATTATTTAAACTTTATAATAATGATGAACGAGTTGCAGAAGATGAGACTAATGCTATCATCCACGCAAAGGTGCTGGCAGCGACGGACAGGCGCCACCACGGCGCATTCTTTCGCCCAGTACTTCTTTGCGCTGCTCTCTTCACGTTACGTGCCGTGAGTGGATTCCTTCTCGAGCCAGTAATTGCGCCAACGCTTGCTAAAGCTAGCAGCAAAGGCGTTGGAGGAATTCACACCAATGTCTCTTTCGTCCTCACAATTTTCGGTGTTGCTGTGGAAGGCGCTGAAGAAGGTCTCATTGCCGTGACTATGGCTGTTGCAGTGGCTGCTGCGGTGGGTGTGGTAGCGTGCTTTTACTTCGTTGATACCAGAGGACGACTTGCGGTGCTGCAATGTGGATGTTGCTTGGTGACGTTAGCTTGCGCCTTTCTATGGGTGTCCATCTCTCGAAATGCACAGCTAATGGCAAGCAACGGCGTGGCACTCAGCGATATGGGCTGGGCTGCCATGCTGCTAGCAAATGCCGGTCACCAGCTCAGTCTCGGCGTTGTGCCCGTGATCATGGTCAGTGAGCTTTTTACTGTAAAGCAGCGTATGGGTGCTGTGAGTCTCGTCATAATGTGGGAAGCAATTGCAAACATCGGGCTTGCTTACGCACTACCAATGCTCCGCGAGTCCATTCTCCGTCCAGTGTCTATGTTTAGCATCAGCGTCGGTATTGTAATGGCGTGTAATCTCGCCGGACTTTTCTTGTCGTGGTGGTATATTCCTGAAACTAGCAGACGTAGCCTCCAAGATATCGAAGCTGTTCTATGCGGATGGCAACCTGCAACTCCTCGCCGGAGCAACTCCTCGCACGTGCGGCTTGAGTATGGAAGCAGCGATTGATCACCGGATACGAGCCCAACTCACAAGTTTGAATTACATTGCAAATAGATAGGTGCCTATGGACTCTTCTCGCGTTATCAGGTGCTCGTCGGAAAGACTCAAATGATGAGCACAATGACGATTCCTCCTCGTAAAATGTTTCATCTTGTTGACCATCAATTGCTACTTCATCCAGCGTGGTCATGACCTGTTTATACGAGCGACACCACCATGACCCCGTGCGATATTTAAGACGTCCGTACCAACTCAAACTGCGCGAGTCATCAAGAAATGCATGCATGTGCACGTGATCAATGCTATTGAATGGTGGCACGTGAAACGAATACCGAACACGGTTTGCATCGGCATCTTCATGTACATCTTGAAATTCCTGTGGCTGTAACTCAACGCATTCCGTCTCCGTTCCTTCAATCATCACTTCTTCAGCTATACGATGCATTCGTGCAAGTAATCCACGATGGTTAGCAGCCAATTGATTCACATTGCGAATATGTACACGAGGTACAATCAGCACATGATTAGGGACAACAGGACGCAGTGGACGAAACACAACAACGTGATCATCCTGATATAGGAATGGCTCGGACTTTGTACGTGCAATCTCACAGAAACGACAGCTACGCACTTGTCCATTACGATGATATCGTACACCTTTGCGCTTTGAAAACACAGCAACCTTTAAACGTGGTGAAGGAGACATTCGAGTGGTGCATCAATTCATACGAGACGTCCTTTGTCTTGTAATTCCTCTTCAGTTATGAGGCCTTTCAAGCTAGTAGCCACAAACCTCGTGGTGGCCTCTCCCCCCCCCTCTCACCGCTTAGCTGAGAGGGGGGCGATGACACCCCTCCCTGCGGTTGTCGCTTCGCAGAGAGAGATTGCGAATATCTTTTACACCTTTTGTTTCTGATAAATGATACACAATGCAAAAACCAGATAAACGGTTGCGCAATGTGGACACGAACGTTTTAATGGTCATTTTTAGCCCGCACCACCGAAATCAACTTCGAGAAGCTTTTGGGCAATTATTGGATAAAAACCAGAACATTCTCCAAAGTGTATTCTTTATGATCGCGGAAACAACCTGGTCCGTGCCATCAAAAACTGATACGTGGACTCGGCCACGGCGGAATCCAGTATTCAGAAACGAAAGGTCTGACCAGGTTGTATGCATCATACAAATACATTAATTGATGTTTTAATTGATCATACCATACTAAAACCCCGAAAGCTTTTATCCTGCGAAGAAAAACTGTTTCTATTTATTAGAAAAAACACAACAAAGCACTCGTTCTATTTCATTAGCTGTATTTTAACTGCCCAGTTGTCACCGTCACCTTATAATACAGCATTGACCGACGACTTTCTTCTATCTCAACCATCAGTCTCATACGCGTTAGCACGGTGTTTCGGCACAAATTGGAAATTGGCTGGCACAGGACCAAGTAACATCTCGGAAATCTTGACCCAATCAATTGCCTGATCGCTAGCCATCAATGTCTCAAGGTCGTTGCGTCCATAATAAGGCGATGGGCGGTCATTAATACGCTGAGGAAGAGTCTCCAACAAACCCACTGGAATGTAGCGGCAAAGGAATGACTGCCACTCGAGCAAGTAACGACGCGTCCGATTGACGCCCTTTTGATCAGAACCCCAATGTTCGAGTCCAAAACAAACAAAATCCTTGAGCAAGTCGAAGCGTTCTGAGGCCGAAATATCCCAGTGACGACGCTCTTTGATCTCAGTAGGAAGCCACGGCTTAATGAGTGCACCGCGTGCCAGCATACACGTGTCGAGCTTGCCGTTTTGCAGATGGTCGTCAAATTCTTCGTATGAAAGAACATCGCCACCACCAATGAACGGTACCGGTGGCGAATGCGTGTCATTCATGCTGCTTGTTCTTGCGTCGCTGCACTGGAAAATGTAATCCCAGTCAGCATTCTTTGTGTAGCGCTGCAACCTTGAGCGACCGTGCACCGTAATAGCGTCGATGGATTGTGAGGCGCGGAGCTTAAAGTCCGCAGTAACAACCGCGGCGTTCACGTACGCCAGCGAAGCGCGCACAGACAGTAGCTTAGGGACTAATTTATGGGCACTCGGCTGTTTCTCGCTCCATCCGGTGCGAAGCTTCACGGTCAGCCCTGGGGTGTTCACTGTGCCACCTGTACGCATGCGCGTGCCAAGCTCTAGTCCGGTTAATGCACCAGACACAACCTCAAGCAGTCGAGGTGGCCGGGTCATTAAAGCAGATCCAGCGCCAGAGCGACACACGATATCAATGGGACAACCCATGTTAATGTCAACGAAATCAATATCGGTCTCCCGAGCAAGAAGCTCGCACGCACGGGCCATTTGGTCGCTAAAGGATCCCGCTAGCTGTACACCAAAAATATCCTCACTCTTGTGACGTCGCAACAATGCCCACTCTGACTGCTGAGCCTTCAGTAGGTTTGTAGCCATGGCCATCTCACCGCACGTAATATCAGCGCCGGTTTGCTTCAGCAACCGACGGAATGGCAAGTTGCCAACGGTAGTAAGTGGGGCAATGTAAATCTTCCTCTTGAAGTCAATAGGCTTTCGTTCGGCCAGCAATGGGCTATCATCAGCAGGCTCCGTCTTCATATATTGAACGTCAGATTCAATTTTCATAACTTCTGCAGGCTCCATCTCCATATGTTGAACGTCAGATTCAATTTTCACATCTTCTGCAAGCTCCAATTGCATGGGTTCGGAAGCTAACAGCAAATTCCTTGCAGCCAACGTTTCGCTAGTCGCAGTAGCTTCAGCAAGTGTGACGGAAGAAGTGTCGCCTTGCGTCTTAACCTCCTTCGTTTGATCGTTACACTGCTGACATTTGCCACCGTTTTTCTTTGCTTTCTTCATCTGCTGCTTTGACTGGAAGTCGTACGTACCTTTACGCAGCTTCATCCGCAAATCATGGTTCAAGTCGTTCACCTCATCGCCCACATCATGATCCAGTGCCTCGACGTAATCTTCACGTTTTACATTATGATAATCGTCATTTACCTTCTCAATATGTGCGTTGGCAAACCGACAAGCGACACCGTAGCGACAGTAGCCTCTGGCATCAAACACCGGGCAACGATCGCCCAAGTCCTTTGGTTTACGCTTCATATAGTCATTAATGTCATGGTTAAACTTGCATTTGTCACCAAACTGACAGCTCTCGCCAGAGGCGACAGGACGGCACAACATGTCTGCCGGATCTGGTTCAGCATCTATCGGGCGCTTTTTAAAAGTTCCACCCCGTTTTTTCTGGCCTTGATTGCACTCAATCCTCACTGTATTGACATTGTTGGTACCACTAGCTTCGTTACTGATATCCTTTGGTGCTGACTTGGGTTTTAAATACCTACAACGTTATAACGTCTTGTTAGTGAAGAGCAGGGATAGAGACAACGATTGATATTAAAAGCAATACGGACACTTTTTGAATAGGAGCTTCACCAGGACGTTGTTCAACCAGTGGCAATTCAATTGGAATGGATGTAGCAATAGTACAAGTCTCGTGGCTCTTGATCGACGACGTCACTTGGTGCGTCTTCATGCCAACTGCTTGATGAATGGACACAAAATGATTGATTGGACAATAATAAGGACGCCAGCCTTTCATAGTTGTTAAGTTCGGTTTTGCTCGTTTGTAACAATCTTACCCATTTTGTGCAAAAGCTTTAAATTTAGACACAACTTTATTTTAAAGTTTTTAACTCTAAAACTCAAACGAATCGTCACCGTCCTCGTCATTCTCAGCGACATCATTGCGTTCCTCTAGCAAAGCTTTGATACGCGCAATTGCTGCAGACGATGACATGATTGAGCACGAATTATGTCGCTTCACAGCTGTTAGCACGATATCTCGATCACCTGTTTGAGCGGGTTCCATGTCATCCAGTACGACAGCAAGACTACCCTCGGTCATTTTCGCTAGCTGCTTGCAAGCGTGTTTACCAGCATTCCGTAGCCACATTTCGCGTGACTGCAGGAACGATGTAAACTCATCTAGCGGCAAGCTTAAGACACGAGCATTCATCTCAGGTAACAATGCCCTTGCGCCATGATCTGTAAGCTCATAGAAAACAGTCTCTGTTCCGGTTCCAGGTTTTAGTGCAAACACACCAGCGCGATAGATACTCAGTCGTCCGCGAAGCTGGTGAGTCACTAGCTCTGCAACTGCACGCGTCACCACATGAACTGCACGCTTTTGACGAGCCATACCTGTGCGCTCAAGGAATACTGAATCGCAACGAATGGCAAAGAATGACCGAATTGAGGACAAGTGCTGCTTGTCAATGGTAGCAAAACATCCATACGGCTTTTCAGCCTTCAAAGACTTCTTGTTTTTCGAAGCAGTTGTCTTGACCACAATTTTTGATTGAGAAGGTGGGGCAGGCCCTACAGCAGTAGATACACGGACTGTTTCACGAACCTTACGAAGGACTGCGAGAAAGAGTCCGTGGGTGTCGTTATGGTGAGGTAATACACGAATACAACGCTCAAGATGCATCTCATTGCACTCTTCAGATGTCGGGGACCACATGGACGGACGGAGACGATGCCGCTGGTGCTCTGGGACATCCTTCCAGGACGCCACGTCAAGAACATCCCATTTGGTTATGCCATGCGAGCGCTTTAGTCCTGCTAGAACATCCTTGGTCTCAACAAGTTCCAGCGCACCCTTCGAGCGGCGAAGCAGCTCAGCTATCACTGCCTCGTCTTCGATCGGGTTTAATGATCGTGTGCTGTACAACAACGTACCACCAGTACGCAGAAGAGTCAGCGCATGTTCTACCAGACCCACTTGGCTGAGGTGGTGTACCAGCGCTTGCTCAGGACTCCAAGTACGCCACTTCTCCGGAAGCTTGCGGATCAAACCATCTCCAGAGCACGGAGCACAGCAAATGACACGGTCAAACAGAGCATCAGCAGCTTCCGGAGTAGGAAACTCCTCTGCTTTATGCGCTGTCACGACAAGCTTGCGCTCTAGTGGCAGTGTTCGAGTCAAATTTCGTACCGCCGACGCCGCCGCCGTGGCGTCGCGTTCGTTTACAACCAGCAAGCTTGTCGCGCTAGAGCTGGTCGCATTTTCAGCGCTAGCAGAAGAAGAAGGAGACAGATACTCCGTCACAATAGGCGCACGATGTTCACCACCACCGCAAAGATCCAGAATGCGTTGACCAGGCTGCACATCCAAGAACGCCGGCAGCACAGTAGCAGCAGGGTCTTGTCGGAGAAGTGTGCCCAATAATCCTTGTGCACGCACATACGTGCTAAGCGCTTTCAGCCCTTCTACCTTCCGAAATGTCTTACTATCAACCGACAATTTCCACAACCTCTTCTCAAGAGACCACGGCTCGGGTGCAAACTGTACCTGCATTTTACCGTCTCTTGTAGACGTCGGCACTGTCACTTCAATCAGATTAAAGTCCATTTCCAAGGTTCCTGTCACGATCTCACTCAAACTGGTGTAATTGCCATTGACACGTAGATATACTGGCAGCGGTTCTTTCAAGCATGCCAAAAAGCGTACAAATTCATCCTTTTCGAGTCCCAAACAGCGTTCATAGAAATTCTCAAACGCACGATTCTCTCGGTCGAACTTACGCCATACAATCTTCTCGGCCTTCTCCTCCCTGTATCTCTTCTTTCTCTCGTTCACAACATGCTGTTCCGCCTTGAAACACGCGCGTTTGCCCTTCTTCTCTTTGTCCAGTTCTTGCATAAAGTCACTCACTTTATCTCCATCCTCCAATGACGGTAGCGGGATGACTGCAGCTAGATTCATATCGTCCGACAAGTCCAAGTCGCTGTCATCAATGCTCTTCTCCTTCTTATTCTGATGCTTTTGAGACTTTGTAGAGCTTGAAAGAGCCGATATACTACGATGAGATGCAGTCGTGATTTCTCCCACCTGCTTCCTTTTCTTCTCACGTCGTAGCGTCGCGCGACTTTTAGTGCCCATAATATCTATCCTACGTCACAGTATGACGAATCACTTTGACTGGCTGCCGTTCAATAAGTTACATAAAGAGACTTGTGATCAACTATTTGATCCAATCGTTGCCTTCTATTCGATTTCTGTTCCACTGTCCATCTTTTCTACCAATCAGCGTACGGTATCTATTCCCAGGGGGAAATTAACACATTCCGCAACGAGATGGAGGCGGCAACGGAGCATTTCCGCACTTTACTACGTGCGTGCGTGGGCGTGAGTGCCGCGGCAGCGGCCTTTACAGATATCCAAGACTTTACTACTCGTGTGCAAAATGTTGATCCATCTATTGGTCTTACCAGTGAGGAATTACGGTATTGGGATTTTCTCTGTAAAGAGTCTCTCTCATTGGTCGAAACGTTTGCGTTCTTACTCGCTAGTACAAACATTTCTACCAATAAAATGCTGAGTCTATTACGAATATTGTTACTTCATCCATCGTTGCACTGTTCCGGGCTTGTACGATTCGTGCGAATGACGTTCAAAGGCTTTAAATTGACCAAGCGCTGGGATACTTTAAATGTTGTTTCAACTCAATTACTGGACGCTATTTACGCAAAAATACTGCAAAAGGATACTCGAGAAGAAGCATTAGGGTTGTATATTGAAGTCCTTTCAGGGTTTCAGCATTCGGCCGAACTGTATGAAAAAAATGTGATGAAACTTGTGAAATTGGCGGAATTATTCGGTACAGAGGACAGTGAGGAGAAGAAAGAGATGGTGCATGATTTATTAGTGCTATGTGCTGCTCTGGAACATTGCCATCGAGGCTATGAAGCTGAAGCCATGACGCTTCGTAGAGCCATGCGCGTGAATTTTGGATCTCATGTGGCTCGACCTACAGCTGCTGAAGCTGAAAGATTGTTGCGAGCCAGTGCATGGGTGCTTTCGGTGGATAAATTGCATGCCATGCTGCCTTCAATAGAAGGAAAATGGATCACGGATGAGTTTGTTGGTGATCAACATGGCAGTGGAGGTCTCGTAAACGCAGGCTCAGTATTGTTGAAAGCGACGATAAACTGCTTTGCACATGAAGTGAAGGCGACGATGGTGGACCCGAAATTAAAGCATAAAATGGAGCTGACAGGGTGTTTACTCCAGCGAATGCCGGAGATGCAGGTGTTGTTGTCATATCCCGAGTCGATCGAAGCTTCGACGTGGGAACTTGAAGGACATTGGAGGCAGTTGTATGACGAGAAAACTTTTGCAACGGCAATTACATCGATGGCTTCGATTTCAGTGCCGACTTGGAACTGTCGAGCGTGTACGATGAACAACGAAGATAGCGCCACGAGTTGCACGACTTGTGGAACAGAGCGACCGGTGGATGTCAATGCGCCAACGTTCCCTAGCAGTACCAAAGGGAGCAACCCTGCGCCGTTCTCAGCAGTATTTAGCTCAGATTTGTCATTTATGCGCATGCGATGGTCGCGTGGCGAGCAGCAGGGGGTATGGCTTGCACGGAAACAGATTATCGATACTTCTTTTGACCTGGCAACGTCTCTAGTAGCCGCAAATGACGCAATGATGGATTCAACCGACTTACCAGCGTTTGTTTTTTCTCCAGAAGGAAATCCAGCCAGTACTTTAGTGCTGGAGCGAGCATTGCTATCAACGTCAGATCATACCGAGTTTACTGTTCAAGTGTGGATTCGCCCGGAGCGTTTGCCTTCAGGAAACAAAGCTCAAGTGGTGTTGGCTAATGGGTATGATTTTAAACTATTATTGACGAGCGCTGGGTATTTGGTGTGGGAGATAGCAGGAGCTCGTTGTGTTGTAACGTCTCGTGACACTGTGCAGTATGGCGTATTCTGCCACGTGACACTTTCATTTGGCCAAGACAGGGTGGTGCTTCTGATTAACGACCTGATGGCAGGCGAAACTGCAAAACCTAATGATGTAGGTCCTTCTGCACCAGAAGCATCGCTGCTTACTATCGGTGGCAGCTTTGAAAGCTGTGATTCGCATGAAAAAGGAAGAGCGCCGAGCTGTTTTTATGGACAGATACTCGACCTGCGCATTTGGTCGACGCAGCTATCCAAATTGAATGAACATTGGAGTATTTGGGACGCCTTAACTGGTCGAGAAGAACATCTCGTGGGATATTATCCACTTGTCGGTGACTCGGAGCGATTACTGATGGATTTATCGAACCATGAAAACCATGCATGCGTATTTGAAGGATATCAGTCAAACGATGCTATTCATGATGCAGCAATATCGTCGATCCGTAATTTTGCTCCTGCAACTCCGACAGGCACTGTCCCTGTAAAAAATGCATTTGCTGTATCCCTTGGAAGCGCTTTTTTTGGCAGTGGCAAGTTCTCTTTATCCGACGGCTCAAGTGAAGGAGCATGCGGTCTTTGGGTAGATTGCAGAGAATGTGGGGCCGCATTATGGCGGCAGAATGCTGTCTGCATTGCAAGTGGCTTTCAATCAAGACTATCAATCGCGACCGCAGCGTCACGTGAAGCGCCATCTTTACGTAATAATGTCATCTTTGCGCTATGTGAAGCCACTTTTTGGGATCTCGTTCCGCTATTGCCTGAAGCAGCTATTATAGCGCGTGTTGTGAGTGACGATGGGAGGTCGTCAGTTCAGCATTTTGATGGCTCTGCAATGTTGATCAACGTTAGCTCAGACGTTGTAGCGCCTGGGATTGTAATGTACGACTTAGGGCTGTACATTTGGTCGAAAAAGCAGGGCAACCCTTTGTCTCGCGTATTCCGCATTGCTGGAGGTCCTTCTACCTCCCCGTCCGACATTCAAATTAAGTACGAGTTACCAGCGCGTATTTTATCAGTCGCCATTGGTGGCGTTGGCGTGGTATTTGAAGTTGCAGTGGATCTTGAGCTTGCACTCCGTATGGAGCCAGGCAGTCCAGTCCGTGCTGGTTTAGTATTCCCTGCACACAAGGGCTCGTCCAGCCAGCAAAGCACAGTCGGGCTAAGGATATGGACGTTTGAATCGTTTCATACTAATTTGCTAAAGGACGCCGCAAACTCAATTTTGGGAACAGTATATTCCCCTCTTCAACCAGAAGGCTCAAATGGTGACAATAGTAAGGTCAGTACTGACAGTGAGACCATTATGTGCACCAGGGTAAGCACGGATGGCAGCGCCATTGCACAAGAGTCACATGGTTGTCAAACGTGCAGTTTGGTGCATGATAATAGTCTCTGCCGGGTTTGTGCTGCCGTTTGTCACGAAGGTCACGAGCTAATTGCGCTGGGCGTGACCACGACAGCTTGTGCTTGTCATGTCCGTGGTAGTGGCCTTTGTCGATGCAATAGAGCTGTCGAAGTCTCTAATTTTCCGATGCTTAACCGGCCCGTGAACGCATCCCTATGGAGATGCAGCAAGTGCACAGTGATAAATAGCATGGATCTCAAGCAATGCAGTGTATGCGGCAACAATATACCCGAGCTAAATGCTAGTGTCAGTCCTGCACCACCAGAGTCCACCTCCACAGTATTGGCGCTGGTTGAACAGTCAAAATCTGCGGCGGATTGGTCGTGTAAAGCGTGTACGATGTTCAATAACGCAACTGCTACAAAGTGCTCTGTCTGCGATACCCCGAGACCGAAGCAAGCTGAACCTGAAGTTGCTGTAGTTAAAAAGGAGGAAAACAGTAACAACGGACTTACGACTCTTTACTACGCGGCAGAGGATGCAGCAAAGCAAGATCATCCAATGGCGATACAGCCTACTAGTTCTTGGATTTGTTCGGCATGCACGATGGAAAATGAAGCTTCAGATACAACATGTCACATGTGCGCAACGATACGGGAGATCCCTGTTGCTGCTGCTGTTGACCCCTCTGTAGTGGCGGTGGCGTTGCCTGCTCCTAAGCTTGATGGTAAGCCTCCGTCTACTCCGATAAGCATGGACCTCGATAGAGGGGATCGGGTGATCAGCTCTGAGCCTACCGTGAATTTGCACGCTTTTAAGCTTAAGAACATAAAGTATCTGGAAGAGTACAAGCGCACGGCAGCTCTTGCATTCAGCCACTTGTCAGAAGTTGGAATCATGCACGACTCGGTGTGGGAAACTACCGGGGGCAAGATGCATGTTGTGCTCGACAATAGCTTTGTAGGTGAGTATATTCGCGGCACTTATTTGGAGAAGGATGGAAAATTGAGCGGGCTTGCTCGGCTGACGGAGGAAGGAGTATGGAAACTTGATGGCAAATTTAAGAAAGCTAGTCAAACCCAATTTAATGCATGCACGCTTTACTGGGACAAATCAGCTTCTCGGTTCGACGGAAAATGGTATCGTGGCGATGGGTCGGGTGATTGGAAGTGCCTTGCGTCACCTTACGCATCGGACTTTTGCGGACTGGCTCCGATAGACCCGGTAAAAAAGCCGAATGAGTTTCAGCCATACTACGCGGGTATGGTGAACATGAATCAGAATTTGACGAACGTGTGCTACCAGAATAGTTTTCTTCAAACTCTTTATATGACTCAAGACTTCCGGCGCTTAATTTTGTCGTGCAACGCTCAAAACTATTTGGCACCGTATGTAGAGAACAAAATGAGTGGTGGAAACATTTTGACAACAGTACAAGATTTATTTGCTCAGATGACTGCTTCGCAAAGGCCCTACATAGCCGCGCACGCCTTACAGCAATGCCTCCCCGTTGAGTTTAAGAACGGTCGTCAGCAAGACACCTCGGACTTTGCACATTTCTTGATTGAGTCTCTTAGCCAACAACTTAGCCAGCATGAGGACACTACGGACGACATCCCATCAATTTTCGGTGGTCATCAAGCAACAATTTTGGCGTGCAAGACGTGTGGCAAGAAATCTGTAAACCAGGAGTATTTTTGGGAATTGTTGTTGAACATGATTGATTTACGTTATACGCCTATCACCAGCATTTCCGCAGTGAGTGGATCTTCAATGGATATCCATACCCCAGAGGGTTACGAGCGTTTAAACACTGATTTGAACAAGGATCGCACGGGCGCACCATACGTGTATTTGTGCGTAAAGCGATGTCCAGAACGTGCGATTACTGATAGTTCGATGGAAGTTGATAGTGAACGAGTCATGGCAGTTACGGAATTGGTGGTAAAGGTTGTTTTGAATACTGATCCAAAACCTTCCATGCCAGGATTTGAGCGCGTGGAGCTTGATCTTAATGTTGGTGGTGGTGCTACTGCTGGCATAAAGAAGCAAGTCTATTTATTTTTCCGTCGCGAGCCGAATGGGTCGCCCATTACTGATCTACAAGTGATCTATGGCAATGAATCGATTCCCGATGGCTTCAAGCAAATCCAAGTGGACCTCAACCAGGGCGAAGGCTGTAAGGTATACTTGTGCTATCGTTGCGATATGCCAATCACGGATCTGAAAATTGTCAACAGCGGAATTCCGGGGTATCGAATGGTGGACCACCTACTAAATGTTAGCCATGAAGATGCGGCAAAGCAGTATCTTGCACTGAAAGTTGGGGGAAATGAACCTTGTCTGACTGACTTGAAGCTTGTTGAAGGCAGCGCTGTGTCGGCATACGAAAAACAAGGATGGCAGTCAATCGGAAGTCCCTTTTCTTCAGCGCTTCTCACTGAACCTTCTTTGGATAACGAGCCTTTTATACCAGCACAGCTAATGATTCGACGTGGTCATGGTAACCCTATTTTTGCCATCGATGTATTTCGTGCGCCCCGTCAGGTGCCTAAGTACAACGACTACGAGGTAATCGATCTTTTACCAGCTGAAAGCTCAGTTACGAATGCTATTGCTCAACTTGAGGGTGAATGGATGGGAACTGAAGAAACTGACCGCGGGCGGAAGGCGGTGCGGATGCGCACTGTATCCGAGTCAATATTGGATGCGTTACTTGTGAAAGGAGTATTAGACGATAAAGGGGAGCTATCTTGTATTGCAACCCGCGTTTTGACATGGTCGGACTCAATTAGAGCACATGCTGCAGGAGCTGTTGTGCCTGCTTTATCTTCTTCAGATGAAGTTGCGAATTGCAACGGCAACGATGCTCCCAAAGTTTATCGTGTTTTTGGTTATTGGAAGAACTCAAAAGTACCACATGCACAACTTTTCGATGTGGAACTACGACCTGCACCCAATGGTGTAAGCGGTGCTTCGGGAGATATACTGTCACAAGCAACACTAGTGCAATCGTATGCCATTGCCGGAACAATCGGAGATGGAAGAGGAAAATCTATTGTGATTCATGGCATTCAAACATCGAGACAGGTCAAGACGAAATGGCCAATTTCTGGAATTGTGGTCTTACGTGGCGATGAGCCCGTACCCGATGGTGTCGAAGTTGTTCGCGAGACGTGTTCTGGTCGTTCAGGAAATTTGCTGGCTCAGACCGCGTCGCCTCACTCCTTGTATCTAGCACTGAAACGCGAGGAGGCGCCGGTCAACGGTTACATTACAGATGTTTGCGTGATTTATGGTGAAATTGATGTTGTCCCGGAACACTATACGTGTATTCAAACAACGCCTGCAGGATATTCTGCCAACTTGAACGATGGTACATCGGGTGTGCCCATTTTCATTTGTTTTAGACGGAGTGGCGGCGCTGCAGCAGCGAACACTGAAAGTGCGCCCTCCAAAAGTTTAATGGATCTCTTATTGATGTGGACTTCGGGTGCACAGCCTGACGCAGTTCCAACCGGGTTCACAAAAATTCAGCACACTCCTCTTGGTATGGAAGCTAATTTGAATCAAGGTACTACTGGTGTGGCAATTCACATCGGCGTTTCGAAATGCGAGACGACCGATGTTGTCAAGCCACTGGAAAATCCTCTTAACGGCGAATACGAAATCACGAGCTCCCCATTACCAGCGTTTGGTCGGTTCCTCAGTCTGTCGGTCATAGAGGATCTAGAAGACGCTCGTTTGGTGGAAGGCAACTTTGGTATCGTTCTGCATAGTCAGCTCATTGGATCAATGAGTGGAATTCTGTTCACCTCGAAACACCAGCAGGTGGACAAAAAGGACCACAAGATTGTTGGTACGTGGAAGATTGAGGGCCCAATGGCCGGTGAAGCTGGCGCAAATATGAACAACTTCGTACCGGCAAGCTATCCATTCGAGCTGACCGTGAACGAGTCAGGTACAGAGTTGGATGGGTGGTGGAGTGGTGTTGAGGTCCCTCCTGGCAATGGATCTAAACCAATGGCCTCTGCTGTCACTCTAAGCAGTGGCGGAACCTCGAGCAATACAGCAGTGTTTGGTTCGATTCCTGCTGTTATCGGTGGTAGGTGGAAACTGATAAGAAACTCTTACGTGCATGTGGCATTCAAGAAGGACTACAGCACCGAGTGGCAAGATGGCCAGCTTGTTTTCTCGGAGCGCGTGTGGCGCCACGATATTGAGTCTATGTTGTCGCGTTTCGTCGCTACGCGCACGTTGGGAGGTGATAATGCACTATTATGCAGCGTCTGTCAGCGCAAGACCGAGTCGCGGACGCACACAGTAATCGTTGAGCCGCCAGAGCACCTGATTATTACTCTAAAACGCATGTTTTACGATTGGAGCCAGCAAAAAGCTTGCAAGTGCCTCCATGACGTACGATTTCCTGCGCTATTGACGCTACCTTCGCTAACACCTGAAGAAGAGGCTGCAGTTTATGGTTCAAATAGTGGTGATGTAACATGCGCAAAGCAGCCGAATCAGTCGCGTCGCTATGGTTTATATGGAGTGCTTGTTCACTCGGGGCTTACAGCTAACTCAGGGCACTACTACAGCTTCTGTCGGGAGAGTGACGAAAGCACGCGTCAATTGCATCTGGAGGACTCATCTCTTTCTCCGTGGATCAAGTTTAATGACACGAAGGTAGAGCGGTCCAATTGGAAAGAGATCAACCGGTTGGTGGCTAGCACTGTGTCAGACACGGTTTATTTGCTGCTCTACAAGAAGCTCTCATACGAGCCAATGCCTTGGATTAGTGGCGCAGACCAAGATGCGAATCCCGTGGAAAACGTAAATTCTGACGACGACGAGGCCATGCTTTTGGCTAAGGCCATGGCGCTATCCATGTCGGCGGCTAAGCACAGTCAGTATCAACAGACTGAGGAGGACGAGGAAGAAGAAACCAAGGGCGATTCCGAACAATCTGGAGAATTTGTCCGTGCTTTCGACGACTCTGGTGACCAAGACACTTCTCAAAAAGGTATTGCCGGCGAGAGATTGTGAATATTCGTTATGTCATTGCTAACTTGACTTTGTATTCTTGTAGGTTGAGGAAGAAAACACGGCATATTTGTACGAGATGGGTGCAACATCATCTAGCGCGCTTCATGCGGACAATTTACACACGCTTTTGATGTTACGCCACTCGCTACCGTTGCATTTACGTGCGCTGTTAGATGAAGTTTGCTAATAAAAACATGTGCATGAATGGATTCATGTAACTTGGTTAGTGGTGAATGCATATAGAAATATTTCCCAAAGTTGTAAAATGAAGCATGCATTGTATTAATTATCACTCTTACAGGAAGAAGCTACGAATGGTATAAGTAGATCTAACTAAGCCGTTACAATTAAACTACGCGACTGGAATGCAAGAAAACGAACGACCTCCATTACAAAGCGAGTCAAGTCTTTCATGCAGCAGCAGCGACAATAGCGTGGCGTTTGAACACGCCAGTCTGCTCGCCTTGCGCCTGTTCCCATCTCGCAAGTTTGCTGCGGTATGTCTGAATGAGAAACTTGAGGGCCGTGGGACCACCAATGACAGTCTCAAACTTGTCTCGACTACGTAAATCCAGCAGCGTAAGCTCAGGCAATCCCTCCGAAATGAAAAATACAGAGTTTGACGTAAGCTTCATACAGCCCCAGAGACGCAACTCCTTGAGACGAGTCATTGATGCAGCCACTTGCATAATGGCAGCATCGCTTAAACGTGAGCACTGCGATAAATTTAGTGAACGCAGCCCCGGTAGAAATTTACACAGTGACTGCACGCCCTTATCGGAGATCTTGTAGCAATAGCGCAGATTCAGGTCCTTCAGTTGGGGCAAGTGCATCGCAATTGCTGCCACCATCTTGTCGTCCACTTTGTGTGCATAACGTAAATTCAATCTTTCAAGTTGGGGGCAATGCTGTACAACATGGTCAATAGCACCATTGTCTACATTATGACATCCCCAAAGACTCAGATCGCGGAGCTGCGTGCACTGTGCAATGCCGCGAACATCTTCTCCATTCACGGTATGGCAGCCCAGCAAGTCTACAATTCGCAATGAGGCTGCATTCTTGCTCAACAGCTTCTTCAGCGCTTTCCGATCCACTGCCATGTCTCTAAATCTCAATTCTCTCAAGTTGCCACACATGCCTGCAAGAAGTCCAAGAGCTTCTTCATCCATTGATGCACATCGACTGAGCTCCAAAATCTCCAAAGACTTGAATGCTACTGCAGCACCTGCCGTTTTTAGCACGGAGGCATTAAATCCTTCACAACTTGCTAGACGAAGCTCTCGCAGTCCTGTTGGCGTTGAATGCTGTAGAATAGCCTTCCAAAACTCTTTTGATTCATTCTTGTACTTGAAATCACAAAGATGTTCCGTCTTGCTTTGACAGGCTTCACATTGTCCACAGTAGGACACCACGGAAGAAGATAATGGTTCTCCATGTAACAAAACTTTGGAACTACTTAATAGTGCAAACTGTTCTCGAATATTCAAAAAATTCAGCACGTGACGAAGATTCTCGCTCGCAAGAGTCTCAAACCCATTGCTTTTCATACTGGGCATTGTCGTCTTGAGAACAAAGGTCATAAGTAATCTACTGAATATAAAGTAGCAGTTAAAAGGTTATTCAGCTAGCCAAAAAGCTGTGCGGGTTTCGTGCGAACGTTGATTAATCCACTGATGCTGTGGGCAGTCCTTCAGCATCCCTTGGGTTGCTGAACGAAGGAATAAGAAACGACGGCCGGGAGAAGTCTAGCACTTAAATTGAAATAAGCACAAGAAGACTAACGGCGGACGTTAAGGTTGATAGAAGACGTAGAGGAAGAAGGGAGAGGTCGAATGTATTACGAAGATAGACAGCAAGAGGGAGAGAAAATGGTAAGTTGATTCTCGCCTGGTGATTGTGACAAAACGTGGTAAATTCAAGAATGAAGTAGTAGGAGAAGTAGTAGAAGTAACGGGATCGTTTCTCTCAGGTCCTGATTTTGAAAAGGTTGTAGTTTTATGGTGATGAGCACGTTTAGAAACGGGACAAGACATTTTCGTATTAAGTAAATATGAAGCAGCTCATGGGATAGAAAATGACGTGGCACCCTCTTCTTTTTGAAAAGGATCAAGGTAGATGGAAAAATAACCGTTTGAATGAATGCAAGTGCATGCTTAAAGAAGTGAAACCGAATCTGTAACTAGTAAGTAGCGTAGTAGTGGCAATTTGTAAGTATGAAGAACCGCTTGACGGTGACAGATACGATCAAAACCATTGCTAAGGTTACGGATTCCCACCATTGTCAAATCCTGTTTTTTTCACTTGTAGCGAACGCAGCTGAAGGGTGACACGTATCTCACCTTCTCGACACCATACATTCACACAAGCTACTATGAGAGAGCTGTCGATTACAATCGAAAGCTCTACAGTATAAGGAGGATGTTTGTATTTGCGTTCTAGAATTTGCTAGCATCTTCTACTGACAATTTGCTTGCGACAGTGGCAATGAACGATGTGACGATGATCAACTCCCTCCAAACCCTGATATTGACATGGTCTAGGTACACTACTACTAGCAATATCGTCGTCATTTGAGCACAGCCAGCCCTCGTGGCAGTGCGGCAACTCAATTAACCATTGAAGATTCTGTTGAGCCAGCATTGTTGTCACTAACTATGCATTTCAGCTATCAAGATGTTCATGATGAAGGTATTGTCGTGATTTCTGGCCGTTAACTACAGGCTGGCGAGAAACGGGCCAACGTTTATTATAAGTCACACCTACAATGGTCTTTGTGGCCGATGCAGAAATCTGGCAGGAAGATGTAGTAACAATCCCAGTTGTGTTGCTACTAAGTATGGTAAATTTCGGAATAGTAATGAACAGTTGCAGAGCGACTGGTTGGCGGCTGATATTAATTTGCGCAGTTCAGTGTCATTCGTGCATTAAATGCTGAATAACCAACCTTCACCTTTTCTATCAGCTTCTTCTGGCAAGATGATACCTTTGCGTACAAAGCAACCCCGTATGCTGAGCTTAAGCAGCTGGTTTTGCTGACAAAAGCTTTTCCGACGGGTTCATTGGCCAAGTGACATTCGATCACATCAATGTCGTAAACGATTCATCCGGTACGAACTAAGCACCTGCTTTAACTAAAGTAGCCAAGAACAGCACGTTGAGCTTTGCAGGAAAGGATGATAATATTCCCGAAGCATCAGTATGCACCGTATGCATTGATAACGCAACGGCAAGAAGGAGATCCCATTCATCCCGTTGAGGCAAACGTACATTAGATGTCACTCGATATTCTAAAACAGCAAATAGATTCAATATTGCTGACTCTTGGTCCAGACACAGCAACAAATCTTCTGTCACAGTAGGTGCAAGGTTATCCTTCTGCTACGAAACGCAGCATAGTACATTCCAACGGAAGAAGGTCTCATCTGGAAAAGAACGCAGATAAAAACTAAACCAATCAAGCAGTATTTTGACTTGCATGCCTTCAGTTCAACAATCATCATCATTCTGTGAGAAACTGCGCAGTTTATAGGTAGTCCAACAAAACTGTCACCTCTCTTTATGTATCTCTGAGGCAGCCATGGGCAACTAGATTTGTCAGAACATCGCTATAGGGTAGTCGCCGATCAGATTATCATGCTTTAGATAAAATGGCATTTGTGGTAATGGTAGAAAACAGGTGTTATTGTCTAAATAATTCGTCTGATGCACGCTGGCTTTCGATAATGATAATATCTAATACAATGCTAGTAAGATTGGACTGCCTAAACAATGCTGACTTGAGATGTGCTTGCCGCCAATGAACAGGCGAGGTTTGTCCATTGGATACAACCAGTTTCATGTCCAAATGTACCTCTACGTTCCGGACCAATGTCACTCACTCTTCATTTTCCATCTTGCCCTCAAGTCCACTGTCTTAAGCCCGACGATATCGCTATGTCCGCGCCAGCCAAGTTGTTTTCCCGCGCGAAGATCCTGGTTATTGTCACGCTGTTTGCGCTCTCACTAACAAGCGTAAAGACCCAAGTATCGGCATCTCAAGGGGCCTTACGTGCGTTGAATGCGCAAAATGCGGTTGACGTCGCCTCGACCAGGCGACACTTGTCCAATGTAACTACCACAAGTGGTAGTACTAACGATATCGATGAGAGGGGAAGGTTATCAGGCATAACGGAAAAGGTTGCGTCATTCCATTCCTGAACTGAGCTCGGTTCTCTGACTTGAAATCAAAGTTACAATTTTATTTACTGAACCTCGACACAGTGAACAAAAGAGAAATGTTTGAGTCAGATACGTTTTTTGCATGGGCCAAATTCCTCGAAAATTTTATAGAAGGCAAGCCTGCGTATGCTACTATACATAGATTATTAAGAAAACGCTATAAGTCCAAGAGTCTGCTTGCAGTATGTATCCGTGATGGGATCCAAAACTTAGAGCAAGTTCACGCAACGCAAGTTCACGCTGGTGGTATTATTAATCCTAGTTTGTTTTACGACAATTCGATGGATAAAGTAACGTTCTTACGCAATCTGGAAAAGCAACAATTTGATTCTTGGAAGGATGTTAATATTAACGCTTTGATGGACGATCCAAAGTTGGTTGGTAAGAATGACAAGGAAACGATTGCCAAGATATTAAAAGAATATGTGGATTACAAAACAGGCTTGCATCAGTCTGAAAGTACACCATTGGCGACGTAGGATGGCATAATACATTTTTTTGCATGTCTCTCTTTTTTGTCTTGTGTGATGGTTGTTGCATATGACCTCATATGAGTCCACGAACGGCGCAATTCGATCAATCCAACGAAAACTTCTTGAGTAGGTGAATAAAGGTTGCGTTTGAATAATCACAGGAGCCACGGTCTACACGCCGCTACTTAGAACACGGCTGCTGAATGCGGTGCACGTTTTCAGACTTCTGTATGATCATTTGTGACGCTTACAGTTGCTGCACGTAACCTAAGAGTCTGTTACAGATGAAAGACGATCAGTTGTCGTCGTATAAAAGCACCAAAAGATCCAGCCCTCGTGGCAGTGCGGCAACTCAATTAACCATTGAAGATTCTGTTGAGCCAGCATTGTTGTCACTAACTAATGCATTTCAGCTATCAAGATGTTCATGATGAAGGTATTGTCGTGATTTCTGGCCGTTAACTACAGGCTGGCGAGAAACGGGCCAACGTTTATTATAAGTCACACCTACAATGGTCTTTGTGGCCGATGCAGAAATCTGGCAGGAAGATGTAGTAACAATCCCAGTTGTGTTGCTACTAAGTATGGTAAGTTTCGGAATAGTAATGAACAGTTGCAGAGCGACTGGTTGGCGGCTGATATTAATTTGCGCAGTTCAGTGTCATTCGTGCATTAAATGCTGAATAACCAACCTTCACCTTTTCTATCAGCTTCTTCTGGCAAGATGATACCTTTGCGTACAAAGCAACCCCGTATGCTGAGCTTAAGCAGCTGGTTTTGCTGACAAAAGCTTTTCCGACGGGTTCATTGGCCAAGTGACATTCGATCACATCAATGTCGTAAACGATTCATCCGGTACGAACTAAGCACCTGCTTTAACTAAAGTAGCCAAGAACAGCACGTTGAGCTTTGCAGGAAAGGATGATAATATTCCCGAAGCATCAGTATGCACCGTATGCATTGATAACGCAACGGCAAGAAGGAGATCCCATTCATCCCGTTGAGGCAAACGTACATTAGATGTCACTCGATATTCTAAAACAGCAAATAGATTCAATATTGCTGACTCTTGGTCCAGACACAGCAACAAATCTTCTGTCACAGTAGGTGCAAGGTTATCCTTCTGCTACGAAACGCAGCATAGTACATTCCAACGGAAGAAGGTCTCATCTGGAAAAGAACGCAGATAAAAACTAAACCAATCAAGCAGTATTTTGACTTGCATGCCTTCAGTTCAACAATCATCATCATTCTGTGAGAAACTGCGCAGTTTATAGGTAGTCCAACAAAACTGTCACCTCTCTTTATGTATCTCTGAGGCAGCCATGGGCAACTAGATTTGTCAGAACATCGCTATAGGGTAGTCGCCGATCAGATTATTGCTTTAGATATGGCATTTTGGTAAGGTAGAAAACAGGTGTTTTGTCTAAATAATTCGTCTGATGCACGCTGGCTTTCGATAATGATAATATCTAATACAATGCTAGTAAGATTGGACTGCCTAAACAATGCTGACTTGAGATGTGCTTGCCGCCAATGAACAGGCGAGGTTTGTCCATTGGATACAACCAGTTTCATGTCCAAATGTACCTCTACGTTCCGGACCAATGTCACTCACTCTTCATTTTCCATCTTGCCCTCAAGTCCACTGTCTTAAGCCCGACGATATCGCTATGTCCGCGCCAGCCAAGTTGTTTTCCCGCGCGAAGATCCTGGTTATTGTCACGCTGTTTGCGCTCTCACTAACAAGCGTAAAGACCCAAGTATCGGCATCTCAAGGGGCCTTACGTGCGTTGAATGCGCAAAATGCGGTTGACGTCGCCTCGACCAGGCGACACTTGTCCAATGTAACTACCACAAGTGGTAGTACTAACGATATCGATGAGAGGGGAAGGTTATCAGGCATAACGGAAAAGGTTGCGTCATGCCATTCGTGAACTGAGCTGGTTCTCTGACTTGAAATCAAAGTTACAATTTTATTTACTGAACCTCGACACAGTGAACAAAAGAGAAATGTTTGAGTCAGATACGTTTTTTGCATGGGCCAAATTCCTCGAAAATTTTATAGAAGGCAAGCCTGCGTATGCTACTATACATAGATTATTAAGTAAACGCTATAAGTCCGAGAGTCTGCTTGCAGTATGTATCCGTGATGGGATCCAAAACTTAGAGCAAGTTCACGCAACGCAAGTTCACGCTGGTGGTATTATTAATCCTAGTTTGTTTTACGACAATTCGATGGATAAAGTAACGTTCTTACGCAATCTGGAAAAGCAACAATTTGAGTCTTGGAAGGATGTTAATATTAACGCTTTGATGGACGATCCAAAGTTGGTTGGTAAGAATGACAAGGAAACGATTGCCAAGATATTAAAAGAATATGTGGATTACAAAACAGGCTTGCATCAGTCTGAAAGTACACCATTGGCGACGTAGGATGGCATAATACATTTTTTTGCATGTCTCTCTTTTTGTCTTGTGTGATGGTTGTTGCATATGACCTCATATGAGTCCACGAACGGCGCAATTCGATCAATCCAACGAAAACTTCTTGAGTAGGTGAATAAAGGTTGCGTTTGAATAATCACAGGAGCCACGGTCTACACGCCGCTACTTAGAACACGGCTGCTGAATGCGGTGCACGTTTTCAGACTTCTGTATGATCATTTGTGACGCTTACAGTTGCTGCACGTAACCTAAGAGTCTGTTACAGATGAAAGACGATCAGTTGTCGTCGTATAAAAGCACCAAAAGATCCAGCCCTCGTGGCAGTGCGGCAACTCAATTAACCATTGAAGATTCTGTTGAGCCAGCATTGTTGTCACTAACTAATGCATTTCAGCTATCAAGATGTTCATGATGAAGGTATTGTCGTGATTTCTGGCCGTTAACTACAGGCTGGCGAGAAACGGGCCAACGTTTATTATAAGTCACACCTACAATGGTCTTTGTGGCCGATGCAGAAATCTGGCAGGAAGATGTAGTAACAATCCCAGTTGTGTTGCTACTAAGTATGGTAAGTTTCGGAATAGTAATGAACAGTTGCAGAGCGACTGGTTGGCGGCTGATATTAATTTGCGCAGTTCAGTGTCATTCGTGCATTAAATGCTGAATAACCAACCTTCACCTTTTCTATCAGCTTCTTCTGGCAAGATGATACCTTTGCGTACAAAGCAACCCCGTATGCTGAGCTTAAGCAGCTGGTTTTGCTGACAAAAGCTTTTCCGACGGGTTCATTGGCCAAGTGACATTCGATCACATCAATGTCGTAAACGATTCATCCGGTACGAACTAAGCACCTGCTTTAACTAAAGTAGCCAAGAACAGCACGTTGAGCTTTGCAGGAAAGGATGATAATATTCCCGAAGCATCAGTATGCACCGTATGCATTGATAACGCAACGGCAAGAAGGAGATCCCATTCATCCCGTTGAGGCAAACGTACATTAGATGTCACTCGATATTCTAAAACAGCAAATAGATTCAATATTGCTGACTCTTGGTCCAGACACAGCAACAAATCTTCTGTCACAGTAGGTGCAAGGTTATCCTTCTGCTACGAAACGCAGCATAGTACATTCCAACGGAAGAAGGTCTCATCTGGAAAAGAACGCAGATAAAAACTAAACCAATCAAGCAGTATTTTGACTTGCATGCCTTCAGTTCAACAATCATCATCATTCTGTGAGAAACTGCGCAGTTTATAGGTAGTCCAACAAAACTGTCACCTCTCTTTATGTATCTCTGAGGCAGCCATGGGCAACTAGATTTGTCAGAACATCGCTATAGGGTAGTCGCCGATCAGATTATTGCTTTAGATAAAATGGCATTTTGGTAAGGTAGAAAACAGGTGTTATTGTCTAAATAATTCGTCTGATGCACGCTGGCTTTCGATAATGATAATATCTAATACAATGCTAGTAAGATTGGACTGCCTAAACAATGCTGACTTGAGATGTGCTTGCCGCCAATGAACAGGCGAGGTTTGTCCATTGGATACAACCAGTTTCATGTCCAAATGTACCTCTACGTTCCGGACCAATGTCACTCACTCTTCATTTTCCATCTTGCCCTCAAGTCCACTGTCTTAAGCCCGACGATATCGCTATGTCCGCGCCAGCCAAGTTGTTTTCCCGCGCGAAGATCCTGGTTATTGTCACGCTGTTTGCGCTCTCACTAACAAGCGTAAAGACCCAAGTATCGGCATCTCAAGGGGCCTTACGTGCGTTGAATGCGCAAAATGCGGTTGACGTCGCCTCGACCAGGCGACACTTGTCCAATGTAACTACCACAAGTGATAGTACTAACGATATCGATGAGAGGGGAAGGTTATCAGGCATAACGGAAAAGGTTGTGTCATTGCCATTCGTGAACTGAGCTCGATTCTCTGACTTGAAATCAAAGTCACAATTTTATTTACTGAACCTCGACACAGTGAACAAAAGAGAAATCTTTGAGTCAGATACGTTTTTTGCATGGGCCAAAATCCTCGAAAATTTTATAGAAGGCAAGCCTGCGTATGCTACTATACATAGATTATTAAGTAAACGCTATAAGTCCAAGAGTCTGCTTGCAGTATGTATCCGTGATGAGATCCAAAAGTTAGAGCAAGTTCACGCAACGCAAGTTCACGCTGGTGGTATTATTGATCCTAGTTTGTTGTACGACAATTCGATGGATAAAGTAACGTTCTTACGCAATCTGGAAAAGCAACAATTTGAGTCTTGGAAGCGTGTTAATATTAATATTAACGCTTTGATGGACGATCCAAAGTTGGTTGGTAAGAATGACAAGGAAACGATTGCCAAGATATTAAAAGATTATGTGGATTACAAAACAGGCTTGCATCAGTCTGAAAGTACACCATTGGCGACGTAGGATGGCATAATACATTTTTTTGCATGTCTCTCTTTTTTTGTCTTGTGTGATGGTTGTTGCATATGACCTCATATGAGTCCACGAACGGCGCAATTCGATCAATCCAACGAAAACTTCTTGAGGGTAAATAAAGGTTGCGTTTGGGTAATCACAGGAGCCACGGTCTACACGCCGCTACTTAGAACACGGCTGCTGAATGCGGTGCACGTTTTCAGACTTCTGTATGATCATTTGTGACGCTTACAGTTGCTGCACGTAACCTAAGAGTCTGTTACAGATGAAAGACGATCAGTTGTCGTCGTATAAAAGCACCAAAAGATAAGTAATTCAACTGTATTCGCATTACATTTGCCAATTTATCGTTCAAAGATAGACCGGACACTACAAGTAAAAAATGACCTACTTGCCTTGTATCACGCTCAACTTAGCTGAGAAATGACGACTGCCTGTCCCAGCATAAATAACGATCTCACGCAGGCGCTAGAGCACCATGCAAACGGGTACCTTACACACACGTAGATGCTCGGTAACGACGCAAGCGCGACCCACACTCTACATCACATTAAAGTGGAACCAGTCAATCTATCTCGTGCACCAAATTCTCCACCTTGCGGCCATGCAGCACCGTGAGCCCCTCGGCCACCTGAAAGTACACGTGCACGTGAAAAATGTCAATGGAACGTTCCGGGTTGTCATCATAGTTCCACCGATCGACATGTGACGCATTGGCATCAATCCAGCTTTCCACGTATTGCTTCACCTGTTCATGATTCAGATCCTTCACGTGCCACAGCGTCCAGTGCTCAATGCCTGCAGGAGTGTCATAGGGAAACATATTGGGTTCTAGAAACGCAGTTCTACCCTTCAGAGTAGTAGCAAAAATATGATCCTCAGCTGACCCATAAGTCTTGGCAATCTCATCAAGATGATCCCACTTGCGCTCCTTACACTCACCGGTTCGGCTCCAATACTCAATGTAAAGCGTACGACGGCTGCAACGGCGGGGCAACTCTCTGCTACATTCAACATTAGCATCGAAACTTAACTCAACATTTCCACATCCATCACGAAAAGTAGAAGACTTGTAAACGTGCTCTTCTTCATCCTCCTCATTGTCAGTTGGCACATAGTCACTCTCAGTTTCACCAGACGTCAGCTGCTCTGTCTTGATCTTCTTGATCTTCTTGATCTTTTGACCCTGCATTTCTTCGGCATCTTCAACAGCCTTGCGCTTGAGCGACTGGGAACTGCTCATAGGATGCGCAAAAGCGTCATTAATATCAACGGAACCCAAAGCTAGGGCACGCATACCGTCCTGCGATTTAGGTTGTTCAAGATTATCACCTGATTTCGCGTTGTTGTTAGTACTAGCAGTATTCACCTGGTAGATAAAACCCAAAAGACCCAAAGACCCAAAAAAACCAAACTTTTAGTTTTCTCCCTACTCGAAAAAAACATAAAACCCAAACAATCAACCCACCTTGTTGCTTTCTAAAGGTCCTAGGGTGCTGTTAAAACCCACATCGGAAATAGATAATGGAGAGTTGCATATAGAGCGTGCAGAGTCCATACGTTTCTCAGCGTCAATGGGCTTTACGCTAACTATTGTCGAATACGTCATGTTTTCTGTGTTTTTATTGACAAATCAGAACAAAAGGTGTTGTCGATTTATGTTACTTACACACCGCTCTAGAAGTACTTGAACGTCTAAATGAACTTGCGTTTTCTCGTCCGATTTCGCTTATGAGAGCCGCTAGAAGTGCTAAGCCAGATGTAAGGCTTTATTTTATTTGGTTAAAATATAGGATTAAAATGTCGCCCATCCTTATTTTCTCCTCTCTCGATTGTTCCATTTGTATGGTACCATTGGACCCATGCAAAATGTACCGACCATACCGGTAATATTTTTTGACTAAGTAAAAAATGACCCTGTTGTACTTGTGTCAGAGGCTGAGAAGCTACTGACCGAGAGTGTTTTTCAGACGCAATTACATGCAAAGAAGAAGAAACGTAAAAAACCGTCCGCTCAGAAGAACCAAAGTTTGCGTGAGCTTGAAGCCGCATGGGTTGACGAAGATGATAAAGAAGTAGAGGTGAGTCTGGAGGAACAACCACAGCTGCGTAAGCTCCGTAGGACTGAGAAGGATACAATAGTAAGTGGCAAGGAACTGCATCTACGACTGAAGACTTTGTACGTGAATTGATTGATTACTGTATCTTCCTTCTCATTTTTTCAATCTGTTTTCAACTCATTTGACATATTGATTTGTATCATGACGAACATATTGGTTTATAGTTATCAGTCGGCACATGGTGCTGTGTCTTGGGCAGACCCAAGCAATTTTTTGGGTGATCGACAAATAGGCTTATATGATAGTGACATTGAAGGGGAGGCGGAGCTACTTCGAAGTACCGACAAAATGTTGGAATCCTCTGGAAAATTGCTGCCTCAGGGAGAATTGGAGATTATTCGTGTGAAAGACGCTAATCAACATGCTCCTTCTAATGCAGTCGTCCAGTCTGTGCAGTTTCATCCGAATGGTCAGCTGCTTTTGACTGCGGGGTTGGACAAGACCCTGCGGCTTTTTCAGGTGGATGGTAGCAACAATGCAAAAGTTGAGAGCGTCTTTGTGCAAGACTTGCCTATGTTAGACGCTAAGTTTACGATGGCTGGACAGCGTGCAGTGCTGACTGGACCCCGACAGTATTTCTTCTCATACGACATTGAAGCAGGCAAGATTACCAAGATTCCGGGTCTCTATGGACGTAAAGAGAAGAAACGTAATACATTTGTGGTCTCGAATAACGGTGAGACGATTGTATTTATGGGAAGTAATGGATACTTGGACGTAGTGTCTGCAAAGTCGTACGAGTCGATGGGTACACTCTAGATAAATGGAAGTGTCAAGTCAGTGGCCTTCTGCGAGAATGATCGCTACTTGCTGAGTACAGGCTCAGACGGACAGGTTTACAAGTGGGATATGCGTACCCGGCGGTGTGTCTTTGTCCACGATAATGAAGGGAGTTTAGGCAGCTTTGCCTTGGCTGCTAGCGATAACTATTACGCCACCGGTTTGAAAAGTGGTGTGGTCAATATTTACGACAACGCCGCTCTGACTGCTACGCCAAAGCCGTGCAAAGCGCTTATGAACCTTACTACTGAAGTTAATCACCTCGTGTTTAACGCAAATGCAGAAATTTTGGCAATTGCGTCAAGGGACATGAAGAATTCACTGAAGCTAGTGCACATGCCGTCTTTGACTGTTTCTTCATACAAATAATCTGTAAGTCGTATGGTGAACAGGAATGCCATAAATCTCGAGCATCACCATGACAAGTAGCACTAGTATACCATTACTAAAATATTGATAGTTTGGTGCACCACACCAATAAAGCACTAATTTACACAAATTGATCAAAAAACACAAAAATACTTGTGGTAGTATGTTCTACAAGTGAACCTATTGTTTAAGAACCTTAGGTTCCTTTGAATAGAAGAAGCCAAGACACATGAGGAGCGAACTTATTGAGATGAAAGACTGCGTGGTTGTAGTAGCGTCGTACAAGGACAAGAGAGGTAATAGTAGTGGATGGTAAGTGATGCCACTGACACGGACTACTCGACTACAGTCCCAGATTATTAATCCTGTTCTTTCGTTAGAGCTTTCTTCTCCACTGACAACCCTGTTCAGATGGTGGCTGCCTAAAGCATATTGGCTCGTGTTTTTAGAATAAAGCAGCTCATTCTCCTTCTTTGTAAACAACCATGACGTGTAAGCCACCGTTGCTGTAAATATTTCCACTCGGTTGACGCTATGAACCTTGGTTTGAATGTCACCAAATTCTTGTCGATCCGGCTTATACTGTTCCAAACAATACTTCTGCCAATCTTAAGATTCTTGTTTTATCACCTCCACTTCGTCCTGCTGGTTCAAATAATGCTCTCTGATAGCTTAAGCTCTTCATTTTGTCTCGACAAAAAACTCACAAATCTTCAAAAAGAACCTCCTCAATCGTAGCATAACCATTATCTGCTGCAAGTATGCACACGTAGCGCAACGATTATCACTTCCAATGGTACAAAACATTCCAAAGTTAAGCTGCTAACCAACCCTTGACTATCAGCGACAGCTGGAAGCTAAATTGCTGTCCACGGGGGGCTTCTTTCCGCTTACCTACTATATTTTCTTGTATAAGAAAGCAAGTCGACATGCATGTATAAGCGGTAATCTGATAACAACGTACAGACAGGGTCAATGATCATTTGTTTTGTAACGGGGTTACACGTTACGTACGTTATGGTAAGAAGTACACAATGTACACACCATATAGGAGGGTACCTGCTACATAAATTACATAACTTTATTAGTAGCCAATGATGAAGCTTGCATGCTATTTTGGCCATAAGCAATAATAAAGTTTAGTGTCATGTCCACGTGAAAACAGCGTTGCTGTCCAATGTACTTCTAATTTTGTCAATAATACCAAAAACATCGATAATGTGAAACACGTTAGAGTATATCGTCATCACTAAGCAAAGGGTCAACGAAAAACACGAAATATGACGACTGCTGACTCGCAACACCGACGCAATGGTGATATGGTAGATTTGCATCCATTTAATCAACAGCATACTATGCCTTGGAGGACATGTAGTCGAGAATATAATCACGAATGAACATTGACATAACTGCCAGTGTATACGGCAACAACCACTTTCACCAAAATTAAGATCTGGACGAACATTTAAATTCCAAACAAATACAATAGAAAGATGAAGTCATGCTGCCTTTTAGCAGAAAAAAACACAAGTGCATACAAAGCCGACAGGTTCAACTCGCTAGTATTTTTTACGCTTTAAATACATCAACCAGATATCGCACCCTTCCAAGTCCGCAGTCCTTTCCATTTACGGAATCAGTAATTCACGTCGATGCAGGTTAATCTTGTACTCCCATGACTGCTGCTGCGCGTAACTCGACACATACAGCACGTACATAATACCCCTTGCGTAAAGTTTCAAAGGATACAGTCGACTCGGATCGCTCTTAGGCTGCGGACTGGACTTGATCATCTGCAACTTGGCCAAATCCAAACTAGTCAGTAGGTTAGCGGTTTTGTTGTCAAAAAGGTAAAAACTTGTGTCCGTGAGAACGCCCCAACGTGTTGCCACCGTCTTCTGCAAAGGTGGGGAGCTTGTTGGTGTCTTCTTTGGCGTCACCGGTATAGGAGAAGCCAACGGACCGTTACTCGACACCTTTCTGGTCCAGAAGGAGAAGGATCGCCTCGCCCGCGTTGTAATAGGCGGCGCCAAAAGAAACTGGCCCGATTTGCACGGCATCCGAGACGAAATGGGTTTAATTTCCAGCTCCACCGTGCCTTTTGCGAACCGATTCAGTCCCACAACACCCTCTTCTACTGGAAACTTCCATTTAGCAAGTGATGCACCAATCTTCGTCTTGTTTTCCCATCCAGGCTCCATAGGTGCAATTGCTTGTCCTAAGAACCGGAACCCACCAGTGTTAGTGACGCCAATCAACGTCACGACAATGTCGCACTTGCTGGACAACATGGGAACGAAGAACGTGTCCGTCCATGTTGGCAAACATATATTCGTGCATTTACTCGTTGAAAAATGAAACATAAAGGGTCCAAATGGCTTCTTAAGCACGCGCACATTGCAATAGACCGATGTAATGTTGCGATAATCACAAAGAAGCTGAAGACTCTGTACTCCCATGATTCGAAGCTCCACAGGGCGTCCGACGGCACTAAGACGTGTTGATAATCTCGTTCGAGCCAGGAAACAGTGTACGAGTCGTTGGATGATAAGAGCAGCGGCACGACGTGCCACGTGTTGATGTTCAGTCTGTAGTTTTTCCTGCTCTACAAGACGTTGTGCTTCGGTCTGTTTCGTAGTCGCTTCGCCCCACATTCGTCGACTTTGTTCGTCAATGGGCGGTGTACCAGGCATGTCAAAGTCATAACATTCTTGCGCTGGTCCATTGCGTGCTACTTGCTTTACGTTACGAGAAGAAGGAGCATTAGACTGGCTCAACACGGAGACATGTTTACTCGAACGAGATGGCATCGTAAGGAATTGCGCTGTCGTGCTTCGTGTAGACCAAGGACAAGTTGAAAAGTGTGAGTCTTGGCTACTTACTACCTATGCACTTGTTGTGTTGTGTGGGACTTTTTTTTGCTTGATTTCGTTATAGATGTTTACTACTATGTAAATAGTGCGAGATATGTCATATATATGTATGTCTCTCTAGGGGCTGAATGTGTACAGTATATGACCTACTTACCTTCTAATATGCGATGGAGATGAAAAGATATCTATATCAATGTATCTGATAGATGGATGGATAGGTTCTATTATCGACAAGTACGTTCAGTTCTTATTATAATAATCTAGAGTGCAAAAGACTAGAGCGTTATATAAGACTTTTGGGAAGGAACATGGCACGTTCATGGTACGATGAGATTCACGTGCACACGATAATAAATATCTCAAAAACGAGGCGACGACAGCCCTTAAAGGGGCTAAAAAAGGCAATTGGCCCTGGAATAAGAGCAGTAGGGCGTGTTCTATATTATATACTTAGGGTCAACATTGTCATCTGTATGTATATGTACTACCATCATATCTAAACAATAACAATAAGAAGAATGTTGTATATGCATCCAAACAGTATCATTTAATATTACTTGATGATAATACGCGCGAGCGTTACAATGAAAACTGCTATTTGTTGTTTGTTATCTTTGCTTGTCCTGTCCTTTCTGTGCAGTGTCTTGAAGTAGGAGTCTGGTTCTGACTCGTTTTGAGACGCAGATTAAATGTAGTCTTTTTCCAGCCAAAATTGGGTTTTTAGTCGCAAACTTTCGCTTAAAATTTACATTAACAGATGACTAGCTCATATTCTTATTCGAATAACCATTTGAGTAGGTCCAGATGGGAAAATATAGAGCAAACGTATTGTCCGACTTTAGATCAAAATCGAAGCAAAAGTCTCAGCTGATGAAGTGACTGAATCTGCTGACTGGTTTTTACGCTGAAGGTAGAAGTGGTGTATGTCGTCTATCTATCTATCTACTTGATGAAATGAGTGAAAAGAGCAAGAAAATATTGTTTTATGGTTTAGTTGAGCACGGAAAACTGTAACTTTATTAACAATCAGTTCGTTCTCTTTGAGCCGAGTCTACAAAATCGATAGAATAACAATACTCTTCTCCTACGTCGTCTGAATGCGGCAATTTAGGCATCACTGAGGCTTGTGGACGAATAGAGGAGGAACGAACTGGCAATTGTCAATAAATTTTATCGGGTTAGGTAGGTAGGTGAGTAGTGAGAACATGCCGATAGTAGTCATCACTGACGTGACTTTCATACTGATAGAAGATGCGTAGCTGAATACATTAAATCTGTGTACTGCAAGAGCGAATGGTACCAATGTCCATGTATATATATATTCTACATGTTCATAGACAGTCTGTTGTGCTCTACAGTTCAAGTCATTGATACGGTCAAACAGTCTCACAAAGGGTGCGATATTGCAATTGGTCTTCCAGGTTGAACAGCGTTGGCGCTAGTCAGCGGTCATGTCGCTAGTGGTGACTTATGGGCATTACCGGAGAACCTCATAGATGGTAGGTAGCAAGGGACAAACATTAAATCTGTCATTAAGAAGTCGGTATGAATCCGAGAAAAGTTCTTGATGACGCTTTAGATATTTTGCATGTCGATAGTAGGTTGTGACGAAATAATCTGGACGGGATTGCAACCGTTAATGAAGTGCAAAGTACAATAGAGTTGGTGCATTGAAGACGGCAATCGTTCACTGCGAAAAGGAAGAGTATGTGTATGTTTGGCTGTAAACCCATGAGCGGCAGTGTCAAGTTATATTGTCGAACCTCTAGCAGTGAACCGATCTATATGTACTGAAACTGGTACTTGGACACGTCTACGTCGCTTACAGAATCTCACGTAACGATAAATCTCTACGCTGGATGAAAAATCATCGTATATGATACATATGCAATGGCAAGAGAACTAAGAACAACTGAATACTTGCGTGTTCTTGCAGCGATAGCCCGACTAATCAATTGGTCGCCGATAGAGAACCGCATTGAACCAAAACAACCCATCTGTCTTCCTTTAACTGTTTCGGAATGTAAGCACTAACTCACCTTGAATGTTTTCGACCCTTTGTGTCTTTGTGATAATCCTCTATTTTATCACTATTATTACCAAAGCTCGTAAGCCGCTGGAGACCAATGTATCTCAATCACGAATCTCTCACCTCCTAATCGGCATGGTTTTTCTACATTCAAGACAACAAACAGCTAGTATTCCCCTGTAAGCATTGAAGCGTAGGGTGGTGGCAATCAGGATAACAAGTTGTAGCAGCAAAGATTGCCAGTCCCATAAAACTTGCCCTGATGGTCATAGAACCCCGTTGTATATAGAGCCCATCAAACAAAAGGGTGACGTAATGTTGTAAGCGTTTGCACTTTGCAATAGGTGATTTCAAGTATCACACACGATTAGTGTGTGGTTAGACAGGTGTTGCTACAGCTTACGATATGGATGGCACGGTGTATACCAAGCCATTTGTTGCAGTAGCGGGTGGAAACTACTAATGTACTAACATGATGTACTTGAGTCTCATACAATTATCTTAGCTGAGCCTAATCGCTGTGTTACATTCAATGTTAGCCATACTATTCTACCAAACATGCAGTGTCGCCCTTTTACTACAATTTGTGGCGTTGAAAGATTAGGAAGCAGTGCTAGGAAGGGCAAGTACAGAGACCAGGAGCCATGCGATATACAACCTGTACTGGTCACGACTAACGTTGCCTACTTCAAAACGATCTGTCGCTCAAACGATTTCACACGAACCTCCACACAGAAGCAGCAGCAGCAAGAGCATCAAAGAGTATTTTGACGCTCAGTGTCAAAATCACCGGTCAGACCTTAGGCTACTACAGGACAATAACATCCTCCACCATGACCAAAACAAAGAGACGTATGTTTACCTCATCTTCGTTGCAACTCTCGGCGACGGCATCTTCGGCTGCAGCGGTGTCTGCTGCTTCTAAGCTCAAGTCGAATCTATCTACAGTCACCAAGTTGCCAACGCTGAAGCGCACCGCTTCCAACAATACAAACGTCGAGCACGAGGACAAAACTGATGTGAAACGTCATCACACATGTGTTGATCCGTCGTTGTTAAGCTCAAGTCCTGAGTTGTTCGTGAGCCGCGAAGAAGTGAAGGCAGCTCCTCGGCTGTTTCGTATGTCATCGCTTAAGAGCATGACAGCTGACAAAGCGCGCTTGAAATTTCCTTTGAAGCGCTCGTTAAACCCGTCCAGTGCTCAAATCAAGCGTAGCTACAGTCATAACAGCGACGCCAATAGCAACAGCGACGCCAATAGCAACAGCGACGCCAACAGTAACAGTGAAGACGAAGACGAAGCTAAAAGCATGGATGAGTTTGAGGCCCAAAAGTCGGCAGTCAACTCTGCCTCGCGTTTTGTAAAGGGGATGCCCACATTGCTGAGACGCGCGGTGTCGAATAGTCATATACCGAGAACCTCAACTTTATTCCAGAAGACAAAACTACACACTAGTTTGCAAGGAGAGTTCACGGACGATGACCCCGAGTACGATCGGAATTCACTGCTCATGATGTTGCAGGTGCCACAAAGACGAAGGAACTCGCAAATCCCATTAATGGCAGCAGGCGAGATTTGGTGAGCGGTGGAAAACCATCCTGTCACGGTTACGCAGAGCAAGCAGGATATACCTCTCTAGCTATTGGTTAGTGTTGCGAACGGAGCAACACTAGTTACAGCGTTTTCCGACCGAGGTTGTTGGTGCCGCTATACAGTCATCAATTGTATTTCAATCTTGAGGTAAACGTCATTGTGTTTGATTCATCCAGTTTTCAAACTCACGACCATTTATTTAGAGACGTTAACTTTTTTCAAGAACAACCACACATCACTTTTCATCTCATACTTGCACGTACTGGTAGAGATGTACGTGAATAGATCAAGCTGTTTTCGTATGACTTTATCTGCGTTCCATTCAACTCATCATAGTACGATGCAGTAGCTGTTTTACGAAAGCCTCCTCCTATCCATAGGCTTGGTAGAGTTCTCTACAGTTTCGACTGCATATTGGCCTCCACGATGACATTTGTCTGGATAGCTGCTGCTACAACTTGGCCGCTCCTTTGCCATCTTTTGTGTCTTTTCCTCAATGACCTCGGCCGGATATTGTTGAACTCATCATGGCCCCAACAACACGTCTCTTCTCATTATGTCGACGTCGTAAAGTTTAATTCACTGTAAATGTTCCCACCTTAGCTCTCTTCAACTTTTCTTCTTCTTTGTCACGCACATCATCTCTGTCTCAACAATACAACTTCTTTCTGTTGCAGTGACTCTGTGCTTCAGCTACTGATTCGTACTATCGATTTCGTCGGCTGGAGCTGAAACACCAGTATAAGATAAAGGTAGCTCATGTCTTTATCTTCATCCTGCACAATTGACGAGTTGGGTAGACCCTACACTTATGAAGAAATGATTAAGCCACGATCTTTATTTCCTTCATCGGTTTTGCATTCTAGCCTGACGTCCACATCAGACGCAGTCGTAATGAACAGAACGCATGAAACAATAAGAAATCATAATATCCGAATGCATGTGATGCAAATTGTGGCTGGGTCATTCTTCCTGAGTTTCCAAGTTCGTGATTCCGTTCAAGACTTTAAAACCACCGTGTATGCATAGATGATGGGTGTACCAGATCTGGACTAAAGCATTGCCCACCAATGGCTATGTCACGTGACATTAATGAACGACAGAGAAGACGCAATGTTCCAAGCACCGAAATCTCGCAAATAATGCTTGTCATTCATTTATTGTCGAGTTTCGTGATCCAAATTTGTACGCTTACATGTCTTGGCAAAGTATGTTCACGTCAAGAAAAAGCTGTCAGTATAATCCAACAGTAACCGTTACTTGATTGAGTCCAAATAGCATTGCGGTGATTGAACACGCATCAGTTGAACAACAATCGAGGCTCGTGTAGTTTTGTCAGGTTTTTCCGACATGGATCAGCTCTTTGTCATTATCCTGCTGAACGATGAACGGACTTCATAACCAATCGTGCAAAACGATGTGCACGCTGTTTGGATTGTAACGCAATCTTTGCAAGCTGTTCAAATAATACGACTGCCAAATTTGTCATATCACGTCATGCTTGGAGTCAACCAAGCTGGAGAAAATACTACCCCCTTCCGTGCGGCACACATACACTTGGCTACAATTATAGTACAACGTCAAATTCGTATTGATAGGTAATCTATACTAGAACCACGCACCTCTTGCCAGCAACGATGCACTTAGCTTCGAATGATGCGTACATATCGCTGCCTTCTTCGTCAAGAGTACACTTTTTCTCTACTTTCAGACTCACATTGAAACATTGGTAATTCTTCCTTCTTGGTAATATCGCAAATAGTAGTAGCAGTAACTATACGTACTTTGAAGCGCTACATAGTGGTGACGGGGTTCGAAGCAAAATTCGCTTAGTAACTTGGCTAGTCCATGATGAAGGCAAATATTCAGTATGTTCCCAAGGATTCCGCGTGTTTTCTGACAAACGATAAGCGGTTAGCATCTCTATACAAATATGCCAAAAGCCTGAAAAGACCGTACTTGCGATATCCTTTGCCGCAAAAACAATAGGCGAGTGGTGTTGGATGAATTGTCGAAGGAAAAGAAATACTTGCTCTGATAGTGCCAGTCCGTCACCTACGCTCCTAGCTGCCATCTTCCATCATTAA
This sequence comes from Peronospora belbahrii, assembly GCA_920618645.1. Lineage (NCBI taxonomy): Eukaryota > Oomycota > Peronosporomycetes > Peronosporales > Peronosporaceae > Peronospora > Peronospora belbahrii. The sequence goes on along the minus strand of CAKKTJ010000326.1, from coordinate 665,726 downwards.
CATAACCACTCATTATTTTTGAACCAACTAGCGGCAACTCTCTGACGTTTCGTACCCTATCAATCGCATGGAATGACCCTACACAATTAAACACAAGCATTAAAGCTGCTCAAAGACCGCGTATCGCCGCACACATTAGCCACCCGTTAACCTTCACTCTTCAGCTACACTACAACTCACGTGTTGATGGTGCTTCTAAGAGCATGAAATGAACGTGATTGAGCGACGCGAGCCACTGGAACGAGTCTCGACAGTTGCACGTCTGCACTCGGCTCAGCACTTCGTCCACTGCCTCCTCCTGTTCGTGATCATCTAATCTACGAGTTACTATAGCCGCCATCCGTGTTGCCGACACTTGACATTCATGATCAAATATAAAAACACGCTCTTTTGGCATCTTTCGAGTAGATAAACAGCTTTTCGTAACAAAGGAGGCAATGACGTGTTCCAGTACTTGGATCTTGGGCGTATCACTCGCCCCACAGATCTCGATTACTTGTCGTGGTCGGTATCCAGCTTCTTCTCCATCTTTTTTCATCGTAGCTCTATCAATAAAGCTCAATCTTGTATAGAAACTGCTTCCAGGCCGTCGTGCAAACAGGTCGAGCGCCGTCTCATCCAGATGTAGTCGATGCATCAGTTTCTTCAGATGTACCCATGTCTTTTTTTCCGACAACATTCAGTAATGAACCCATTACCATCATTCTGTTGAACAACCTTCACGTTACATTGCAGCCAAACCATTTCGTGCAGTTGGCAGTAACAAGAAGGATTGATGTTGTCTTCTGCGCCACTTGAGAGCGCTCAATGCATTGCTACAAGGGCATCTAACGCCACCGCGTCATCTATAACGGAAGTAGATTCACTTGACAACACAATGACGTCGTCTGCGCTTGCGACGGACGCATTTTCGACTGAGAAGAAGGTGGGGAGTTTTCATCACGAGCGTGTTGACTTTGCCGCTTTATACCAGCGTTCTTCGCGTGATTCGGAGATTTATGCAACAATGAAGACATTAGGGGAGGAGCTCAAGGAGATAACAGCTCAGCACAAGAAGCAGCAACAAGCTCAGAGCTCTACAGCGGATGCTACAGTCTTCAGCACAGCCAGGTTTGCCCCAGATCAACTGCAGCAGCTGCTAACGACAAAGGAGGCAGGAGGAGCTGAGAGTGCTGCAGGAAAGGAGCAGACAATGCAGTCACACCCTCCCAGAGCCGCAGAGGCCAAGGGGAAGCCCATGAGACGCTTTATGGTGTCGTCAGCCACGCCATTTATCACGATGGCGGCGACCAGCACGAGACTTAATGGTCCTGCAATCAACGAGGATAGCGAGAACGATGCTCAGTACCACAAAGTACAGCAGCTTCCGTGGGAGGACCACATTATTTGGGGTATTGATTTTAATGCTGCTGCAAACGGAGATATGGCTGTAGAAGGCGACGACGGAGGAGGAGTGGAGATTGAAGACTCAGTAGGAGAAGTCAAAATTGTGCACGAAAGTCAGGACAAAGGTGTAAGCAAATCGAGAAGCTGGAGAAACATAGCGAAGACGAAGAGTGAAAGATCTAGTATGCAGACATACAAACAGCTCTGTGCGGCGAGAGCGAGTCAGGGAAATGAGGTGACAACATTAGCAGCTTTTAGTACTGATAAATTTGATATGTCAAAACCGCGAAACTATCGGTGGGAATTGGAAGACAATGTGAAGAAGAAAAAGAGGGAAGCTAGTGGTGCAAGTAAGGAAGATGGCAAGATGGAGTCGCTTCCGTGTCCACTGAATAAGGAGCTGCAGGATGACTCGTGGGTTGCATTGATTGGTTGGAAGTCTACACAGGACATGCCGGAGAGTAAGCTTGTGCTGGACGATAATGATGCGTCACTCATTTACTCTGTGTCAGAAATGGAAGATGTGCGTCCAACATTGCGAATACCCGAACGAAAGCTGGGAGCTGCTGAACAAAGGCTAGCACAGCTGGATAAGCAGCGCATTGAGAAAAAACAGCGTATTGATGAGGTTATGGGCAATCTCGAGTTTGGTGATGAGACGGCTGAAGGTCGATTGGGCACTGAGGGTAGTGGCAAAAAGCCGAAGGATACACGTGTGGTCAAAAATATTGGATACGTACACCACTCGTTGCCAGCCATGAAGCTGTCTCTCACTAAGCCTGAACTTCCTAAGACGAAGTTGCGTGATTTCCATAGACCGCGCGGAAAGTTTAAAATAAACGAGCGGCTAGACTTCTTGCCACCGCCTCCAGGTGCCGCCAAGTTAGCACCACAGGAGGAGAGCGCCATGGTTACACAAATTAAGAAGAGTTCCGACTTGAATCCGACTGCTGGTGGTAAGTTGATTCTCATCGAGTACACAGAGCAGCGCCCGCCTATGTTGTCAAATCCTGGCATGGCGTCGCGCATCCTTCACTATTGGCGACCACCAGGGGATACTTCCGCAAGTTTGGGAATCTTGGGCAAGAAAAAGGCTCGCAAAACACGTCCAAAACCACCAGACATGAAGATGGGCCAGGTTATTACGCTTGGCGATCACGACGAGTCCCCGTTTGTGGGAGATATCCCACCGGGGCGAGTGGTAACGTCACTGAATTCGAAGCTATACAAAGTTCCCATATTCCCTCATAAACCCACTGTTCCATTTGCTACAAATGCGGAAGCACGCGAGCGCAATAATTCGGATTTATTCCTTATGTGTCGATCTGTGACAAAGGGTAAGAAAAATGGTGCAACTGATAAATCGGGTGGATTTGGAGTTCCAAAGACGACTGTATATATCATGGAGTTGCCGGAGGTCTTTGTGGCAGGGCAAATTGAACCTCAAATTGAAGTCCCAGCACCGAACTCTCGCAGTGCAAATGAGTTTATCCGCCCTTATATGTCGTTCCACATTCTCCGTTTGTTCAAGAAAGCGAGCGATGGTGAGCGGTTAAAGATTGAGGATATTGCACGTGCGTTTCCAAATCAATCGGGCACTGCTATCCGTAAGCGGATGAAGGAGGTAGCCACATTTGAGCGTGGTGGCAATGACTCAGGCTGGTGGAAGAAGAAACCAGTTTCGCTATTGCAAAGTGAAGAGGAAATTCGTGCAAGCATTCCGCCCGAAAGTGTCTGTCTTTACGAGAGTATGATGTCTGGTCATCGACGGCTGCTCGATATTGGGTTGACAAAGCTATTTACGCCTTCTGGTGTGAATGGGGCAATCAACCATTTGATTCGACGTCTGGAACTGCGCAAAAATACATTGTCAGCACGTCTTGTGTCAGCTAATTTAGAAAGGCGTGCCAAAGAAAAGGCTCAAGCTGAATTATGGAAGAAAGATCCTGTTGTACGCAAGCTCGAGACTGATATCCAAGTTGCTCGTTACATCAATGAGCAGTTACAGCTCACACCGTGGAACTTGACGAATAATTATGTAGAGTGCCACCTTCAGGGTAAAGGTTCAGGCATGCTGCAGCTTGGTGGAATTGGTGACCCTACCGGTCGTGGTGAAGGTTTTAGCTTTGTCCGTGTGCCGCAGTCCCGCGCAAAGAAAAAAGATGGTGAGGAAGATGCAGTACCTACAGCTGAGAGCAAGATTAGCGCAGAGACTGCAGCTGTACAAAAGGCTGTGGCAGCTGTAACAGGTACGACTGCTGATTTGCGTAAACTAAAAATGAAGGAGGCTGGTGACGTGCTGCGCAATTTGGGCCTGGCTGATGCCGATATCAATAAACTACGACGTTGGGATCGAATTCATATGGTGCGTGAGCTAAGCAGTCGCGCTACAGCCCATGGTGTGGCGGGTAGTTTGAGCAAATTTGCACGTGGTGCGCGCAAGTCGCTTTCTGCGCAACAGCAAGAATACCGCAAAAAGTGTGATGTGATTTATGAACGTCAAATGGATGTGCTTAGCTCGACTAAGACATCGTTTTCGTCGGATGAAGAGTCAGATGGTGATGATGAGCTTGACGAATTGGGTGCTGATGTAGAGGCAGACATATTAGGAGGCACGGACACAAAACGTGGGCCGAAGAATTTGTTTCGTAGTGGCGGTGGAGGTCTGAACCGCTCGAAGGAGGTGCTTGCAGAGCGGGAGGATGCTGTGGAGCTACGCCGCCTTATGGAGGAAATGAATGAAGACCAAGGCTCCAGCACCAGTGCAAAGCCTACGAGCGCTGTACGCCGGCCTGATGTTGACACCAACATACTGCGTAACCAATTGCGCGCAAGCGGGATTAGAGAGGGTGGAACTGGAGCTAGTGGCATTTCGTCGGTGTCAGGTATGGGACAACGCTCAAACATGATGTCTCGCGGCGGATCAGCAGTGTCGTCTGCGCTGGCAACTCCTACTGGCCAGTTGTCGCGAGTATCTTCACCTACGCATGGAAACCGTACGCCTGCTGTATCAGAGCCACCGAGTGCCTCCAAGAAGATATCCGGGCGGAAGGTGCTAAAGCGAGTTGTTCGCACCATCGAGGAGGACGGAAGTGAGATTGTTCGTATTCAGTTCATTGTGGATGATAAGCAGGTGGCCCGCTTCCGTGCGATGCAGCAGCGCAAAGAGCGTCAGCTAAAGACCGATGAACGTAATCAGCTGCGAAAACGTAAGCGCATGCTAGCTTTGGAAGATGATGCTACTAGCCAGAGTTTGCTAGACAAGGCTAAGCGGCGCAAACAGTTGCAAGAAGAATTGAAGCAGTTGCAAAAGACCGAAGCGCACAATAAAGGTTACCAGGAGATGTTGAAGAAGGGTGAAGCAGATGACGGTGATGACAACGCCGATGTTGAAGATGCAAATGGCAAGGGTGTCATACGCTGTACGCAGTGTCTGCAAGTTGGTCACATGCGCACTAATCGCAGCTGCCCATTATATCTGGCTGACAAAGCTCATACAAAAAAGTCGGGTTCTTTGTCGGAAAGGCAAGTGAATGCTGTGCTGGCTGAGCCTCTTAAGCTTAAAGTGAAGAAGACGCCGTCAGTAGTCAGTAGTGGCGATACTAGCACTAAAATCACTGTTAACTTGGCGGAGCTACGCGAGGGAGCGCGCAAGCACCACGCAGAAAAGAAGCGCAAGCGAGAAATGGAGGTGCGCGAGCAAGCAGAGCTATATAAGCGGCCATACGCGACAGGCGCTTTGAAACAAAGTCGCTCGCGTATGCCCGTGGAGCACCTGAATAATACTTTGGAGCTGGTTTTGCAGCGACTCTTTGAAATGCCAGAAAGCGAGCTTTTTCGTGTGCCGGTGGATGCAGCCACTGTTTTCAACTATTACGAGATTGTGAAGCAACCAATGGATTTAAGCGCTGTTCGCCACAAGATTGAAGCCAAGGAATACGACTCCATGCGGGAGTTTGTGAAGGATCTAGAGCTTATCGTGAACAATTCGCGCATTTTCAACGGCGACTCGATGAATTCGGCTATCACCGCTAATGCTCAAAAGGTCCTTCGTCGTGCCCAGGACGAGATGGCAGCACTCAGTGTAGAAGGTAGCATGACTCCTACTACACCAACTGCCGCTACTGTATCCATGCTAAAGTGAAACGAGCTCCCATTGACTCAAGTGGCCGACCATTTATGAAGAAAACTTTTCAACGCTCCGACAGTGAGCACAATCTGCGAAAACTTTTAGCCAACTGATAGTATTGGAGAAAATCAGGACAATTGTGACATGGCGACGAATTGGACGACATTTGTGAATGAAGCATCTCTCGATCACCCCATTTGTTGATAGCAGCGGGGGTTGCAAATGGGAACGTCTGTGCATTAGACTTATTTGTGCTAAATTTTTGTCAAGGTTAAATACCCTGCTAACTTGACGTCTTCTTCATTCTAGGCTTAGTGGTCAGTGCGACGAAACAAGTAAAGGTACCCAGCACCCAGCGGTGGTTCCTCTGATACAGCCACCTTGTCATCGTTGAAGATAACCCACCGGCCGTCCTTCTTCATGTGGCAAACGTAATGCCCAGAGTTAGTGTTCTTGCCAACGTGGCTGATAAATCCTACCAGTGAGTAGTCGCCAACAGTCTCGCTATCCAAACGTTTCACGAATGGTACAGCACCACTTGAGGCTACTACTGGTAGCGTAGACTCGTTATCGCATTGAGCGACAGCACCATTCAAATCGTCCATGCGACTAAACAACCACTCAGCGGCACGGTCGGGGTTGTTGTCTGTTTGCTTGAGCGCACACTTGGCATGAGGCTCTGCAAAGCCCATTGCCATCAGATTGGACACGAGTTCCAAATTGACGGACTCGTCCTTCACTATGGGCGTAGAACTCGCTGGCGTAGGCGGGTCATTAAAATCGGGATCTGCCATATGACTGAAGATCCACTCCATAGCAGCTTCCGCATTGGCGTTGCCAGTCGCAATCGCTGCACGCTTGCAGTCATTTTCGGAAAAACCCATGGAAACCAGCTGAGCCACAAGGACTTCGTCTGCAGCATCTACCTGGGCGCCAGCAGCACTCTCTTTCGTTACGGTAGCTACGGATTTTTCTGGCAGCTCTTCCTCACCATCCACGAGACCCTTGGACACAAACCGGCTAAGTGAAAACTTTTCGGGCACCTTTACCTCAACTTCAAGTTTCTTTGGCGTCCAATCTTCAGCCACGTAAAAACGTCTCATTTGCACAAGCAAATAACGCGGAAATGAGCGAAAGCGGACTGTCTTCTGCGCTTGTCCCTTCTTGCCTGTGGCTGTAGACAAGAAATCTTCAATAATCTCGGGAGCCAACGTCTTTTCAACGCACGCTTCGAATGGAACGTTAGGCACCACACGTTCTTCACTATCCTTATTTTCACTTTTCCCAGACTTTTCATTGTCGCCCAGGCGTTGGCGCTTTTGTTCGAGCACTTGATAAGCAGTCACCTGCGTGGCGTTCGTGGCTGCCTCAAGGGGAATCTGCAATTGCAGAAGCATGTCGTCACGCAGCACGTATTTCACTTTCTGTGAAGTCATACACTGCACGCGGTCTTCTAGCTTAAACTTGAATAAGCTTGCTGTCGGTAGCTCTACACTAGTAGAATTGTCTCCAGAAAGGAGCGGCCTTAATCGGTCCGCACTAACACGCTCAGCTCGAGTCATGAAGTCCATCAGATGCTGCAAATACTCCACAGCATCTTGCTGTTGCCCAGTAGAAAAATCTGGGTGGCCTTTACCCACAAGGCCACGGAACGTAATAGGTCGTAGATCAATATTGTGCATGTCATCCTCCTCAGCTTCCTTGTTGTCGTTATTCGACACTAAAAACTGCTTCTTGTAGCGATCCGTAAGAGCTGCATTCGCGAGCTTGGCAAACTGTGCGGCAAAATCATCCACTGGTAGCGTCGACATCTGGTTTACGGTGGAAAAAATTTTGTTTGTGTCCTTGAAATACCGTTCCTGAACCTCGGGTAACGCCAATAGTAGCTGCAGCACCGAGTTCATGTAGCAACTATTCCCCAAATTCTTAAATCCCATGTACCCTGCTCCGGACACAGGTACAAGTTTCTTGCCAGCCTCCGTCACAGCATCAAACTCATACGACAGATTTAGTCCCACTTGCAGTTCATTCATCGACTTGTCCGTTTTGCACAGATTGTTAACATTGATGCCAAAATGTTGTAAATGTTTGGCCAAGTGCGGGTTCTTGACCATATCATTTTCGTCTTGTGAATAGCTGTATACATCTCCTCCTTCTGCCGTGATTGTGCCTAGCTTGACGGCCAATGGGTACTTCTCCCCCGTCTCAGTAAAGTGCGTCAAGGCAGCTCCACATCCTCCTGATCCATCCCAGTTCTGACGACCACATCCAATATAACCATCTGAAAGATTAAGCCATAGGTTTTCTTGTTTGTCACAATCAGGGGCTTGGCATTTCCACGTTGAAGGGTTTGACGCAATATACGGCGGCGACGGCACCTGTTCTAGCTGTTCCGCGTACTTGGTGAGCTTAAGTTCTTCCTGCCAGGACGCTACCTCCTCTGTAACTGTACTCCCTACATGGTTTAGCACAGCTTCAGCTACTTTTTTAATCTTTACTGGTAGTTCTGGAGCATCTAGAGACACCCGTACAAGTTCCTGTTGCTCTGGATCCAATACGACAATGGAAAACGTCTTTTCAAGCTCGAATTTCTCTTCTACGTTAGCTACAAAGCCACCAGAACCACCAATTGCAAGCTCTGTGGGGTTTTCTTTCGGTTGCAGTGAACGGACTGTCTTGGACTTGCGCTGGTGTTGCTGATGCAGATAAACAACGTGATTAGCCGTTCCATTGCGATCGAAAAAGAGACACGGAGCTCCGAACGATAGAAAGGAGTGCAAGTTCGTGTACAGACCAGAAGGAGATAGAGGAGAATCAAACGAAAAGACACATTCATCACGATAGACGCGGTCAGAAGCGTGAGGTACACGAATGTTACACGCAGCAGACTGAAGAAATTGTGCCATTTTAAGGTATCTAAGCTTTTGAGATGTGAGGTATTTCTGAATAGTGTGGGCACGAAAGGAGAACGGATATCTCTATCTATACAAAAACCAAGTGATAATTGACGCTGTCACTAGTTATGATGGATAGACGAAATGTTGATACTGACGTGATGTAAATATCCCTTTGCCGTAATACAACGACAACAATTTCATTGACATTCTTCACATCTAGTAGAGTGTAATCAGCAACTGGAGTCGTAGATGAAACATAAGGACCTGCTACTCAAAGGACACCTATTGCGCTTGCGTAATTCTTAACGTTGTTGGTACCTCTATGTTGGGGCTTTGGCTGTGAGCTTTCTGAGTTGATTGCCAGATTGACGGTCTGGTCCTTGTTGCGCCATACCGAAGAAAACAAAGATTGAAATTCACAATCAGTCAAAAGTACGCGTGTCTGTGAAGCTGTGAAAGCGCGCTCGTAGTGTGTATGGCCAAGACTGCTGTCACCCACTTCTGTGAACAATACGGTGCCTAGCCTTGGGCGATGACTACGAGCTGTGCCAAGATGAATGACGTCAACAAGGCACGAGCATCCTCTTTTTCTGTCTCGACCAGTGTCTTCCCGGTTTCTTTCCACAATGTAATTCGGGCTTCAAGCGAAGGGATGCTCATGAACACGTCTGCATCTCCTTGGCCTTGTGAAATGTACACCTGTGCTTGTGGATCGTGCTGAAAAGAAATATGGTCAAAGAGCATCATTAAAAAGCATAGGCAAGAGATTACAACAGAAAAAAAATGCCAACGTTAATGTACCGTTTTCACTTGCTTCGTCAGCTTATCTTCATCCACCTGGCCCAAGAGGAAGCTGCTCTTTTGCTCGTAGTTAAAACTCTGGAGCGTACCGCTAGAAATTGAGTCCATATTCGTTGACACCTTGCGCTTTCCCGATCCCTTTGGCTTCGATTCGTTACTCGTCAACGAGGATGGCGGTGTGACAGGAGCCATTGGAAATGGTTCTAACACAAATGCTTTCCGCTTCACATTGAGCACGCCACTTATACATGCCGCCGCTTTTCCGTTCACCTCCGTGATTGGGACCTGTGCAGCAAGCTATGCAAGATCAACGCAGCCAGATTAGACCCAGATTCAATCTACGTTGACAAACTACAAAGAATGCAAAGAAATACCTTTGGATCGAGCCTTCCTTCCAAATACTTTGATGCTTTTTCGATCACAATCGGCTCAAACTGTTTCATGGGATACGTTAGCAGCTCCGTCTTCGACTTTGCTGCAATCAGTTCGTGGAGTGGAAGTACGCGCGTAAAATGTGATGACATTGTGTCTCCTTCTACTGCACTTGCTGGTGATGCAATGGTATACTCGTAAGGAACAATCAAGTTGTGGGGAGAGCAGCGGGCTATGAGCTGATTGGCATCACCACAGCTTAATCGCGGGTCGATTGAGCAAGCAATCTTTTCAATCTTCAAATCTTGAAATGGAGCAAAAGCCTCGGTCGGCTCAACTGATGGATCTGCTTAGAAAATATTGTCAATTGGACCGAACTTTTCTTATAATGAGAGCGCAATGAGCTGACGCGACGTACCGATCAGAAGAATAGCGTTGCGACTGTCGTTTCCTAACATATGGATTAATTCCGGTGCCCGTCCGAACTTCAGAGATGGATGCCCGACAAAAAGAATACTTCCATTCTGCGTACAAGTAATGCGTTAGAGAATTTCTTCCCATTGACATTCCAAATCTACGATAAACGCACCTGCAAAGTAGCAGCTGTGGCTGCTGAAACTTCCGCAACTGCATGAAACAAGTTGCTTCTCAGCAAAGACTCGTGCAAGAATGCGTCTTCACCTGCATATAATTTTTCAATCTTCTTCTCGCAAAGCCATTCGGCTCCAAGTAGCGTAAGCTCCATAACGCGCGACGCATAGTCCGAGATAAAGTACATAGGAGCATTATGTTTGTTGTGTCGATATGCAGCACACACAGCTTCCACAAGGTCAAACATTACACCACAAGGCGATGTTATTACGATACAAACGCCGCTGCGCTCGAGCACGCGAGTTACTCCACTGAGTGCTCGTTCCATCATGCGTTCCGTATTGGCATGCGGATCACGGTCTGGTTTCAAATCTGTCAAAAGTAGAGTCTCGCAATCAATTAGTGGCAGCAGATCCAGTTCTTTTGGGTGACGATTGTAGTCTCCCGAGGATGCTGCTACATACGCCAGTCGATCGTTCGGTCCTTCCACAAGCCAAATACTCGCACCCAAGCTATATCCTGAACTCAATGCTGTAACTTGTACACCATAGGCCATGGTTACAACCTCGCTGTATTCTACACAACAGATTTTCTGGCAACATTTTTCAATCTCTTCCAACGAAAACATTACCATTTCTGTCTCCTCCATCCCGTCCACTACACTCTCAGTAGTAAAAACAGCATTATTCTTGCCTTGATTCAATGACGCCAATTCTTCTAAAACCACTCGACCAAAGTCGATCGTGAGCTTTGTCGCGTAAATTCTTCCTTTAAAGCCCAAAACTTCCGTCAATAATGGTAGAGCCAATAAAGTGAGATGATTGGACAATAGTACAATATCCAAGGCTTCGATGTCCACTGAATGTAATGCTGGAAGCTTCAAATGGTATATAGAGCTACCATACTGTTGTGAATCACATTGAAGTGACTGCATCTTCACACCGCAATCTAACAGCATTTCAAAGCCATTGAAGCTTAGAAAGTGACATAATCCATCGTTTGCACCGCCTAATTGAATCTACAGACATAAAGAGGAAGAAAAGAGTGAGTATAGACGAGGTAAAGCACATGAAGAGAGGAGCGAATGGAGCGAATTCTTTTACCACTTTCATGATTGTTCTGGCTTCATACAAAAAAGAGTAAATTTGAGAAATGTAAATCTAGGGTTTGATCCAATTCTTGTTTAAGTTTACACATCTGACAGAAGTCATGATTTTTATATTTTTTTAATTGCAGTCATGTTGAGCTAATGTAATTCTTACTGTGCATGGTTTCTGCCACAAAACGTCAGCATGTTGCATTCTTTTCCATACATAGACTGACATAGTGTGCATTATACTTTTTTAAGAACTAAATGCTGGTTTGGATTCTTGAAAGCATCGAGTTTAACAACTTTCAAAGACAAAACCAATTCAATATCTCAAGTTTGCACATGGACGCATTGCTACTAGAGTGACAATGATTTAAACCGCTTCAGAAGGCCCACGCTGGTTCTCCAGGACCTGTCGACTCTTTTCGGAAAGTTCCCGATCGCTTGAAGCAGATATAGCTTCATCACCCGACCTACTATCAGTACTAGCAGACACTGGGGCCACACGGTCTGCTTCATTTAGTATCTGTTCCGCACGTGGCGTTAAATAGTACGCAGCACCTGGAGGCAAGCTCGCTATCGAGGCAATGCTGTTGACAGCTGCCTTGCCAAGTGCTTCGCTTGATGCAGCTGTATTCTTTTCACCAGACGCAACAGGCGCGACGGCATGAGCGTGTGCAGCTTCCTCCACAATACGGTCTGATCGTTGACAAATCACGAATGAGCCACAACTTCATAAGCAGCTATCCATTGTACATACCCTGGTGCCACTTAGCTTGCAAATGCGCGACCATCTCCGATACATCCTGTAGCCTCTTATGAATTACACGCGATGGGGTATTCTTTAGCTCATCAAGCAGCGGCTGCATCTCCGAGGCCGCCATATTCATTTTGTGCTCGTTTGCCAGCGCCTCCTTTAGCAGTAAATCAGAGACTGCTACACCAAACAAATTATCATGCGCAAGTTTCAACACTAAATTACAGGACACTCAAACCTTTTATCGACAAACAACCTGTTGATGCTGCGGTGATTACACTCGACTTTATATTCACCTTTGACTCTGGAGAAGATCGCAACGAGAAGCCTATAATTCAACAAAAATCTAGTATCAATGTCTACGCACTCTAATCACACAAGTGACAGCAGTGCGTCCACTCACCTGGATCAACTCCCATCCGGTCCAGCTCGTTTGACAGCGCACGAGTTGACGGTTCATATACTGCATCTAGTCAACGCACACACAGCAACTGTCAGCCAGTCCATCACTAACACGCCAAAATGTTACAGCCACATTGCCTAGAACCTCCATACCTTGCTGCGGCTCCTGCTTGTGGTGCTTCTCAGCATCTGGACCTAGCAATAGCTCGTCTGGCACAGAGCTGTTGTTAGTGTAGCAGTTGTAGATCTCGTCACTAATGCGATGGTTATGCTGCGAAATCTACAGCCACGATTCAACATCAATCACCATCAGTCTTCTTATTCTCTCTTTCTTTCTCTCTTTCTTCTCATACCTGGTTGCGAACACGAACCAGCCAGTGAACTTTGCTAGGGTCTCCCTCTACTATTTCAAACACCACGTCGGCCGTAATTCTTGCAGAGCAGCCTGTATATCGATTGTGCAAGTGCGTCCGGACCCCATTACCCCGTGACGGTTGAATGCACCCATGAGTGCACCAATAGGCCATTGTAGCGTACTTAAAATCCTCAGGTACTGGATACTTCTTATACTTGTGTTTGTTGTTCCAGTACACCGTAGTAGACGAGCTGCGACGCCGATACATGGTCTTTGTGTTCGTCATATAACCATTCCAAGCCTGTATAAAGTCTTCCCACGATTCAAATGTCAATGGTTCAAACGCAGGCACGTGGACCGTCATTGAGCCACGAGATTTCGCCAGATCTTCACGTAACTGGAAGTTCTTGGTGCGACGCTTCTTCACCAGTGGTTCCTCATCTACTGCCTCATCCGATTGGACAGAGCGGGCGTGTGTGGTGAATGCAGGATTCGAACTTGAAACGACAGCTTGAGACCCTTCCACTGAAGTTGAAGCTGTCGAGTCGTCGTCACCTGTGCTCGTCATGGCTTGCGTTGCTTGATTGGTGTGTGTGCTTCAGTTGCGGGAGAAGAGAGAATGTTGTTGGAGGACGACTTAGTAAAAATCTTGATATTTAGAGTTTCAATAGAGAGTCAAATGAAATAGCTGAAAGTTAATACATTGATTTCAAACAACAACTTTAGTCTGCATAATCAATCACAGCTCGCTTATCCAGTGCTTCTTCATACTCTATATGAATGTAAAACAAGGCTAAAACTCCTTTTCACACGACCTTTGCCATGAAATAATAGTGTAGCCCCACCTCCTCGGTCTACCATCCACGATTTCTTTGAAAAAAACTCGTGAAAGAGCGCTCGATATAAGAGGGCTGTGTTGCAAGATTAAGAAAGCAAGTTATAGGGATCACCAGTCCATGTTTTTGTCCATATTACGAGGAGTCGATAACTATACGTAAGATCCAATGTGCGCACGCAACGTGCGATGGCTTTTCTGAAATATTCGGGCAACGTCGTCAGCTTTGAATTCCCGCTTACAACTGCCTATCACGATAAGTATCTTGAAATATGTAGAAAGTTAAGAAAAACACGGTTATCCTCTCAGAGTGAAGCACGTACTAGCTACAACCAACGAAGCCTACCACGAGGTACGTTGTTACACGACTCCATGACGAACATTCGCTCTGCGCTTTGTTTGGACTCGTTTTTTCACCACCGAGTGCAGCTCGAACATGAGAAGGGCGATCTACGAAGATATGTGCTGCATTTTGATCAAATCTAAATGTATTTGAGATAGATAAACCCTTTAAGAGTCGTTTTACTAGCTAAAGACACAATGCTCAGACGTATTGGATCTACTCGATCTTTTACCAATCATTAAACTCGTAGCTAGCCCTGTTTTACGTATTTTGACCATGAAAAGAATGACTCGTGGCCATCAACGACGAACACTTCTACGGCGTTTATCGGTGATACATAGACCGTACAGATATCGTCAAGTACCGGTATTAATCAACTTGAAAGGGTGTCAGCGACAGTACATTATATTTGGAATAAGATTTTCATGATAAGTTTTGTATACTGCCTCGTTTTAAAGACATTAGTCAATAGTGAAAACTAGTTCCCGCATTCGCAGCCGGTTTTTCGGCAGTTGTATTCAGTTCAGTCAGCGGGTCAAATAAGACAAGGTACTTGTCGTGTGAAACATTAACGTGCTTAGCACCAGGCAAAGTCCCTCTCTTCAGTGGCAAATAGAGACGACATCATTTGCATGCTCCTGGAGCGTCATTTTGCACCTCTCGGTGTCGTTACGGCTGCAGCAAGAGCAAGAGGAAGAGGAGTCAGTCTTGATTGACTGTCCTTCCTTTTGATCTCCCCCCTTTTTTTTTGACTACAAGATGGAGCTAGAGGACGAACTAGCAACAGGTGTTGTACTATTATCTACATGTAATATGAGCAAAGATGGAGAGATTGTACGGAGATGGATGGAAATGGTACTGGGCGACAAGTTCTTAAGCGACCTTCCGTCGGCGCTGTACTCGGGTGAATTACTGTGTGATTTGATCAATAAGTTGTATAAGGCGTTGGGTATGAAGAGTCAGATAAGTCCAGTACGCAATGTGGGCAGATGCGAAGTGGACGCATTGAATAATGTGCTCGAGTATCGTCGGTGCGTTATTTGCTTGTGATTTGTGATGAGTGAGCTGATTTCTTGACAAGGATACCAAGTCATTAGCTAGCGATGTAATTCGAGATGATGGACGTGTACGAGTAGTGACGCTTTTGTTATTGTTGTTATCTGTGGCTTTGTTTTCTCGTGTCATTATCGTGTACTGGAAACGAATAGAGCTTGTGAAGTACTTGGAGTCGCGCGTCGAGATCTGTTTCAGCCTGATGATCTGCTTAAACGTAAGAATATGGAGAAAGGTATGTGGCAATGTAAAAATCAGTTGGTGCTGCATTATCAGTTGTGCAATAAGTACTGACATGTTGACATCGTGTATGGCAGTCTATAGCAATATTCTGGCTTTGCAGAAGGTGGCGGTGTCGCTGTCGAACCGCCGCTCAATTGATGAACGGAGTTCAATGATCAACCAAGCGGTAGGTATCCATGAGTTACATTATTTGGTTTTCTCTTGTCATATTTCTGGCACTCACATGTGCTTGTGACGACGCTCGCACCAAATATATTATTTGCAGGACTGGTCTCCAATGTCAGAGCACAGTGTCTTTGTCGACAACAACGGCGACGACGGCTTTGATGTTGACCTGAGGCTGGAGTCTCCTAATGCCGTCCAGATGCTTCAGCAATCGCGGTGGCAGCGATTGCTGTTTGAATATGAGCACCAGCAAGAGCGGAAGGAGGAAAGAGACCGCGTAGGCGACTCTTCCGCATCTGATGGGATGGGCCCACTCGCGCACGGCATTTGGCGAACGGAAGAACGTATTCGGGCAATACTTATGCGTGATGATCATGAATTTGGTACAGTGCCGGACGATTTACATGGTAAGTTGTGGATGCTGGCGTCAGGTGCCCAACTGGAAATGTGCAAGAACAAGGGTCAGTTTGAACGACTACTAGCCCTACAACTGAAGAACACTGAAGCTACGCGGCAGATTGACGTCGATCTTCACCGAACTGTTGCTGATGAGGATAAAGCGTTGTGGAATAAGGAGAAGTCAAGCATGATGCGTCGCGTGTTAGTTGCGTACTCCTTCTACAACCCAAATCTGGGTTATTGCCAGGGCTTGAATTATATTGTCGCACGCATCCTTCACTTTCTTGGCGAAGAAGAAGCTTTTTATTTGCTTGTTGCGATTGTTCGGCTTGTGCCCGACGATTACTACACGACAATGGCAAGTGCTTTAAATTCTTTCGACGAGGTTTGTTTTTCATTTTCTCTTGACTGTTCTGGTGCTTTCTTTTTTCTTGTAGCTGGGTCTGGCGGTGGACCAACACGTATTTGCAGATCTCGTTCGTCTCCAGTATCCAGAGGTTTCTGAGCACCTATCGGAGTTGGGAGGTTCAGGAATGGAATTATCGCTAGCATGCACAGAGTGGTTTTTGACCCTCTTTGCTAGTCCGTGCGACCGAGAAGTTACTTTCCAGATCTGGGATGCTATTTTCCTTCAAGGCGATGAGGTAGACGTGCTATGCGGTTCCTTCTATCAATCGAGTGCTTGACTTCATAGTTTTGTGTATGAGGGTAGGTTCTCTTTAGAGTGGCATTGGCACTACTTCAACAAGCAAAGGCAGAGCTTGTTGCATGCAATACATATGGAGACATGCTGAAGCAGTTGAATGAGGTATGATTTCATGTACATACGGAATCTTTACCTTATGAAATTTAACTCCCAATGACACATGCTTGCAGCTTGGTAGAGGTGACATTGATGCCAAAGAATTGATGAAAATTTCTAGAAAGCAGGATTGCGTGATTCGTGGCCGAGTCGAAGACTTTCGAGCCCATCATCGTCTACAATTGGCATCGGGCATTGTTGCCTCAACAGTTGATGCAGACGATGCGCGGAGCTCTACAACAGGGCGACGAAGCTCGGAGTACAGGTCGGAGCCACGATTGAGAATATTTGGCCGTAAAAAGCAGGGCATTTGCCGACATATTGACAAGATTCCCCCTCGCTTAGCACGGTATGTGTTAACGTAAGCACAACTTGTGTATGCTATGAGATAATGTATGACACTTTCTGTTATTGTTAGAACGTTTGATCGAAATATTACCGACGAGTATGTGGAGTCCATTCGACAAGATCACTTTAACTTTACCGAGTATTATGAAGGAATGCAACTCCAAGTAAGTGCTTCATTGTCTGTATATTGAGCGAAGGAGAAACGATGAAGCTGATTCGATGTACATTGGTCAGATCGTGGAAGATTATTGGGGCTCAGCAGATAATTCTCATGAGTGGGTCGCTCGAAATGCCTGTCGAATGCCAACGGATTGTTTTACTGTTAGCAATGTGCAAGAGAATGATAAAAGCTATCGCATGAACTCAGATATAAACTTGGTAAGTCACCATAAAAGTTTAAACGGGACAGGCGAACGCAGATCCGGACTGACGCGTGATCGTAGAAGCAAAAGTGTGGCATTCCACGCCACGAAAGCTCCAAACAACAATGCAGGTAGCACTCCAAACAACAATTCAAGTAGCACTCCAAACAGCCGGCGGGGAAAAGACAGCGATGGGGATGCTGGGTCTGTTGGTCACTCACCATTGGCATGGATCCATCGCTTTGAGTCATGGAAAAGTCAAAAGGAGAGAAAGAAAGCAGAGAAGAAACGTTTACGGCACAACCAGCGCTCTGAAAGCAATCTTCATGGAGCTATTAATGAGCAAGCAGACACAAGTGTTGAATGGCTGCGCAGTGCCATTGACTCAACGATTCCGCTTTGCTCTCAGCCACAGAAATCCGACATTGAAAGTCTTACGCTGCGCCTTCGAAGGAGATCTAGCGAATGTCAGCGTCCGTCTACCGAAACTATCGCGATACTGGAAGAGCCTTTGCTGTCGCGCTCCTTCTCGGATCCATTTCGATCCCCCGTAGGCATTGCAGGACAGCACCAGCGTCAAATCACAATAGAAAAGGCACGCCGAGATGCTGAGCATGGGTCGAGTCTGTTGCAAACGCTCACAGGTGATGTCAACAAAGTTTCGCCAAAGCCTGATATTGATGAAGTAAGAAAGACTGCTAGGAGTGGAAGTGGACGCCCTTCTCGTGGGTTTAGTGATCAAAGCACGTTGTCGAGGAGCACTAACTCGTACGTGAACACAGCTTCGTTTACTCTGGAACCGCAAGATGAAGGACATGATGAAACGAGTTCAGACCATGCCCTCGATAAGAAGAGCGTGATGCAAGGGCAGGTCATGATGTTGGAACAAGAGCAACAGCCGTCGCCTCATGAGCTTCTCTATTCTCCAATTCACTCCAGATCTAGCTCCATGGACTTTGCGGTGGGCGCAGCGGGTGGATGTGCTCCACCTCGTGTACGGCGGCTTGTGTCTGTTTCTGCTGTAATTGGCGAAAGCAATGCTCAGCAAAAGCGTGTGGGTACTTTCAAGCGCATAGACGACTGTTCTCAAGCAATACGAGATCGTGCAAACGTTCTTCAGTACATGCATCGAAAGGTAAGTGATGCGAGCAGTCTATCTGGCAGTATTCCGCAGAGTCCTGCTCGTATGAGTGAGAGTTCAAGTGATTCATCTCGATTTGGTGACCACACGAGCAATCAAAGCGACAGATCGATGCGTTTTCGAACGAGTTCATTTTCATTTTTTGAAAAGCTTTCAATTGATCTGGAAAATTGTAGCCACGGTTTGGACAATTTAGTTGATGACGGTGAATTCGAGACTGAAGGTATTGATAGAAGGTCGTCAATGTCTTCTTCTCTAGTAATAGGTCGATCAAAGACAGTGGATGAAAAACAAGGGCCTATGGATGGATCTATCTCCATCTCATCATACAATTAAGATGATGATGATTTGATACAGGAATTTTGGCTAGACAAAGATGGATGAAAAATACCAACCTACGATTTGGTTTTGTGAAAATTACAAGTACTTTTAGTGAAGTAACTTGTTTAAGTGAGTGAATGAATATCCATCCATTAATTAGAAAAATCAGTTCGATATGAAGTATTAGACATAGATTTTGGTATTCCGTGATTTTCACCAATTGTTACTTTATATTCGGATTGACGAAGCATATGGGTAAAGCTTACGATGGCAAAAAGCGGTGGAATGAGACCATTTTGGCCACAACAAGACGGGACTTTGGAGCTGGAGGTCGACACAATGCTACAAAGAAGCGCTTATCTGGTATGATACCGTAATCTATTTATCCGCTACAGGCTTTTAGCATAAAGTTAAGAGACTAATAGACGTAACACATCTTGTTATTTTTTTTTCATGGAAAATGTATTGTGACGGCTGAATACAGGGAGAACACATAAGCTGAGCGCTGCAATGAAACGTGTAGACGATATCACACGTAATGAAGTTCGTAATGCTCGATTAGATGCCTTAGAAGAGGATAACTTTGGCGAAGACGCAGACGAAGGCGACGGAACTCAAGACGAAGCGTATGTGGATGTGGAGGAAGATGGTTTAGTTGCATCAGTTTTAGATGAAAGAGAACCAATAAGGAAGAAAAGGAGACTTACTATGCTGGGTAAGAAAAAGTGGAAAGTCAAGAGTTTGGCTCAATTGGTGTTTGAAGAATTGGGCAATGGAGACATTGCCGAAGGACCGAATTACTTGACTGCTGCAGTCGGTCCTCCTACACACCCCGTAAGAAGATTTTGTTGTGTGTGTGGATTTTTTGCAAACTACAATTGTCGGAGATGTGGATCAAGGTATTGTAGTGTCGGGTGTGGAGATCAACATAAAGAGAGTGGCTGCATGAAGTTTGGGCTATAAAAAATGGAATAATTCTGGGACGTACACAAATAGCTTGTTTTTTTATAAGTAATGAGCTCAATAGCAATGGAAAAAGAATCTGTATACTATGTCTCCATTCTTTTGTTTGATGCCACAAATAGCTACACTCTCTTTGTTATCAAGTAAAGCATGGCGTTTTATGACTGAAATCTGGTCTTTTAAGTAGACCAAGCTCAAATGAGACCGCTAAGTGTATTCCACAAGAGAGTTTTGTTACTTCAGCAAGAATGGTTGACCACTTGGTAATAAAAAATCAGCTTTTCCTCCAAAAAGATCCATCATATCTCATCTTAAACATTCATTTGACAAAACTACGCAAACGTGACAAAGGACTTGGAAGAATTTGTTAAGATTTAAAAGCTCATGTCAACTATCTTTATTGATCCAAAGGATCTACCAGATGGTGGTTATGGTCTCATTCAAGTGCTTTTTCTCGGGGCTGTTTATGGCTTTGTGCTTTACAACGCAAGTAATCTTATTTCCGACGGCAGTGAGCTGCTACTGCTTGTGCCTTCCATGGCTGGCATCGTGGGTAGCATCGTGCTACCTGTGCTTGGTGCTGTACCCGATGGTGCCATTGTATTATTTTCTGGCATGGGACCAAACGCCCAAGAGCAGGTATCGGTAGGCGTGGGCGCTCTTGCAGGTTCTACTATCATGCTCCTCACTATTCCGTGGGCTCTTAGCATCTATGCTGGCCGTGTTAACATTGATGAGAATGGACGTGGCAATTACGTACGTCCTAAGGGTGATCAGCACTGGGCAAAACTCATGCCGCCTGGAAACAGAGACCTAACAAAGACGGGCGTCGTGCTATTTGACGAGATTCCATCCACAGCCAAAACCATGATCCTCACGAGCTTGATCTACTTGATTTTACAGGTTCCAGCCTTATTCTATACTGGTACAGCTGAAGAAGATGCAAAGGCTGATAACAACAAGGTTGCCAAGGCCGAGAAACCCTTTGCCATCGTCGCCTTTGTCGTGTCTATGATCGCCTTTGTACTGTACCTGTACTGGAATGTGAAACGCTCCTCAAAAGTTAAAGAAGATGTAATTGATGAAGTTCGTGTCGCTGCTATTCGTGACGGAGAGATCAGTCTGTCCGGTATTCTTGCCAAAGAAGTGGCACATCTTAAGCAAAGATCAACAACAAACACGACTCCTCTCAACGCCACGCGCGAGCAGTTTGACCGTGTTGCTGATATCATCCGCCCGTTCTTCCATGCCTATGACAGGAACCGTGACCGTCGCATGGATACCGATGAACTACAACTCTTTTTTAAAGACTTGGGTGAAAGCCTTACCCGTGAAGAGGTCGCTACATGGATGACGGCCGCTGACAAGGATAAGAGCGGATTTATCGAATTCAATGAGCTTGTCGAGGCTACTCTCCGCTATCTACTCGCCAAATACGAGAATGAAAGCCAAGGTAGATCGTCGGTCTCAATGCACCGCGTCGTGGTGGAGCACACGCATTCCTTGGCCATCCCGGCCGCTGAAATTGACGACGATGAAGAAGAGGAAGTCCCGGAAGACCTTGCTCACCTGTCGATTGCGGAGCAACAAAAGAAAATCAAGATCCGCTCGGCTTACATGATGTTCCTCGGTACGGCACTTGTGCTGCTCTTCTCGGACCCGATGGTCGATGTGCTATCGGAGGTTGGCGCGCGCACCGGTATTCCCGCGTTCTACGTGTCGTTCGTTGTGGCACCGTTGGCTTCAAACGCCAGTGAGCTCATTGCTGCCTGCAACTATGCGCAAAAGAAAACATCCAGGACCATTTCCATCTCAGTATCCACTCTTCTTGGTGCTGCCTGCATGAACAACACATTCTGTCTTGGCATCTTTGCTGCGCTCATGTCGTTTATAAGTGGTGGTCTCGTATGGAAATTTTCGGCCGAAACGTTTTCAATCTTGTTCGTCGAGCTTTCGATTGGTTGTATCGCCATGAAAAAGACCCAGCGTCTAGTCGATGGCCTCATTGTGTTGTGCCTGTACCCGCTCTCCATTTTTCTAGTCTTCCTACTGGAGAATGTACTTGGCTTGGACTAAGCGTAGGAAGCAAGTAGCAAACGAAACATTACGAATGGAGTGGAGGCTTCGTCCAAGTTGACGTCATCATGTTGGTTTCTGTTTCAAAATAAAAAGAAGGTTTAGAACTGCATCATGTGGTACGAAGGTTTCTCGTCGATTCATGGTTTATTTTATAACACACAAAAATATCATTTTTTTGGGGTTATAGTATATTTTCTACATTGTACCAAAGAGAAAAAAGTAAAGTTTGTGTGTATGCCGCAGATTTCTCAAAGCGGATTGTTGGGTTGTTGGGTTGTTGTAGTAACCAACTGACTTTCTATACAAGACCCGACCCTAACGTCAGTCAGTCAGTCAACTCAACAAGTAAAAAGACTTTGGACGAGTAACGTGGTTTAATTTTCTTCTACATAAAGCGATTATGACGGAAGTATTTATGGGCTATAGTGAAGACTTTGAACAGTGTCGTGATGATGCCATGTCCGATATTCGTGCTATTTCCAAAGCGCGTGACGAACGTGAGCGTGATGAACTAGTGGAACGTGCACAGGGTAATATCTCGGAGGCTGAGCGCTATATGCGCATTTTAGAGAGTGAATCTCGTGCTGGTGATTCTCAAGACCGTCGACGAATGCATCAGCAAATGCGCACGTTCAAGTCACAACTTGACAAGCTGAAGGCCAATTTGGAGCGATCGAAGCTCATGGATGGCAGCCAACAACGCCAACAGGCTCGCGCCCCGCAAGACAACGTGGCTCGTTATCAGCAGCGTACAGACCGCATTGAAGACCATTTAACGGATGCCCAGGACATTATTGCGAGGACGGAAGCTACTGCTCAGAATATTAACAATAATTTGGCAGACCAACGCGAACAGCTCATTAATGTTCGCACGAACGTACGTGTTGTCGTCGCTAAAGAGAAGCTAGGAATGATTAGAATGTGTACTAATGTTACTATGACTAAATGATACAGGTAGATGAGACTCGTGAAGATACAGCAGAGGCCGGAATGCATCTCAAGAAGCTCAAGTGCAAGATGGCGTCGCAAATTGCGTTTTTATACGTCGTTATCATGGGACTCGTTGTCGTGATCGGTTGGCAAGCCATTTCCAAGTTTACTTAGATCAGTAAGTCCCGTACAGCATCAGCTCTCGGCTTTTTCTTTCCACATCATGCACTTCAATGATTGTGTGGACATTTTGAAGGCACAACGGCACGATCTGATTGTTTCATGGACACTGATCATCCTGTATGTCACAAGGTATTTTATCGTGTAACTAAAGAACAAGGTGAATGCATGTTAATCTAGAAAATTGTGATTCTGCTACATAGCGAACGTCTGGCGAAAGCAAAGTTGATTTGATGCAAGTAGTGAAGCAGCGGGTTGATGGTGCTAGTTTGAATCGTGTTCTTTTGTACGCATTTGTTGGAGACTAAAGCTTCGTCGACTTATCTGGACTTGGTAGTTTGTATGAGACGAATTACTCAATGGAGTTTAACACTTGGCAGCTTGTCCCGAGGGTCCAATTGTCCGTTCTTACTGTTGTCAGCAATAGATTGATACAGAGCTTGAGGATCTGTTTCCTTGACTGACACGAGTCAGCAAAGAGTACGACCGATAATGAGGCTTTGAATACATAAGGAAGCATTAGGATGGAAGGATTTATAACGCAATGTGCAAAACTGGTTATCGATGCCTTGTTGATATTTACCGCATTAGAAGGCCCTCTTTGTACACTTGTTAGTCTACTTATCAAGATTGATACGCTGACGAGATGTTAGCAAGCAAAGGTAGTATCATTATACAATACAAGTAAGCTAAGGGACACAAGCTTTTTACACTAAATAGAGTGCTACATACATCGAAACTTGCAAAGCCACGAGCTAAGCATGTGGGCTTTGTAAAGAAATTACTGCAATACTTGAATACTCAAAAAGCATTACTCATGTGTAGCAACATGGGGTACAAGACAACTTGAAGAAAAAAGTAAAGTACTTTTGAACAGACATTGTAGCGCTACTTTCGCACATGATCTAGACAAGAAAGAAAGACCACACCCAACTGTGGTGTTGCGTTCATGTATTTGATAGTGCTATTGCTTGGAAGAGGCCGACAACAATGTTGTATCAAACTTTTGCGGCTAAAGCCAAATTTGTAGCGTTGTGCGTGACGACAGAAGCAAACAACATGATCATGTTGCAACTGGGCAGAAACAGTCAAGCGGCCTACGTGATGAGGATTCAATTTATGTACAATCTTTTACTGGATGTGTGACCTACTGATAAGATGTGACCAAAGTATATAGATTTGGTGAAGAACCCAACGGATACTGTGGCACTAAAAATGTGCTGACTCGTATGATGCTGCTCAGCCCCTAGTCGTTTCAGCTGTACGGTCCTGCACCTATTGGTTTTACGGCAAGAAAGCTGAAGCAGACAATAAACCCGGGCTCTAAGATCAGACCAGACCAAAGTAGCACAATGAAGTGTCCAAGAAAGAGTTGATCTCATTAATATAACAAAGCTCTCTCTCTTCGCATGACCAAGAGCAGCGATTTAGAAAACCACGGCATAAATGTGGTTGACTTCATTCTTTCTTCACGTAGACTTGTAGTGAGTCAGTCGATACAGCAATACACGTCCCCTCGCATTACCAACTGCAAAGTAGCCGCTATTCGGACTAAAGTCCATTGCTGTCACGTAGTGCAGCGGCGTGTGTGCCGTCGGCCAGTTGGCAAAAACAGTCAAAGACGGCATGTGCACCAGCTTCAGTGAATTCTTCATGTCCCTTGACGCAATTGCCAAAATTTCTGCATTTGCGTTAAACACGAGATGATTAACTTCAGTAGTAAGGTTCATAAGCGCTTTGCACGGCTTTGGCGTAGCAGTCAGAGCGGCGTTGTCGTAAATATTGACCACACCACTTTTCGAACCGGTGGCGTAATATTTATCGCTAGCAGCCAAGGCAAAGCTGCCTAAACTCCCTTCATCATCGTGGACAAAGACACACCGCCGGGTACGCATATCCCACTTGTAAACCTGTCCGTCTGAGCCTGTACTCAGCAAGTAGCGATCATTCTCGCAGAAGGCCACTGACTTGACACTTCCATTCATCTTGAGTGTACCGATCGACTCGTACGACTTTGCAGACACTACGTCCAAGTATCCATTACTTCCCATGAATACAATCGTCTCACCGTTATTCGAGACCACAAATGTATTACGTTTCTTCTCTTTACGTCCATAGAGACCCGGAATCTTGGTAATCTTGCCTGCTTCAATGTCGTATGAGAAGAAATACTGTCGGGGTCCAGTCAGCACTGCACGCTGTCCAGCCATCGTAAACTTAGCGTCTAACATAGGCAAGTCTTGCACAAAGACGCTCTCAACTTTTGCATTGTTGCTACCATCCACCTGAAAAAGCCGCAGGGTCTTGTCCAACCCCGCAGTCAAAATCAGCTGACCATTCGGATGAAACTGCACAGACTGGACGACTGCATTAGAAGGAGCATGTTGATTAGCGTCTTTCACACGAATAATCTCCAATTCTCCCTGAGGCAGCAATTTTCCAGAGGATTCCAACATTTTGTCGGTACTTCGAAGTAGCTCCGCCTCCCCTTCAATGTCACTATCATATAAGCCTATTTGTCGATCACCCAAAAAATTGCTTGGGTCTGCCCAAGACACAGCACCATGTGCCGACTGATAACTATAAACCAATATGTTCGTCATGATACAAATCAATATGTCAAATGAGTTGAGAACAGATTGAAAAAATGAGAAGGAAGATACAGTAATCAATCAATTCACGTACAAAGTCTTCAGTCGTAGATGCAGTTCCTTGCCACTTACTATTGTATCCTTCTCAGTCCTACGGAGCTTACGCAGCTGTGGTTGTTCCTCCAGACTCACCTCTACTTCTTTATCATCTTCGTCAACCCATGCGGCTTCAAGCTCACGCAAACTTTGGTTCTTCTGAGCGGACGGTTTTTTACGTTTCTTCTTCTTTGCATGTAATTGCGTCTGAAAAACACTCTCGGTCAGTAGCTTCTCAGCCTCTGACACAAGTACAACAGGGACGCGCTTCCCCATATTTACTTACACTATAATGTCGATAATGAAAGGAACACTTCCTAACCAGTCAAAAAATATTACCGGTATGGTCGGTATATTTTGCATGGGTCCAATGGTACCATACAAATGGAGCAATCGAGAGAGGAGGAAATGAGGATGGGCAACATTTTAATCCTATATTTTAACCAAATAAAATAAAGCCTTACATCTGGCTTAGCACTTCTAGCGGCTCTCATAAACGAAATCGGACGAGGAAACGCAAGTTCATTTAGACGTTCAAGTACTTCTAGAGCGGTGTGTAAGTAACATAAATCGACAACACCTTTTGTTCTGATTTGTCAATAAAAAACACAGAAAACATGACGTATTCGACAATAGTTAGCGTAAAGCCCATTGACGCTGAGAAACGTATGGACTCTGCACGCTCTATATGCAACTCTCCATTATCTATTTCCGATGTGGGTTTTAACAGCACCCTAGGACCTTTAGAAAGCAACAAGGTGGGTTGATTGTTTGGGTTTTATGTTTTTTTCGAGTAGGCAGAAAACTAAAAGTTTGGTTTTTTGGGTCTTTGGGTCTTTTGGGTTTTATCTACCAGGTCAATACTGCTAGTACTAACAACAACGCGAAATCAGGTGATAATCTTGAACAACCTAAATCGCAGGACGGTATGCGTGCCCTAGCTTTGGGTTCCGTTGATATTAATGACGCTTTTGCGCATCCTATGAGCAGTTCCCAGTCGCTCAAGCGCAAGGCTGTTGAAGATGCCGAAGAAATGCAGGATCAAAAGATCAAGAAGATCAAGAAGATCAAGACAGAGCAGCTGACGTCTGGTGAAACTGAGAGTGACTATGTGCCAACTGACAATGAGGAGGATGAAGAAGAGCACGTTTACAAGTCTTCTACTTTTCGTGATGGATGTGGAAATGTTGAGTTAAGTTTCGATGCTAATGTTGAATGTAGCAGAGAGTTGCCCCGCCGTTGCAGCCGTCGTACGCTTTACATTGAGTATTGGAGCCGAACCGGTGAGTGTAAGGAGCGCAAGTGGGATCATCTTGATGAGATTGCCAAGACTTATGGGTCAGCTGAGGATCATATTTTTGCTACCACTCTGAAGGGTAGAACTGCGTTTCTAGAACCCAATATGTTTCCCTATGACACTCCTGCAGGCATTGAGCACTGGACGCTGTGGCACGTGAAGGATCTGAATCATGAACAGGTGAAGCAATACGTGGAAAGCTGGATTGATGCCAATGCGTCACATGTCGATCGGTGGAACTATGATGACAACCCGGAACGTTCCATTGACATTTTTCACGTGCACGTGTACTTTCAGGTGGCCGAGGGGCTCACGGTGCTGCATGGCCGCAAGGTGGAGAATTTGGTGCACGAGATAGATTGACTGGTTCCACTTTAATGTGATGTAGAGTGTGGGTCGCGCTTGCGTCGTTACCAAGCATCTACGTGTGTGTAAGGTACCCGTTTGCATGGTGCTCTAGCGCCTGCGTGAGATCGTTATTTATGCTGGGACAGGCAGTCGTCATTTCTCAGCTAAGTTGAGCGTGATACAAGGCAAGTAGGTCATTTTTTACTTGTAGTGTCCGGTCTATCTTTGAACGATAAATTGGCAAATGTAATGCGAATACAGTTGAATTACTTATCTTTTGGTGCTTTTATACGACGACAACTGATCGTCTTTCATCTGTAACAGACTCTTAGGTTACGTGCAGCAACTGTAAGCGTCACAAATGATCATACAGAAGTCTGAAAACGTGCACCGCATTCAGCAGCCGTGTTCTAAGTAGCGGCGTGTAGACCGTGGCTCCTGTGATTACCCAAACGCAACCTTTATTCACCTACTCAAGAAGTTTTCGTTGGATTGATCGAATTGCGCCGTTCGTGGACTCATATGAGGTCATATGCAACAACCATCACACAAGACAAAAAGAGAGACATGCAAAAAAATGTATTATGCCATCCTACGTCGCCAATGGTGTACTTTTAGGCAGATGCAAGTCTGTTTTGTAATCCACATAATCTTTTAATATCTTGGCAAGCGTTTCCTTGTCATTCTCACCAACCAACTTTGGATCGTCCATCAAAGCGTTAATATTAATATCAACATCCTTCCAAGACTCAAATTGTTTCTTTTCCAGATTGCGTAAGAACGTTACTTTATCCATCGAATTGTCGTACAACAAACTAGGATCAATAATACCACCAGCGTGAACTTGCGTTGCGTGAACTTGCTCTAACTTTTGGATCCCATCACGGATACATACTGCAAGCAGACCCTCGGACTTATAGTGTTTTCTTAATATTTTAAGTATAGTAGCATACGCAGGCTTGGCTTTTATAAATATTTCGAGGAATTTGGCCCATGCAAAAAACGTATTTGACTTAAAGATTTCTTTTTCGTTCATTTTGGCGAGTCCCGCTACATTAAAATGTGTCTGCGCTTTCCAGTCAGAGAACAAGCTCAGTTTAGGAATGGGCTTTTTAAGCACTGACACAACCTTTTCCGTCATGCCTAACCTCCCCTCTCATCGGTATCGTTGGTACTACCACTTGTGGTAGTTACATTGGAACAAGTGTCGCCTGGTCGAGGCGACGTCAACCGCATTTTGCGCATTCAACGCACGTAAGGCCGATACTTGGGTCTTTACGCTCGTTGGTGAGAGCGCAAACAGCGTGACAATAACCAGGATCTTCGCGCGGGAAAACAACTTGGCTGGCGCGGACATAGCGATATCGTCGGGCTTAAGACAGTGGACTTGAGGGCAAGATGGAAAATGAAGAGTGAGTGACATTGGTCCGGAACGTAGAACATGAAACTGGTTGTATCCAATGGACAAACCTCGCCTGTTCATTGGCTGCAAGCACATCTCAAGTCAGCATTGTTTAGGCAGTCCAATCTTACTAACATTGTCATTACCGAAAGCCAGCGTGCATCGGTTGAATTTTTCAGACAATAACACCAGATGCATATTCCAGCACCCAAAAATCCTGTCGTTGATGCGTGACATAACATTGACACCATCATTCGGTGTCAATTCAAACTTATCTGTTATCTAAATCGATAATATTCAGCAACATTACCATAAGGAATAATATTCTGAGAATATGACCTTGAATAGGTTATCTTTTCCTGAGGCTGACTACACTTTGCCTATTGGCGAATAGAGACCATTATATCAACCATCGCGCCGCAATCAAGGATGAACGCGCCAGGGAAGTTAGCCATTATACGTATTAATAGTTAGAGTAAGATTAAGACAATTAAGATTGAAAAAGAGTCCTTAGCTATAGTTAGTCTAGTTAAAGACTGAATAAAACAGTTCCCCTTAATACATTTACCAAGTAAGTGATCGTGTTAGTCTAGCTCACTACTGTATAAATATGTACAAGACGGTTTGGGACACCCGCTTGCACTGTGTCAGTGAAAGTCGACTATGCTGTTGTTAGTATAGTCAGAAGGTGCCCCATTACACTGAATTGGTGTGGTTGCTGCCTCTCCTTCGCATACAATCATCCCCTGGTTAGCTTTATTGCTCAGTCAACGTGACGATATTTGCTATTCTGAGTCGCGAGTGTAAGATAAAGGTAAGGCCAGTTAAAAGTTAAAAGTTGAAGATAGATACTGATTCGTCGTGTCACGATAGAACACGTGCGATTGTAACTAGCGCCAGCCGCTAAGCAATTGATTTGAATGGTTGAAGCAGAAAGCATTATGAAACACAGTAGCTAAAAGAGCAACATATGCAAAGAAGTATCTAATGGTCTATTTGTGTGCCACGCTGCTTGCTTGCTCTCACCCTTTGCATGCAGGTTGTAAGCCTAATTGCCAGAACGACTAACACGAAGTCCACATCGGCAACATCAGATCACGCAAGGTCCTCACCATCCCGTAGCGCCTTGCTGGCATGCCGCCTTACCGTCAAACGACTCAGTAGTCGATCAAGACTTGCTAGTGCGTAAAAAGCTCGGCGACTGACAACAAGATCGATACGGCTCTCACAGCTCTACCAAATGCATGGGGAAGATGAAGTCTTTGTCGAGTGAGAGTGAAAAAAACGGTAGAATGCTGAGCGCTGTCGCAAGTGCCATGTTTTCATCAGCGATTGGTGCGAAGATGCTTGCACGCTGATGACCCGATGCGCTCAAGACCCGCCCGAGCAGAGGCCAGGTGCGCAGCTGCCGTCCGCACGTATCTGACATCAGATGATTAATGCTTGCTTTGCTTGTGCCGTCACTCGGACAGACGCCACTAAGTCAGCGCGGACAAGATCGAGCTCTGACTGTCGCTTCGGTACCGCGTCCGGCATCAACAGCAGCACCCGCAGCGCAACCGCCTGCGGCCCGAACACGATCCAGCGCAACCTGTCAATTTGGAAGCTGAACGGGATCAAGATTTATTCGGGACTCGCTCCGCTTGTACGATTGGGGTCGCACATTCTTTCGCGCCGTCAGCCGGGTCGAGTTTTTGTGCGGATCCCCGTGAAGTGTGGACGTCAAAGTTAACCTGCTCGGCCACCACCTCAGCGGCACGGCTAAGCAGTACTATCACAAGCAGGCGAGGCCGACTGATGAAGGACCAGGGTCGACTTCAAGGGAACATGGTCGCACCTTAAAGAATGAGGTCTACCTTAAAGTACCGAGTTCGACTGACGAAGGACCGAGGCCAACTGACAAAGGACTAAGGTCGGCTGACGAAGGACCGAGGCCAACCGACAAAGGACTAAGGTTGACTGACGAAGGACCAGGTTCGAGGGATCACTAGAAAGACTGAGGTCTACGACTGAGGTCTACCGATGATAGACTGAGGTCTACCGATGATAGACTGAGGTCTACCGATGATAGACTGAGGTCTACCGATGATAGACTGAGGTCTACCGATGATAGACTGAGGTCTACCGATGATAGACTGAGGTCTACCGATGATAGACTGAGGTCTACCGATGATAGACTGAGGTCTACCGATGATAGACTGAGGTCTACCGATGATAGACTGAGGTCTACCGATGATAGACTGAGGTCTACCGATGATAGACTGAGGTCTACCGATGATAGACTGAGGTCTACCGATGATAGACTGAGGTCTACCGATGATAGACTGAGGTCTACCGATGATAGACTGAGGTCTACCGATGATAGACTGAGGTCTACCGATCATAGACTGAGGTCTACCGATCATAGACTGAGGTCTACCGATCATAGACTGAGGTCTACCGATCATAGACTGAGGTCTACCGCGAGGGACCCTGGTCTACCGTTAAACGGTCACTTTTACTCTGTGGTCCCCTTTCTCTCCGTCCCACTGGTCCTTGAGCTCTCCACATTTTGAAACCACTTAACCACAACCATGCACCTGAGTGAGTCGGCATCATGTGGCCTATGGTCATGACGCGCGGTGTCGGGGCACCGTGACGGTTATGGACGTGTATCTGCGCCGCACTGGCAAAGAACATTGTCTCTTATGAAAGGTCGAAAAGGTCTTTACTCTCGTATAGGACGGCGAGGAACGCGCGCTTGCTCGGCACAGCGATGGCGCCGTCGCGTTCGACTCGTAATGGCATGTGCACGTGCACGTGCTGTGTAACGGGGTTACACGAAGGTGTGTATGTAAAATATACACATCTGCCACACCAATGTGGTGTGGCTGTACCTTGGGTACAAAAGTAGGTGATGTGAACGTACTTGAAGTACGAAGGGAGAGAGCCACGTGGTCACTATACTTATTTAAAGTATAGTGACTATGCATGTTTGCATAATAATAAAAGGCTAAAGAGCCAGTAATAGTGACTAGCACTAAGTATAGGATAGGTGCTTCTATATTTAGTGTTAGAAGATAGACATAAATATAAATCAGTTTCAAACCTGCTCTGTAAGCCTTACAGCTTAAGCATTCTATTCCTTTTAAGGAATCAGTATCTTGATACTAGTCTCTCTGAGACTCGGTTGTTAATACGGATAGGCACAAGCTTACGAGCTAGCCTAGGAAAGTTAAACACCCTAAGACGTCGAAGCTCTGAGCTTGTCTTCTTCTGCACATAAAAAATGGTGGTATAATTTTTAGGAATTTTAAAGATAATTAAATAAATATGACAAAAATAATAGTGCATACGTAGCTTTGCTACAGTAGTCTGACTACTTCTTCTGCACATAGTGCATCTGCACATAGTGCATAAGTAGCGTAGCTACAGTAGCTCGGCTACACCTGGTATCACTTGTAGTCAATCCCGCACCTGGGTTTGCGACTACTTTTCTTTGTGAGAATGGACATCGATGAGATGTCAGCGGTTGGCCTGTCACAGGCACTACAGGAAGGGTTGCAGAAGCTGCTCCCTATCCTTGGCCCTAAGGGCGTGGAATACCTCATCGCCCAGAGCTAAGAAGAGGTTAACAAGCGTATTCATATGCTTGATGAATATAATAAAGCTCTAGTCGAGCATGTAAAGGCACAGATGCCTGCCAAAAGGTGATATCCTTATGCTTTGGTTTCAACAGGTTGAATTGGCTATGTTTATAGCCGACATCACCTATGAACCGTACCGTGTGGGCTTTGCCACGGGCAAGTTATGTGGCTATGACAGTTCTCAACTCTTGTACATATGCCGCAAGCTCACGCTTGCCTTGGCGACACGCCAAAACCGCGACCGATTACGGTGTGCTTGGTTTGGCGGTGCATACTACCGGGTCATCTGAACTTTCAGATCGGCCCATGTGGGAAAAGCATCTTGCAATGATGCACCACATGTTAATGCCCACTGTTTGGCTATGCTGCCATGGTCATAGACCCTATGCCTGAGGCAGTGACTGTCACGGTCTTCATGGAGGGAATCCGAGTTGGCGTTACCAGAACGGAAGTCTTCCGGGTAAACCCGTCCTCATTCAAGGAAGCTGTTGGAGTGGCATGGAATGCCGAGACCAACTTCAAGACTAGGCCTGCCACTTATAACTACTCGTCTGATGGGTCTGTACCCATGGACTGTAGTCAAGTGGAGGATGAAGAAGCTGAGCTTCAAGCTGCGAAGCAGCAAATTGTGCGCAGATGTTATATCTGCAAGAGCACAGGCCATTTGATGGCAAAATGCCCTGCAAGAAAGGCATATTTGGCCTCGGAGGGCCGACGCCCCATGGGTAAACCTTCTGGTTTGCCGCGGGGAATGGCGGAACCCAGTAGGCGCGGGGCGCCCTACTGGGGAAGAACTGAGTTCTGTTGAACCTCTAGGAGGTAGAAGTAAACAGGGCCCAGCCCCAAAGAGACTTGAACTTTCAAAAACGGAACGAGAATGCGAGCCAGGCTTGCCAGTCGTCGAAGGGACGATTAAGGGCTATGATAAGTCATGGATCATTTTGATCGATTTGGGGGCAACGGGCAATTATGTGCGCCGTGCCACAGTGGAAGGTAGTCAGCTGTATGCTGAAGCGATTGTAGCGCGTGAAAGTGACACAGTCACAGTTCGCTTAGCGACAGGTACGCGTGTTACGGTACCCAAAGCCCCGATGGACTTAAATGTAAAGTTCTTGGACTTTAACAGCACATAAAGCTGTTTGGTCTTAGACCTGGATGCGAGGTATGACCTCATCTTAGGCATGGCATGGCTAGAACGTCATGAGCCATGGATTGATTGGAGGTCGAAGACCTAAGGCGCAACGCAATGCTCCTGGTGGGGCTCTGGAGAGTCATGAACCCACTTCTGCTAGGAATCAAAAGCGCTTTAGGCGCGGATATTGGACCGAGTCGGTCAATATGTTGGATGTCGGAATATTCGACTTTGTAGACACTAAGTGTCGAGGACAATAGTCCTGGGCGAGACCCTATGACTGTCGATAGTGTGGTTGAGAACCCACTAGATGGCACATACGACATGTGTCATGAGAATAATGTTACATCATTAAATACCGTGAGTGGTGTTGGTGGCTGCAAGCCAAGATGTCAGGACATGAGTCCAAGTGACATGGGTGACGAGGAACTGACCCTGGAGGGTCGGGTGAAGTCATCAATGGATGTTATCTTTGAGTATAACGTGGTGCAAGCACCTAGTGACGAGGTACTGGCCCAAGAGGGTCGGGTGAAGTCAGAAATGACGACTTCTTTGAGGACAACGAAGTGCAAGCACCTCATGACGAGGAATTGACCCAAGAAGGTGGGGTGCAGTCAGTAAACGAAGTGGTCTTTGACCTTGAGATGTGTACACCTGTAGACGCTGATGCGTCGGATGCTGAGAGCATCATGAGTAGCGATGATGATATCGTGAGTGACGGTGATAGCGAACAGCTATATACACTCGTCAATGGTTTGACTGGGTATGTTGAAGAGTTGGTTGCTTTTTCAGCTATACCCGCAGTAAGTGCACTGTTAGAGCTGCACGAGTTGTGCTTTGCCGAGTTTGGCATTGCCTTACAGGCAGGCAACATCGCCGAAGTGGTCGTTATCAGACCTGAGGAGGAGCTGAACTCCTCATCGCTTTTGGATAAGGCAGTTTTTAAGGATACCAAGAAGTCGCTGAACGCGCGCAGTGGATCACAGATCCTGAAGGACCCATCAGATTCTTACTTTCCTTTGTTGAAGGAATATGGAGATGTTGTCTCCAGAGAACCTCCGACGAGGTTACCTCCGGATAGAGCTGTACGTCATGAGATTGACTTGGTTCCAGGGACCAAATACTGTGTGACGCGACAGTAGAAGCTGCCACGAGGTCAACGTGACGTCATTGACAAGTTCTTTCGTGCAAAGCACGCGGCTGGCATGGTGCGTGAGAGTAAGTCTCCTCATTCTACGCATGTTTTGTGTAAAAAAGCCTAATGTGAAGTGGCGAATAGTGCATGCTTACAATAAGATGAATGCAGCCACTATCCCGGCTCAAACACCGATTCCTTGCAAGGATGTTCTTCAGAACGATATGGTGGAATGTACGATGTACAGTTCCCTTGACTTAGTCGATGGATATTACCAACTGCTCGTGCGAGCTAGTGATATCCCGCTGACAGCGGTCAGTACTCCGATCGGTATGCTCTGGGAGTGGTTAGTGATATCCCAAGGGCTGTTGAACGCACCTGCAACGCTCAATCGTCTAGTGACGCAGTTGTTTCGGTCCCATAGGGCGTATGCACAGACATACTTTGACGATATATTCGTTCATAGTCAAGTCGAAAATGGCAAGACTGATGTGGAGGATCACATCGAGAACCTGCGAGCTGTGCTCGGTTTGCATGAGGATGCATAAGTTATATGCCAATATTGACAAATGGATCTTCGGTGCGGAAGAGATTCCTTTTTTGGGATGCTTCATTGGGAAGCGAGGAATCCGGGCAGACCCTGTTAAGGTTAAAGCCATAGTGGATTGGCCGGTTCCGAGGAGCCAGAAGGACCTCCGCAAGTGGTTGGGTTTGGCAAATTACTTGCACAAGTATAGCCACAACTATGCGGAAGTAGCTAGGGCCTTTGTCCAATCTCCTTAAAAAGGATGTGGAATGGTGTTGGAACACCGAGCACCACGAGGCTTTTGAAGCCGTTAAGGAAAGTCTCATTCAGGCGCCAATTCTGGCTCTACCTGATTCTGATAGCCCGTTTAGCGTCGTATGTGACGCTTCGGACTTTGCCATTGGCAGTGCACTTTTGCAAGTCGACTCTGAGGGTCGAGAACGCGTCATCGCGTTTGAATCTCTCGCCAGCTGAAAGCTGCAAAAAAAAACTATCCAGTTCATGACAAGGAGCTAATTGCGATAAAGTATGCCCTTGTTAAGTTCAGGGTACACCTGTTGGGCTCAAAGCCGTTTGTGATCTATACCGATTATGCGTCGTTACGCACGACACAGTTGCCTCATCGCTTGCAGAGAATGGCTCGTTGGCTCTCCTTTTTCGCGGAGTACAACTTCGACGTGAAGTATAAGCCGAGAAAACAGAATGTTTGGCTGACGCGTTATCGCGTAGACCTGAAGATGAGCAAGCTATGAGCTTGCTCATCTCACTGTTGTGAGTTCGTCAGTAACGGATCGTACCTGTGTGGCGTATGCACGCGATGAGGCATGTATTGCCATTATGCAGGCGCTAGGTAGCGCTGAGTTTGAAAACTCTAAGGCGAAGCTGTCACCACGTAATCGTGCAAGATTACATCGTTATGCACTGACCAATGGTCTGTTGTACTATAGTACAGGTTTGGATAACCAGTCTCGTGTTGTGGTGCCTCATGATGAGGACCTCAAGTATCAGATACTTTATGAAGCTCATGATACACCACTTGGTGATCATTTAGGTCGTGAGAAGACCTACATCTCGGTGAGCACTCATTATTGGTGACCCAACTTGTACAAATGGGTTGGTACATATGTACGCACGTGTGAAAGGTGTCAAAGAGTAAATCCCTCGCCTAGTATGGCTACGCCTTGGGCGAGTTTGCCTGTATCTTCGGGATTGTGGCAGTCCATTAGCATGGACTTTGTGTTTGGCCTACCGCGTGATGCGGCAGGCAACACTGGGATTGTAGTCTTTTTTAACCGACTGAGCAAGATGGTTCACTTAGCGGCAGTGCCGGACTCCATTGATGGAGAAGGAACAGCAAAGCTTTTCATGGTTCGTGTGTTTCGACAACACGGATTGCCTGTGGAAATCGTCTCGGATAGAGACTCTCGTTTTACGGGTAAGTTTTGGGCGTCCGTCTTTAAAGTGCTCGGCTCTCGACTGGACATGTCCCAGCGGATCATCCGCAGACCGATGGTCAGACTGAACGCTTCATCCGCGTTATTGGTGATATGCTTCGCAGTGTTTGTGCTGAATCACCCAAGCAATGGAGCGCGATGCTCCCTCTGGTATAGTTTGCGTTGAACAACGCGGTGCATGCCTCGACAGGCTTCACCCCATTCTATGTGAATGGTTTGGTCAACCCTCGCGTTCCTTTAACGCTACCCCCTCCACATCAGGGCTTAGTGGGGGAGAAATAGCCGAAAGTTTGGCTGATATCAGCCCTGTTGCTATGCGCAAAAAGGTGCAAACGTTTCTGTCAACGCGTTTTGACGTATTACGTCGCGTCAAAGAAGTTATGGCTGAAAGCCAGGATGTTCAGAAGGAACACGCGGATGCCAAAGGCAGGAAAACGAACATGAGCTCAAAGTAGGAGATTTGGTTTTATTAAACGCTAGGAAGTTACCTGCCTGTGCCGTTTCGGCGGTATATACAACTAAATTACGACCACGTTTCATTTGGCCTTTCAGAGTCATAAGCAAGAAAGGTTTAGCCTATACGCCGAACCTTACCAAGAAGATGAGAACACATCCTGTGTTCTACGTGGAATTACTAAAGCCATACCTCAACCCGGCCTCGGTGGACTTCGAGGGGTTGTCCCCGAATCACCGGCCGAAGGAGGCGGGAAGTACTTCACCGGAGGTGCATATGGACGCTGAAGGCGTACCAGGACGTCGATCTGACATCGCAGTTTGGATTGAGAGCGCTCAATCGCCGTTAAGCGATCCGAGGTCTCAGAGCGATAACGCTCAAAAGACCGACGATGTCGATGGACACGGTCATCGAGCGATGACAGGTGAGACCTCACTGATGCAAAGGCATCACGCTTTAGAAACTTCAGGCAACGCTCAATTTCAGAAAGATGAGAGGTCAATGGGTCATCGACCTCCTCCGACGTTGATTGATGATCAGAGTCATCAACAGTCCCACGTGGAACGCCTCTTGGCTCGGCGTCTTCACCTGGGTCATACCCAATACTTGGTGAAGTGGAGGGGTTACCCCCAGTCGTATGACTCGTGGGAATATGAGATACCCCTCCGGCAAGATTGCCCTGACACCGTTGACGCTTTTGACCAGGACGGTCAGAAGCGACGACAGCTGTCGTCGGACGCTCTAGCACTAGGTGCTGTGGAAGTAAGATCAGTAGGCTGGCTTCGCCTCTGACCTTCAGAAGAAGCCAATGTCGGTACATCACTAGAGTGAGAGATACGGGTAACAGCTTCAGAAGCTTGTCCCCCACAAGTCTTTGACCTGTATGTGGAAGGTAATTGACGTTTCGCTTTGAGTTTAGCAAAGTTAAAATGTAGACGACGTTCTAACCAAACGTCTTGCGCTTTAGCGCTTAAACGCAAGTTTGATAAGTTTGTGAGCTTACATGCTCGTTCTACCCAACGGGTGAACTGGTGATCATCTTGTGCAGATGTTTCACCTGGTGCAAGCACCACTGGTATGCCATTTAATGGGTGCACGGTCACCCCACGTGACTGTCGTGACAGTCGCTCCTGATACGATTTCATCGTAAACTCCTGGGGAGTAAGGAGTCGCTCACGAAGAGCAACACTATCTGCATTCTCGCAGGCCGTACTGGCATGGGAACCAATGATATAGGCTCGCAAAGATTGCGATGCAGATCGTCGAGCTTTTTCATTAGGGTCCCGGGGCACGAACTTATAATCACGTCGTGGAAACGATTGTTTGGGCCGTGCCAAAGCGGCCGCTTAGTCCTCGTCATCGATTTTGACGACGCTGTGCAGCGTCAAGAGGGTTGGTTACCTCTTCGTCTGTACCCTATCGCGAGGGAAGAGGAGGCGCTTGGTGCAAAGGGGTTGTCTCCCTTGGAGGGTACGACACAGATTGGGATCGACGTCCCTCGCTCGGTGAGCGTGATGATCTTGGGTTACTTGACCCGAAGGTGACTCGGCTTCGCCGCCCGTAGAGTCACTGTCATCGTCCCTAAAAATGTCGTGACGCATTGCTTCATCCATGATGGAGCTAGCGCTATTGAGACAAGTGCTTTATAAAGCAAGTGTTCGTGAACTGTGATGCTTATAGCAAGTGTTGTAAGCACTGTATTGGAATCAGTAACTTGATACTAGTCTCTCTGAGACTCGGTTGTTAATACGGATAGGCACAAGCTTACGAGCTAGCCTAGGAGGGTCAAACACCCTAAGACGTAGAAGCTCTCTGAGTTTGCCTTCTTCTGCACATAGCGCATACGTAGCTTTGCTATAGTAGTCTGAGTACTTCTTCTGCACATAGTGCATCTGCACATAGTGCATAAGTAGCGTAGCTACAGTAGCTCGGCTACATGCTGTACGTCGAAATGACACAAATGCAAGACAGGCAATGTGCAGGTGACACTATTATGGCGGCGCTCGAAGCGGGTGCGACCAGAGACGTGGCAAGAGACGTACAAGAAGGCACGCTGCTGCACTTTCATAAGCGCTTCGGGCATCTGGCGTTTGACACCATCGAGCCCATGGTGCGAGCCAATCCACTGACGAGCAAAAAGTGCATGGCGTGCGTCTCGTGAATGGAGGGTAAAGCAAACACGCACCAACCAACCACAACAGGACAGATACATGGAATATGCTTTGGGCAACAAATGCTTACCAAAGCATCGTTTTCATCTTTATTTAAAATCAATAAAGAATTATCTATTCTATACCTAGTGCTAGTCACTATCATATGTTTACAGATTTAACTATAGTACATAACCAGGTACTATGGTCCGTCGCCTAATTACGTTGCCGACGATGGCGAATAGTAAAAGCTTTGCTGATAGCGCAATCATTGTAGATGAGAACGATGCACAGTCGTGGTAGAACGTACAGCAACAATGTGGGGCAAACATTGTTGTCGTGGAAGTCGATAAATTTAGTGTGAATCGTGTACAGCCGAATTTCCTGTAGTGGCAAGATAAAGTTCTTTAACCTTCAGGCGTGTCAAAAGTGTACAGCTTCATTGACAGCTTTAATCAGAGTAAAGACTTAGACTTGTCACTTCTTGGGGTCCGCAAATCTGCTACGTGGCCTTGACAGTGTTAAATGATGCAATGCGCGAACAGTTCATGAGCCGGTCACGAGTCATGGGCTAGAAGTATCAGTATATGATAAAGCTCGACGATGCTTTTCTGAAGTGCGATCGGAGCCATGTCTTAACATTTATTTGAGCGACCTCAGCAAAAGAAGAGAAAGACTTGCATGGCAATATTAGAACAGCAGCTGTTGTTAAAAATGTGCAGTACTTTATGTGCTACGATATCGCACGGAAGGCATATGCGTCACCGCAATGCGGTCATATTTGATGCCAGCCTTGCTGAACAAAGGTAATTGACAACTATGGTGGCTTGTATTTTGGGGTTAGAAGTTACCTTTTGATTGTGGTGACCGCTTGTTGCATCGACTGACATTTTGTTTGTCGCCTTCCAACCTTGTCACGTTACCCCAACCAAACGGCGATATGGACTATTAATTCAGCTCCCGGCTCTACGGCGAAGCTATCTACAGTCACGCCTTTCCCAGCTAGCTGTACTCCACCTAAACATTGTTAAAGTGTTGCAGTTGGCATACAAACGTAGCCGTTCACTCGACTTTTTCTCATCAACTCATATCTTCAAAATGGTCTTTCCCAATGACTTCTTTGAGACGGAACGACGAGCATCAACCACCGAAGAGAATGATATTCTTTGTGAGCTTTAGCTGGTTAAGGACTTTGTGTCACCAACAGTTCCAGTCCGCACCAGGAAAGATGTTTGAAGATTATATTGAAAGCGGTAATTCAGCTACAACATCAGGAATCTCAAAGCGCAGCAACCAACACGTAGGTGTCTCGTTTCCGCAACTATTGACAACTTGCTTCACTTGACACGTGCAAGTTTGCACCCCTTGTCCAGTTGTGCTGTGCAACCTTTACTCACACCCATCGGCTTCTGCTGCCAACGCAAATATGTGACCACCGCGCGTGTCCGTGCAGGACTTCACTTGACTTCGTCAATTGCTTATTCACGTCAACTTGTCAATTGATTCAGACATGTGTAGGATGAGATTGGGTACACCGCTTGAATAGCAGCAGTGTACCAACTGCCTTGCATTAGCGTAAGCAACTAGGCGTCGGGAAACGTACTACTCAATCAAACAAGCCACTTTACCGTTTTTAGGGACTCAAGCCAGTTAATTATCCATTATTAAACGTTGCAGTCGTGCTCTGGCACGAGACAATTATGAAGACTCCTAGGGTAACAAACTATTTCGGTCAGTCTCTTTCGCGATTCGTTAAGCTGAAGTCATGGCAAAGTGCCACAAAGTATCCTGATTACGACGATTCTACTAGCTTGTAGGTCGCTCTTTACAGATACTGCTCATTATGCAGTTGCTGCCGCAAACTTTTTGCAAATTTCTGAGTATGCGGGTCCTTTTCAGCTGTTTTGATCTTTTGCATCAGGCTCTTGATGCTATCAAATTACTGCACCAACGCTCCCGTAATCGAAATTTTGAATTCAAAACGCAACCTTCTGCAAGCGCTCAGGAATCTCATCCAGGTCAATAGAAGTGGATGCGCAAAAAAAATTTCTGCCTTGTTAATCCTCAAAAGCAGAAACACTTTCTGCAAACTAAAACCACTACGCTGTCCTTAAACAGCCAATCTTCCAAACCTGCTTCGTTCGCCTTTGCACGCACCAGAATGGTTACTGCGATTGGATAATCTGGCAAATCTTGCAAGCTTTTCAATAACAAGCTCAGCATGTTCGATGCTAATATATTGGTAAGCGGATCATATACCGCTGGTATGAGCTTGTCCAGCAGGCCTTTGATACCAAATAGCCGCACCAACACATCCACCTTAGAAATCTGGAAGTTGGGATGCTAACGTTGGCTATACTGACAGAATCTCATCCAGGTGTGAAAAAGTGGACTTGCAAACATGTTTTGTGCCTTGTCCAGCTCCAAATACAAAAGAAGGTTTCGCACTTCAAAGCTTCTTTCACGCCGCTTGTCAAACAGTAACTCTTCCAATTCTACAGCAATATCGTTTACACTCGGCTTTATCTTGTCTTGCTCTGGAAATCATAGTAGCAAGAGAGACATCGCCGTCTTTTTTTTCTAGTATCGATATCACCGGTTCTTGACCTTTCGGGCGCACGATGCAGTAATTCGGCGTATATTGCATCCACACGCGTAACGCAGGGTTTTCAAACAGGGGCACTTCTTCTACTCTATCGAGATTAAAAAACTTAAAAAGCCTGCTTGGACTTACTTCATAATTACCCGCCAAGGACACAACCTCTTCAGCTTTCACTCGAATT
This sequence comes from Peronospora belbahrii, assembly GCA_920618645.1. Classification (NCBI taxonomy): domain Eukaryota; phylum Oomycota; class Peronosporomycetes; order Peronosporales; family Peronosporaceae; genus Peronospora; species Peronospora belbahrii. The sequence continues at coordinate 623,788 of CAKKTJ010000326.1, read as the reverse complement.
GCAATGCTTTTGGTCGTTGGGTCATTTCTCGCCGCAACGTGCAACTCTTTCAATGTTTTTTCACCATATCAACGGGTCAATAATTCATAAATGTTGACTTGTTTCTTGCTAAACTTGTTAAAAACATCAATATATTTGATCCAGGTATTCAACTGTGGGCTATGAAACAATAAAACTCCTGCTTTATCAAGTTTTAACAGGTCAAAGACATGAAATGAGAGCATCCGACGGAGTACCCAGTACATAGCCAATTGCAGCTGCAACAAATAGGCAACACTTACCATACGAGGAGCTTTCACTGCGGCTTCATCTCTTGGGCTTATTAATGTCTGGAAAAAAGTGACTTGTTGATGCGGTTGTTCGTGACCGTCTTTGACATGATAATCTTTATTGTATTTGATCCAGAGACTTTCTCATTCAATCCTCAAGAAATTTTCTTCTTCTTCTTCTTCTTTGCGAGGATTCAAGGTCTCTACTATCCTATTAACTGATTGCTGCTTATCAGCATTGAGCAACGATTGTAATTCCTCAATTGGAATATCAGTAATATCTCTCTCGTCAAACCGATTCATGTTTACATAATCAGTAGCACGGAGGTCAATCGTATCAGTGATATTATCAAGTTTTGATGGTACTTCAGATGCTTTGGTATACATAAGCAACGAAGTAACAAGAGCTACGACGACAACGAGGAGGGAGGTCATGATGCTACAGGCGTTTCGACGGTGGGTTGGTTGGGTGGTTGGTATGTTTATTTCGATCCTGGCCCTGATAAAGTGGTTGGAATACTAGCCAATCCTAACGCGTTATTATATGTGTCTATTGGACGAATCTGTCATTTTTAGACCATCTAAAAGTTTTGGCAGTATTTAGAACGGGTTGTAGACAGTATTTAGAATTTGTATTCAAATAAGCATCAAACCTCGTACGACCAACCACAGATTGAGATTGATCATGACAAACTTGCAGCGTCTCAATCCAACGGGCGACATTGCTTTAAACGTTTTAAATAGCTCCACGTGCATTGAAAGTACTTTATCTTCGTCTTCTGAAAGTCTTAGCACTCTACGCGTTAGACAGCCGACGATAATTAATGATATTGAGTCGATTCAAGTGCCCACATCAGTCCAATCAGGTGATGATGTAAACGATCCCAACACATACAAGCGCAGTCAAGATTCAAATTGGAAAAATTCAGGATTTGAAGACATTTATTCGGTATGGGACAAGCTCGTACCTGTGGAAGATTTACCTAAATATAAAGAAATGACTCACTTCTTAGTGACTCTCAACCCTGGAACAGCTCGTGAATTGGAGAAAGCTTTTTGTTTTACTCCGACGCAAATTCAAGTGCCTGCCAAAGAAGTCACAAATGAAATTTGTGTTGGGACTATTGGTGCAAAATGGAGTTGTGCCGAGTGGTCTGGCACTGGAAAAATTGCTGGTCAAGAAGGCACAAAAGAGTCAGTCTGGTGTCTTGGTCGTCACTGTGCTTACAAGTCCGTACCCTGCAGTGGGTGGCAAGAAACAACGTTTCAGTTGCCAGTGGAATTGCTACTACTGTCCAAATGAACCAGATCAGCCGAGAAGCTACTTACACGATGAACCGAGTGTGCTGCGTGCCAACAGGAACGACTTTGACCCGGTGTTGCAGTTTTGTGACCGGTGTGTAACGTTAGCGATGAACGGTCATCCAGTTGACAAGATTGAGCTGTTGGTACTTGGAGGAACGTGGGCGTCGTATCCTATTGAGTATCAGGAGAACTTTATTCGTGATCTATTCTATGCAGCAAATACATTTTTTGAAAGAGAGAAGCGGGAGCGACATAGCTTGGACGAGGAGAAGCTTGAGAATGAATCTGCGGCAGTGAAGATCATTGGTATTACATTGGAAACGCGGCCAGATTGTATTACCCCCGAAGAACTGCGTCGATTCCGTCGTTATGGATGCACGCGTGTGCAATTAGGCATCCAGCACACTGATGACACTATCTTGAAGAAGATAAATCGTGGCTGCACTACTGCTGACGCAGTGCATGCGCTTAAGCTGCTGCGTGACTGCTGCTATAAGACTGATATCCATCTAATGCCGAATTTACCTGGAAGTAGTCCTGAGAAGGACCGAGCCATGTTTAACTACGTGCTGCAGTCGCCGGACTTGCAGGCGGACCAGTGGAAGATCTATCCGTGCGAGATAACGCCTTGGACCGTGATTAAGAAGTGGTACGACGAAGGCAGCTTTGTGCCCTACGCTGATGATAAGCTGATAGATTTACTGATGGATGTGAAAGCCGAGGTGCACCCGTGGATTCGTCTCAACCGTGTGATTCGCGATATTCCGAGCCAGTACATTCTAGGCGGGATGGATGAGCCCAATTTGCGTCAGATGATCTGCAGCAAGATGATTGCTCGGGGTACACCATGCAAGTGCATTCGGTGCCGCGAGGTAAAGACTGACGATGCTGCTATTGCCTCTGCGGAGTGCGTCGTTCGAGAGTACGAGGCCAACGAAGGTAATGAGTACTTTATCAGCTTTGAAACACCGGATCGCTCGAAGATTTGTGGATTTGCACGGTTGCGTCTCTCAGAGACTGCAGGCGGTGGTGTCTTTCCGGAACTCGAAGGTGCTGCATTGATTCGGGAGCTGCACGTGTACGGACAACTTGTGGCTGCAATTAGCAAGTCAAAGAAAGACGCGGTCAGCAGTTTTACGAACGATGGAGCAGCGCAGCACACGGGATTGGGTACGCAACTTATGATGAAAGCGGAATCGATTGCTCTTGCCCACGGATATAAGAAGGTGGCTGTGATTGCAGGCGTCGGTGTTCGTAACTTTTACCGTCGGCTGGGTTTTGAAGTGGAAGGTGAAGGCGAGCTGATGATCAAGCACTTGGATAAATTACCAGCGTGTAATATTTGGTCGAAGATGAGGTCGTGTATCATTGAAAAGCTAGGACAGGATGTATCGACCTCCCATTCAAGTCTGATTGCAATTGCTGGTGTTTTCGCCCTATTTGCAGTGTCTGCAGCAATCGCACAGAGAAGTGAAATTTGTTTGAGATCACTGTATCCTGAGTAGACAAAATGGCAGCACATTTACAAGAAAAACTGATATTGAGACTCCATTAGCATCTAATGCATGCATGAGTGTAGATAGATAGATAACTATAGCTTGTGTTATTTCTGTAGTGATCATGATCATTCCTGTTAGGCTTGGTAAAGTTGCACGAAGAATTATTGTTGTTGTTTTTGTGAACGTAACACCTGATTTTTATAGAGGCAGTTTTTCATGTGTGTATTTCTTTCACTCATTTAGAAATTCGATATCAACAAAGTACCGGTATTTATCTTCTGTTGCAACAAACACATTCTAAAAAACAAACTTCCCACGAAAATCCTACAAGTTTGTTTAGAATGCTTTTGATCTGGCTTTCGATGACGCCTATACTTGCAATAAGTATTGCGTATCTTGTCATGTCCATAACTCTTGGTATTCGATCTCACGTCTTACGTGCGTTACTACTCCATCTAGCGGCTTGTTGCCAAGGTGTTCATCTTCAATGGATTATTGATCCACATTTGGCATTTCAAGTGTTGAATTCAAGTGGATGTAAAGGTGATTTAATTGAAACTTTGCTCTCTGGACCAGCCTGGAGTCCTATTATTTCACTTGAATCAGTTAGTGGAGAACAATGGCAACGAATGAAAGCTCAATTTATCACAGTAACAAAAGTCCTGCAGCCACTTGCTCAATTAACAGTCATTTTTGAGACCCGTAGTCATGAATTACTCCAAACGGAGCGAATTATTGATGCATTCGAATTGACTAAACTCATAGTTGCTGGATTTTACGAGTGGCTATTTGAACGATCGATTGAAGATCAAAAGCTTCGCGTTGTCTGTCAAGCGACCTGGGAGTGGCGGAAACAACTTGCACTGAAAGGCGTCGCGGACGACAAAATCAAGTTTCAAATGATTGAATGGTGTTTACAAGAGATTCGGTCTACACCAAGGTTGTACGACTTGTTTCGAGAAAAATGGATTGAGTCGGAGTATTATTCTCTCATTCTTCAACCGTTTGTGATCTCACCAGCTATTAATTTGACAGATGTTGCTGTGGTGATCCAAGAGTGGAGAAAAACTGCACCTGTGACGGAATTGATTACACCAAAGATTATTCGGCAATGTGTTTGCAGTGCTCACCCGTTTCCTGTTGTGGAGCGTTACTTTCCAAACGGCAATGCAGATATGGGGATTGCTCCAAACACCCATGTGCTCGTTCCACTGGATGAGGTGGCAGGTGATGCGTTTGCTGCTGGTGTTGATTTATCGTTTGGTGCTGGAATGCGCGTTTGTGCGGGTCGTCATATGGCGATGAAAGCAATGATAGGACTGTTTACGGATTCATTCGTGCGCTCGAGTAAATTTCAACCCCGACTCAATCACAAGTACTCGGGTCGCCACAACGATGGGGAAGAAACAGTGACAGAAACTCTTTACCAGCTACAGTTTGCGGCACGAACGCTTTGTGCAACTGCTGTAAATCGACTTATGAATGCATGTGCTTCATCATTACTGATATGGAAGGAAAAACTGTATTGTAGTTGCAATGAAATGAAGCTTAGCGCTGTTGCAGAATCTGCAAGGCTAACTCAATATTGGTCCTAGCCATTTCATGGAACGCCGGTGTTTTTGATACTGCATCAAAGTTTTGAAGTGTGAAAGCGAAGCACTCGTCGCGCAACGAAGAAATATTAATCTGATCCGCTGCTTGAAGAACGCTCGCGACATTGTCGATGCAAACCGACTGCAAAAGTTTTGCAGCGCAAACTCGCTTAAGGCTCTCGATACCGTACTAGTTAACAGAACAAGGTTCATATTAAAAAACTTCATAAATTCTTATACTTGCAATAAGGACACATACTCGGTCTGCGGTAATTAACAGTTCCTTCACCCCATCTTCCGCAATCACAAGACGATCTGTATACACATACTCTAACAGGGAAAGAAATGTCACTCGACTGACGTCAGACAGCGTCACTTCCCGAGCTGTGCTTTCGAGCATCTATCAGAAAAAATGGTTAGCCAAAAGCTTTTCCGGCACGCTTCACGCAATACGATGTGACCCTTACCTCTCCTGTAAACATTGCTTTGAAGTAGTCACAGCGCACACATAGATTCTTGTGGCCAAAGATCGGTGTTCCTTCAACTTAAAATGCAGTCGAAGAAGTAAACAACAACAATCCGTGTGAGTTCTTGGTCCTGTCTTGTTTATAAGAATAACAAGCAATTAGCAGTACCGAGAAAAGTCACGTCGCTCATTAGTTGATTGTTGACGAGTGAACGCAAGTGAGCAATCGCTGTGCCCTCTTCATCAAGTTTTTCGTCCTTCCTGCTCTTAGTTTTGGCTTTTTCCGCTGGCAAATGAATTTGGTTGATGCTGATCAAGTCATCTTTTTCACTCAGCACAACCAAATGGCCATCATGAATGCATCCAGAAAGCACGCTGCTCTTAGGAGTTAGACCGGAGCTAGCAATAACTGTCCACGTGCTTGTTTCTGCATGTAAGCATGTTGAGTCAGCTAAAGTCATGGCAACGTCAAAAACCTCATCAAACTCGTACCAAGATCAAGTTCGTACAATTCTGGTTCTGACTTTCCGCCACATACAATTAGAGAATTGTGGTGTAAAACTACCAATGGGTTACCAAGACCTTTCGGTGCCGTTCCCTTTGTCTCTAGGCATGACCAAACGCTGGTTTCTAGGATACAGAACGATTATGAATGGTTCGAGTCAAGCATACGTCAATACTCCCACTTACCGAAATTATAAACATGAACATCATCGAGATAGCCTAAGTCGTGGTCATACCCTCCAAATAACAGGCAATTCTGTTTGTACACGAACAGTGACGATTTCTCTCTAGCATCCGACATGTAAACCAGCTCAAAACAATTAGCTCATTTTATTAAATCATGATGGATACGTGACTTACCGAGGATATGGCACTTCTCCGGTGGTACGAATCAAAGACCAAGAATTGGTTTCTAGCATACGAAGAAACACATGATGGAAAGTTAGCAAGTCACGAGCAATGGATTTTTCATCATTCCAGCGACTATACCCAAGTTAAACGAGTGCATGTCGTTGATATGGCGACCGGTGTCCATTCTGCCATATTCACTGGAGTTACGGCTTGACACGGACTCACGGTCGTAGTGACTGTCACTTCCGCCGAAAATGTACATGGCGTTATCTAACCATCGCAAAAGTGGTCAATCTGGTCTGTGGGGCAGCATAATCCACTAGATGTATGCCAGCATCACTTACCGTACACCACCGCGGCGTGGCCAAATCTTGGCGTTGGTTGTTGTCCAGCATTGACAAACACATTCGTCCACGTCTGTGTCACTGCATTGTACAGCACATCAAGTCAAATTCGGACTCAGCAAAATCTCACCACTTTGTCTTGCAGGTGCTCACAGAAATTAAAGGAAAACAAGTCGTTTAAGCGTTTCTCGCCATCATATCCACCAAACACCAAAAGCGAGTCCTTGTGAACGACAGTGGAATGACTCTTGCGCTGGCTAGGAGCGACACCATTGCCCACAATCGTCGACCACTTGTTCTGAGCAAAATTAAATTCGAAAAAGTTAGTCACGGGGCGGATCATACTGCTACGAATTGGCACGATGGGAAGGGTACGGTCTAGCATATCAAATCAAAACCACCAACACACGACATTCGTGTTTATTGTTAGCAAGAGAAAAGTGTTACCATGCTGCATCTTGTATGGATTGGTAAGTCCAAACAAACAACCAGCAATAATACCCATACTATAAGTAGTATCTTACCTCCAACGATATAGAGTGAGTCTTTATGTATCGTACAAGCATGACTAGAATCAATCAGGGGTGCATCTCTCTCATTGACGCAAGGGATGGATGTCCAACATTGTTCCTCAATAGTTCCATTACTTGTCATGATACTTTGATGTTTAATCCAGTCTTCTTACTAAATGAAGATTACGTCTACAATGCGATGAAAAAGACTATAGAAGATGATAAAGATACGTGTCACGTTTGTTTGAGCAAAGGGGTTCTTCTTCTCCTCCTCTTGTCTCTTCGATCTGATACTTTCTCAATAGCACTTTGTTTAACCTCAAATATATATCGACATGCGTGCGACAGGTGCTTTAGCGATTGACGTTACCTTGTAGTATTAACGGATCAGTAGATGACGTACGTCCATATGGACAAACGGATGTACGTCCGCTGAGGGATTTTATTGCCATCAGGAGCTCATACTGTAGGAACGATTACGTGTTAAAGAACGCTCCTGCATTGTTCTTCCAACGCATTGGCACGTTTATTTTAGGTTGGTTGATAAGTATTGCACAACGTCTTGTGTTAGAGAATAAAAAGCGTGCATTGAATTCAGCATACTAATGCGACAAGAAGTTTGAGCAAAGAGATAAGAAGAAGGAGAATGGACTGGGTATTTTATAACTTATAAGGATAATAATCACAATAAAGAGAGAAAGAGCTAGTCTTCGTACAAGAAAAAACCTTTTTCTTGATCTCATAAGTACAAAAAACCTGTACGTACATTAATATTGTGATCCATACGCTGCAATCATTTCCTGACATACGACATCCCATTCTTCCTCGATACTAATCTCTCACTTTCTCGTGGCTAATCCGTTCCAAACTCTTTACATGGTGCGCCCTAGTACTATGTCTAATACTAATACGCACATAGTATATGGAGGTCTTCCATGGCCTGTAATACGTGGTGGACGTCTACTACGTGCATTAAATATCTCGAATCAAAGCCAAGAAGATGAAGCTGATGAAGATGATGATGATCCATGTTGTATTGATTTTCCATATGAATTAGAACTTTGTGTACCAACGGCTGGTCACTTGGCTTTAGTATTCATACGACGGACTTTTGAGACCCAATTGACTGCTTCATTGACTGATTCAATGTCATGTCTTCCATCACAACAAACTTCTACTGCTTTTTGTGGTGGTGGTGATGGTGGTGGTGTTACACGTGTTGTGTATGTTTTAGATGCATTGCCACATTTTTATGCTAGATCAAAAGGACCTTTTCATGACAAGATAAACAAAGGAAGAAGAAGCACAAGAAGAAGCACAAGACACATACAGAATACGATGGAAACACAGTTACGACCACCACAACAAGTGGATGAACTTGAGTTACTTGAAGAACTGTTATCATTTTCAACACGGACTACAGGAGCAGGAAAAGAAGACAATGTAGTGATAAAGTCTCCACTGCTTTGTGCACGGTTTGATTGCAAAATAGTGTCCATTCGGTTTCTTCAGAGTAAAGACGAAAGTCGTGCCACACTTGGGGATCGTTGTCAAAGTGAAAACAAAAACTTTAACGACTCGTTCAATTCGTCGTCGTCGTCGATGAATACGACAACATCTTCAAGGGTTAGTGAAACTGTAGCTCCATTACGATGTATTGTGGCAAGAGAAGATGGGATGGCTTTTTTGTGGGAGTGGCAAGCAGATTTGTTTCAGTGGGTATATCTAAATAAATTATGCTTCTTGGAAAACCCAAATTTAAAATGGACACGGCCGGTTGTGGCATTTACAACATGCGGTTTACCGCTAGATAGCAACACGTCAAGTGTTGACAAACGAGGCAACAGTGGAAATGGTTCTAATGGTGCGGCGGAATTAGTGTGGTGGTCAACAGCAGCTAAACACGAGCCTAAGCTAAAAATTCGACGACTACGTTTTGAACGCACACGTGATGCACTGCGGGCTACCGATATGGTAGTTGGAAGTGCGTTTATCTCAAAACCATTGTGTAATGATGTTGTTAACCTACTGAGCTCAAAATTAGGACTTTTTGCAATTTCCAGAACGCAGGGCATATTCTATCGAAGTTCAGTGGCTTCACTGAAGACTGTGGCTATTGATTGGCACAAGATCTTCTCGCTTGATGAGGCATGCGCGGTCCCCGAGATATCACAGATCATGGTGTGTGTGCACAGCGTGACTGGCGAAATTGTGATTCTGCTCCGCGAGTCTGGTGAAATTTATCTTGTGACGCCTAAGCCTTCAAACTCGCCTGCTACTTCCCGCAGTGATAAACGTAAAAATGGATCGTGTACCATGCTTTTTTCTCGAAAGTTAACGACGTTGGCGTGCTGGCCGCAGCTCATCAGTAGTACAGCTGAAGACCACAATGACGAGGCTTTTCATGTGGTAGATGTTGCTGCACACCGCCACGTCTTCCTGGTGCTAACACGCAGCTTGCTTTATGTTTACACGCTGATTGCTGGTAAACTCCTCGAGACCGTAAGCTTGCCAGCTTCAATAGCAACTTCTTCTGAGCAATGCGGATGCAAGTTTTGGACCATTTTGGGTAGTGCAAGCTCAGTAGGATTATGGGCTCCGCGTGGGTTTTGGACGATCCGCCTGCCTCCGGCAAAGGTAGTTGCTGCTGCATTACATCAGACACAGTCTACGAAACAAGAGAGCAGCGATGAGTCACCGGCGATTGAAGACCCCGAGGCAGCGTTTTGGGCAGTGAAAGATTATGGCACAGGTGACTTGCGACTAGAGGCGGTGCGCTACGCTCTCGACGTTTTGGAGAGAGTGACTCCTTCGGCAATGGACCCAGCACAAAGTCATCCCGAAGCCTGGGAAGCAATCTGGAACACTGTGTCAAGTCCAGCCTTTCTCCTGGCGCTTCTTGATAATCGAGCTACATCTGAGCACATTGTTCACGAGCTCACACAACACGTAGCCGTGATCTACAGTATCGCAAGTGGCATCCGTTCATATGGACGGTTAGACGGTCCAGGTGCTACCAATAACAATGGCAACTACTTGCTTCGACTGACGCCTGCGAATCTTAAGTCGCTGCATCATCTCTCCAACTGGATCGTTTTGGCCAAGCGTAAGCTCTTGCGTCTGGAAGCAAGCAGGAGTATCTTGAAGTCGTCGTCTTTTGTATCGTCTCGTAAAGGTTCTGACAGCAGGAAGTTTCAAGCAATGGGCGATCTTACTGCTGTACTCGCGAACGAAGATGACTTGTCCATTGCACAGGATAAGCAAAGTACTCTCCAAAGGAAAGATTCAATAGTAGATCCGGAAGATACGCGTAATTTCCGACTTAGCCGGAAATTGCGCCCAATGAGCAGCTTGCGCTTCGCTGCTGGCTGTAGTACTAGCTCGGAACAGGAAGGGCGGCAATGGCTTTTACAGCTCGAGTCTTTCCTCTTGAACGGCGTTGCTTTCAAGGACGACTGTCAATCGAACGTGATTAAATCAGAAGCGACACCAAGTCATCTATTGTTCCACAGCGAACGCGTTTTGGCCGATTTCCGTCATGTTGTAGCGTCTTCATTTTCGAAGCACATGTATCTGGAGTCGATGAGCCGCTTGTATCTATTGCATGAGCCTGCGTCCCTGCTTCCGTTCATCCGATGCGTCGAGCGTTTCTGTCCTCGACTGTTTTCGCTATCTGGGCACCAATCTTTGGCTCGGTCGCACGCGGAGCGGGCGCCTGACGCTTTTTCCTCCCTTGGAGATTTTCACGAGCAAGATTATTGAATGTAAGGAGAGCCATGTTGGACAAGCGGCTAAGGCCTCCTTATTTGCTTATGTTGACCTATTGAGTTACTGTGGCCATCACACGGAAGCCTGCCATGCGCTTTTACGATGTCACCTTTACGAAGAAAGCAAGCAGAAGTTTTTGCTGTTACAAAAAGGCGCACAAGATGTACAAAGTTCTGGTGATGACGAAAAAGTAGAGGAAGTTCAGACCCAGGCTGCTGTTTTAAATGCTGTCTACTTTTCACTTCTGGAGTATTGCATTAAGCATTGTAACTCCACAGAGCTGAACGTATTGCTCATGTTGAAACCAGCAAAAGTGAATATACTGCATGTGCTTCGAGCACTTGGTACTACCTTTTCGTCCAGCAAGAACCAACGACAACAGAAGGGCAGTAAAGCATGTGCCACCGGTATAACAGTTGGTGAATTACGACCAGTGCTTGCTGCCCTAATGCAAGAGTGGCGCAGTAGTTTTGAGGAGTCGAAGCGATGACTAACGCAAGTGTTGTTTGATATGGCGCGAATTGTGTCTGACTGTGCGCTAAGATGAGATCACCTCAAGCTCAATGGACGAGCATGGAACAGTATAGCAACAATGGAAAAGTCCGTTGATAGTGAAAGCAAGGCTTGATTTGTGAGAAATTGATGTTGAAACGCCGTGGTTGTTGATCAAACTAAGTCAATGAGTTTTGCATTCGACGTGTTATGCTGTTCGTGTTGGCCATTGACAGAACAGTTGACTTCAGCACTCTGCACGCGCACTTTCCAACCCATTGCAACCCTGGCTCTTCGTGTTTGTTGCAGTCCTTCGTATTGCATTTTGGTTCCAAAGCCGGTTGGTGCCTATCGACATGGATAGATGCTTTTGCTTCCATGCCGTCTTTACACTAGCCTTGCATTGGATGCAGGTGCGGATTGGATAAAGCATCATGAACTTCTTGAGCCTCTAGTGAAGGCAAGTATCTACTGCGATATGCCGGTTCACGCCGTCGAACTATATGCAAAGGAATACCACCGCTTACACCAACTTGCAAGCAAATGGAGGTGCATCTCGGCCGCAACCAGCGACTTTTCCTTAGTAAAACCGAAGCCGGAGCTAGTAAAATAGTTGAAGAATGTTAGAAAACACCATGCACAAATTCAGTCGAAAAAGACATGAACTTTTTTCTTAATCAATGCAAGTCGTCGACCTACAGTTATTAGGAAACGTATAAAGCATTTGGCTCAACATGCTTTTTCCATTGCCACCTCTAGGTCTGCAACTCCCAGAGCACAAGTGCTACTGATCGCTGTACCCACTGCTTTTTGGAAAACGCAGAATCCTTCACATTTACTGCCACGGAGAACACCAGAGTTTCACGCTTGCTGTTCGAATACACTGGAAGCAGTCGAAGCTCATCTGTTTCTGTGGTCCAAGTAGCCCAACGGAAGTACAATGCCGACAAGCTGTTGCGAATTTCATTTGACGGCGCAAAGCCAGTGAAGTTCCAAGTGGCACCCTCAAGCAAAAGTCCACAAGCAGCAAAACCACCAGCTGATGAGCCCGAAGGGTCCTCGACATCAGCAAGCAGGTGTAATTCATCCAACGAGCATCCAAGATCTGATGCTGCACTTTGACGAACGGCCGTCACGAAAGCCTCAGGTGAGAAGAATCCGCCCAACCAGATACCACCAGACTTTTGCAAGATGTCCGCTGGAGGAAGCTGTGCCAACTCCTTTAGCTGGTGCAACCGTCTAGAAAAGTCCGTAAGCCACTCACTCAAACTAAGCTCATTCGTGACGCGGTACAGTCGTTTCCATTGCTCGGGCACCTGCTCTCGATAAAGAGTACGCATAGCTGTTCGAGTTTCATTTGAAGGTTTAGCCTTGTAAGCACATACTTGCTGTACGGTACGTAGCAAACCACCCACGTTGGCCAGAAATTGTGCTCCGAGTTCTAGCTCACGGAACATGCAGCGATAAACAGGGTTGCCGAAGTGCGCAGGATCCCGCACAGTAGGCACGGAAAGTCCCTCGGCAGGGAATAGCTCTAGCCACAATCCCACACGACGGTCTAGATCCTGCACCCAATTAGGGCGCGCATCGTCGCCATCTGCAGCAGCAGTACCCAAGACCATCTTGTTCTCTTCGCCTGCGCCAGCACTGTCGTCTTCGCCTTCACTTCCATAAAAGTCTTGCATCACCTGCAAATTACGTAGCATGCGCGTACCTTGGCTGATAAGCGCCATTGTTTCCGCTGAGCGCGGAAGACCCATCCATGATGGTGGGTTTGTGGTGGGAAGAGCAAGGATCCAGTCCATGAACTGCGCCTTAGTTTTTCCCTCAGCGACCACTAGTCCGGCATCATTGCCTTCACCAGGAGCAACAAGCTCGAAGGTATTTTCGTAGCTGGCTGCCGTGAAAACGTGCTCCAAAAGCGTGTCCATCAGCTCCTGGTCAAACGTGTTGTCTACGCGACCGCCGTACACCGACTCCTTCAGCGTAATTCGAATCGCTGTCCACGGAATGTTGTCAGGAGCAACATGGACGCGGTTGCCGGCCACCGAATCTACCCAGCGGTCAATCACATCGCAAGCGCCACGGAAGTCAGATTGACTGAACTCATACGTTTTGGACCAGCCTATTGGTACGAACCGCAATCGTTCATGGACTAGAGCGTGAAACCAAGCAAGCAGAAGGTACAGCCGGGCGCGTTCAGTCGGTGAGCGGTTCATGCGCTCAGCTGCCACCGTATCGAGCGATCGCACCATACTCAACTTCATGCCACTCGGCGGCTCAAATACAAAAATATCGCACATGCGGACGAGATTCACCGGCAAGTTCGGGTTGATCTCGCTTGTCAGGAATAGGCGAAAGTTCGGGTGAACACTTTCCCGCGCGTTATAGAGCTTTTTTTCCACACTTGCAAGCCATGACGGGCATAAATGCACATTGCGAAGCAACAGCCAGGAGCCGTGCTTCAGTGCCGTATTTAAACTCTTTTCAGCCGCATCAAAGCCCTCGGATGAACCCATAGACACGGAATTGTACTTTTTTTGTTGGGCAGCAGCAAGCTCGTCAATCTGCGCACTTGGGTCGAACCCCGTGGTTGAACATAAAAGCACACCACGTGCCGCCTGAGTGTCTTCTTCAACATTCTTAGAAAGTTCGATCTCACCACGCCACGGGAATGACGCCGTAAACACCAGCTCAATGTATCGCTCCGATGCAAACATAATCCGATCAGGCCGTAAGAAGTGGATGACAATCATGTTTCTAAACGCAGCCAAACGGGGATTTGTCGAAGCTGCAGCGTATGGCGTGTCCCAATCCGCTGGAAGAGCCTCCTCAGCTGATGGGGTCTTGATAAAGGCGTTCCACTGAGCGGCATACTCACGCACATGCGTTCCCAAATGCTTGAATGTCGGCAGCTTCATCATTTTCAACAACTGGTCAATGTCATTCTTTGAAAAAGCTGGTAGCAATTGTTCAAGCTCGCTGCGATGTGCAGTGCTGCTATCAGCTTTGAAGAAAGTTAACGAGTTTCCAAGCAGCAAGTCCATATCCTCGTCAGTAGGCCCATCAAACACAGAATTATTATCCGTAGTCGCCTTAACTTCAGCGACTGCTGCATTTTGCTGCTCGAGTTCCAGGTAAATTTGAGACAAACGGATTGCAAACATCAGCTTGTCATTTTCAACAAGACCTCTGCTCACACGTCTAGCAAGCTGTAGAAAAAGCCCAGTAGAAATACTAGCAAGGCGCATCGATTCTCCTTCTACAATCGGCTGAGCCAATACCTTGGACAACAGTGATAGAAAGAAATCCAGCGAGTACTGATACAAGAAGTGGACCGATGACAAGTTCTCCAGCGCAAAAAACAACCGTGAACTTGCTTTTGCAAGTGGGCGGTAGCGGCTTGTTGCTGCCTCCACAATTGCCATCGTAGATTCCGTTTTTGCTACTTGCTGCGAGATTTGGGCTGCCTCTGCTTTCATACTCTCCAAAGCATTGATGACACGATCGTCGTCTAGAATGTTGCCTTGCACATTGTTGATTTGCTGCAACAGAGAATCCTCCAATTCACGCAGCTTTGCTTGGTATTCTCCTTGCAATTTTAGAAGATTATTGCGTTTTTCTTCTGCTTCGGGCTGTTCACTCTTAAGAAGGATGCTCAGTCCCTGACTTTCCAAGGAGCTCGGGGTAACTGTGAAATTGACAAAAGTCACACGACTGCAAATGTCGGGTGAGAAGCGGCAAGACGGATCTCGCGTAATCAAGAAGAGTCGAAAGTCCGGTGAATAATCAATCTCTTCTCCTGCAAGACGAATCAAAACACGACCACCCGTTTTGTAAAGCTCTCGGTTCAACACAGGATTCAGAATTGGGTCGATGTTTTCCACCTCATGAACTAAAAGGGCAGTGCCAAAGCGAATCGCACTGGCCAGCACCTTCATAAACGAGCTGTCCAAGAACGAGGTTTGTGCAATTTTTGCATTCGTTTTCAGACTGTAATACTTCATAATGAAATTGTTCGCTTGCCCAGACGGATCAACAATTAGCGGGAAGCGGTGGAAGCGCTGCAGAATGATAGCATTCTCGTAGCATAACTCGTCGGATGGCAAATCACTTATTTGCCACTCCAACTGCTCGTTTGGATGCGACAGATAATCCACAAAGCTCAACTGCGGTTTTGTGCAGATACCCATCAATTCTAAAATGTCTCGCCAATCCTGAATCAGAATTTTTCTCTGCTGGAAATCTAAGAAACCAATATATGTGAGAAAAGCAGAGGATAACAAAGTGTCTCCCACGAGTGTCTTCATCTGGGTTTCAAAGTCGTTAGAACCAGCCTCCCATCGCTCACTTTCTTGCAGCAGACTTTTTAGTAGTGCAACAGAACGCTCCACCTTCTTGGACACGGAAGCCATGTCGTTTGTAATCAGTTGCGCCTCGTTAATCAGCGCTGCATATTCGTGCTTAAGGTTCTCGATTCGAATCTCAAGCGCATCGATGGTCGTTTTGGCCTGCTCATATCTCGCACGCAGATCGGACGACGTATCGATCAAAGTCTGCACCTCGTCTCGTAACGGTTGGATCTTATGCAGGATATTTGTATAACTAATCTGCGAAACAATCCACTTGTACAAAGGGCCGCACGCCTTCGATGCGCGATTAACCTTTTCATAATCGAACTCGTCAACCTTGTTGATGTAATTGACTTGAATTGTGTGTCGCTGACGAGCCGTCAGCTTTTCGGAGTCAAAGTGTACAACCTGGGAAATGAAGTCGTCTTTTCGAATGAAGCGACGTAAATCAGCCCACTCTAGACTCGACTCGCCTAGCATCACTGCAACTGCCTCCATGGTCATTCGGACGGCAGCAGGAGGCCGCGCGAGTGCTCGAATTTCATCTAGCTGCGCCTTACGAATCGAGTTCACAGACGCTTGGGCATCCAGAAGCGCGGGTTCGGCTTGAGCAAGGTCAGCCTCGACAACCTCTTTCCGCGAGCGTATCTCTTCGTCCTTGTTCGCAAGATCAACAGCTAGTGCCTCTGTATCCTTCTTTTTTTCTTGTGCCTCATTTTGCTCCTGCACCATCTGCTGAAGCTTTTCGTTAGCTTCCACATCTTTTTTCTTAAGTTCGTTCTCTTTAAGGCTGAGCTGACCTTGTAGCTCGGCCACTTGCTCACGAGTAGCCTGCAGTTTTTGCACACCGACATTCAAGTGAAGTTGCTGATCCTCTACCTGAGCACGCTTTTCTGAATACAGCGACACAAAGTGGCGAATGAATTCGAGATAGTCTCGAGGAGATACGTGATTGTACTTCATATGACGCTTTTGAAGTCGTCGCATGTGAAGCAGGACAGCGTGGTGAAACTGAACAATACTTCCGATCAGTACATCACGGAATGTTCCTGTAGCAATATGCGGAATCAGTTTCGCCAAAACTTCTGCAGCATCATCAGAAATGACGTAGTCCGTAGGCCCAGCAAGATCTAGTGTGTTTGTAAACTCATACGCCACCTGTGCTAGCGCGTGATCGTTCCAAGTACCAAACCAGTCAACTACGCATCGGTTGAAGAGAGCTGGGGATGTATTAGTACGGTTTTGGAAGTCGCCCGAAGCTGGGTTCATTGTGAATACTACGTGCAGATTACGTTGCACTTGTTTGGTGAAGTAACGGAACAACTCGTCTTCGGTATTTTCCACAATCACCCCATCACGCTGCACAGCTTCACGGCAAGCATGCATAAGTGACGTGTATTCATCATCTTCAAACAGACCTGGTACTTCGCCAGAAGCCAGTAAAGCATTCATACGCTCCAAGAAAGCCGAATCAAGCACATTTGATTCGTCAAATATGAAACAAATCTTCTCGGCTTTGCAACCGCATCGCTTTAGCACAACGCGCAGGTCATCGTCAAAGTTTTCCAGAGTATAATTTGACGTTAGCTTGATTTGAAACACAGACATGCCGTTCATCCAGCTAACAAAGCGAGATAGGACGGTCTTGCCTGCGCCACTTTCCCCAACTAGTAACAAGTGACCGAGAGGTTGACGAAGAACACGATCAATGCGGAGCACATGGTCAATCACGGAATCAAAAACCACCAGCTGAACGTTAAGTTCTTCTTCGTAGAAGACGCGCAAGCGGGCTTCAACATGCTTACGTAGGTCAGTCGTCGTGACTTCCGTGTAATTTTTTGAGAGCCATGTGCTGAATAAAATCGGGTGGTGACCTCCATATTCCACCACCTCTAAAGCTGTAGCACTCTGTGGAAAATGATTTCTTAGAGTCTCTTTTATCATGTGGAAACACCACTTTTGCTCTTCAGATGTCACCAAACGATCCATAAAAAGTCGTAGCGCCTCATGAAATACAAGCTTGGCTAGCATTTCAATGTCAATTTCATATTCCAATGGCTCAATGGCTTCGTACAGTGCCCGCATCCATCTCGACAATTCTCGGGGGCTGTAGATGTAATGTGGTTGCATCTCTGCCGTATATTTCTTCTGGTTGCTATCGTACACGTCAACCATAGCATCAGTTAGAGGTTGCACGTACGATCGCAGAGATGGGGTAAGCTTCAGCAGAGCACGGTTAAATGTTCCATAAATCTGCTTGAGCGATGGATACGAGGGGAAATCAACCAAAAGCACAGGCGCATGGCGCAATAGACGCAGTGGGATCGGAACGCGCCCTGGGTCCGTCGGTGGGTTGCAAGCACCAACAAATTGAATGCGTTCCAGCCGCACCCAAGTGTTCTTGCCGCCCAACCAAAAGCCACCTTGCTCGATTAGCTGTCGCAAGAACGTGATCACGCGTTGTGTTCCGTATGCATCAGTTTCAGGAAGATTAATTTCGTCACAAAATACGACTAGCCATTTCTCTGGTGCATTTGGCACAAGCAACATTCCATTGGGAGTTCGCTTGTACTCACAATACTGAGAGAATGTCTTCAAAATAAGCTCAGGTGAAGTTCCAGACGAGAAATTGAGGCTTGCAAATTCAAACTCGGGAAGTGAGCTGATGGTCGAGGTCAGAGTCATCGTCTTACCACTGCCAGGAGGGCCACAGAGAATGAGCGGTCGATGTTGCGAAAGCCATCCTCGTAGCACTTCAACGTGACGAATCGTATCCACTGTGGTTACTACAACATCAGTAGACAGCACCTGGTGACTTTCGAGATCCAATTGCGGGATCGATTGTAACCACTGACGCCATTCACCGTCATCAATATTGACTTCATACTCGAGCAGAGTGTTGTCTTGAGTCGACGGCCCAGATATTGGGAATACCAAGTGGTTTTCGAGCATTTGCACCACGAAATTGCAAAGGTCGATGCGATTCACAGAGTCCATCGAACCACCGAAACCCCACAAAATTGAGAATACAAACCACTTTGGTACAAAGCGGGACATCAAGTCAACCGTCATCGGAAAATCAGAATGACCTTCGTTGTACTCGTTGATGCGAGACAATCCCCTTTGAAGCAGCGTAAACATCGACATAAGTAAACGCAGCGCCGTGACTTCCATGATGTGTGTTTGGCCCATCGCCTGCTCCAAACAAACCTCGATCAATGAGGGCATATCATCCCCACGATCAATCAGATCACGGAGAGTAGCAACGTAAGTATGAGCAGTCTTCTTTGCGAGCTCGCTCTCACTAGGCTGAAGGGAGAACGATGATACGACAGACACGTTGTCGCGCATCGTCAGCAGATAGTGCTCAACAATATGGCACGTCTTGACCGTATCTTGCGAAAACCAAACCATGCCACAGCGACTGACAGTCGCCAATGTTGCGTAACGCAGTGTCTCTGTTTCCATCATAATCCACACATTCGGTGGAATCTCCAAACGTTCTCCAGACGGGAGCGTAAGTAGTCGATTATCGTCTAGCACAGAGTTCAAGTTCTCAGCCCATTCCGGGTCTACATCACCGTCAAAAATAATCCAGTGTCGCTTTTCGCTTTCACCTCTTACGCTGTTAAGGATCTGACGGAGCAAATAAGTAAAGACACCATCCGTCCACTCCAGCGTCGTGTTATCAAGAACACCATAGAGATGTTCCTTTGAAAGAGCCTTTGGGTCAATTACATGGGCTTCACCCTTTACGCCGTCAACAAGTTCCATGGCATCCATCAATACGCGCCATGCACTCGATTTTCCTGTTCCAGACGCGCCAACAAGCATCACACCGTGGCGAAGTTGCATAACCTGGTACAGTTGCAAAACCTTTTCGACCCATTGCTCACTGACGACATAATTGGCCTTCGTTGCCAGTTCTATGATATTTAAGCGTAGATTGTTTTCTTCAATATGGTGGGCATCAGTGCCTGGGAATACACCCTTCAATAGCGTCTCAAACACAGGCACATCGCTTGAAACTAACTTGGGCAAAATCGTGTCAGTAATAGAGCCAATCAGTGCCTTCGTTTCCAACTTCTCAATGCTTGCTGGTACTGAACTATCTTGTGCTTGGGTGATCTTTCGTTTAAGCTGACCAGCGCTCACAAGAACGCTCTTTAATGCACGAAGTCCGAAATCGTAGTGAGGTTGCTTCGAAAGTTGGTCTTCACAGAGGTTGAACAAAAGTACAACCTTGGCAGAAATTTGCTCGGCCGTGGTAATACCCTGGGAAAATAGCATCACCTGCGCGATCAACTCGCGGTCTGGAGCAACCATTGCAATGCTCCGGAACAATTGCTTTAAGTTGTCGGGTAAATTTGATCGCCCAGCATACCCTGGATTCATCGTCACAAAAATACCCACATCAGGATTCAGCTTTACGCTCTTACCGAGCAGCTCGATGGTAGCGTTAGAACTGCTGGCATTTGTTACTGCCTGCGAGTTGCCAGACACCTTTGTGAGCTTCAAAGATGACACTCCACTTTGAATTGCCAAAATTTGCTGAGACACAGCAGAGAGTACACGCTCCTCGAGGCGGTTAAACTCATCAAAGCAACCCCAAGCACCGACTTGGCACAGGCCCACAAAAATTCGCCCCATGGCTTGGAAATCGAAGTGCTCATCGCAGTTGAAGACCAGCACAAAACGACCTAGATGCGATCCCAAAGCTTTAACTGACTCTGTTTTGCCCGTGCCAGCAGGACCAAATGGATTTCCACCCATTCCAAAGTCTAACGCCTGAGTCAGTGTGAGGTAACAACGTTCTGTAAGAGGAGTTTGCACAAGCCGCTCTCCAACACCAAAGTACTCAAATCCATAAGAAAAGCTTGCATTGGATATCTGGATGGTAAGCTTTTTGAGCGGGTCCAATTCCTTTGCTTGAAAGTAATGACGCATGTGATACAGCCAGCGAAAATCATCTGCGCTGCTTACGTTGGCTTGGCTTAGGCGTTTAGTTACACTTTTCTGATGCACCAATTCAGTAATTAGCTGTTCATACTTTTTCCGAACATCGTTCTTCACATCCGTGAGAACACGCTCGCTCAAAATGAGTAGCAGCTTATCCAACTGCTCCAAAACCACCGCCAAGTCATCACCACTGGCTTTCAAGACGCTTTCGACATCATTTGACCACTGCACCTGGGTAGCAAGAATGATCACCTGAGCTGGGAACTCTGACACCCATTTCAGATACAAATCGGCACTTTCGTCTGTCGGATAGGAGCGCACGGCTTCCTCCAATAGAAGTGACAGTGTTTTACGCATTTGTTCCTCTACTTTGCCTAGCCAAACGTTGATGCGGGTATCTTGCGCTGTCTTCACAGGTTCCTTAAACCGCACAATCTCACCTTCACGTGAAGCCATTCCAACAATAACGCCAACGCTGCTATCCATTTCTAACGAAGATATCCCAGCAAACATCTTCGACAGATGACGCTGAATCTGCATTGGCTCCTTACTGTTACCTATCATCTCAAGCAAGTCTTCATCACCCACAAAGTAGAAGCGAGGGAAAGCAGCTCGTTGGCGCTCCAAATATTCACCGAGGGCACGTTGGACGTTACCCATCATGTCTTGCTGACGCTCAAGCGAATGATACAAGTTCGGAATGTTAGCAACATCAACAATCATTGGCTTGTGTGCGACACGCTTCATAGTCGAAGTGAACTCGTTGTCAATACTTTGGAATCGTGCGAACTCCTTCGGCAATTGCTGTTTAATGTCCGCCGACCCGAAAAAGATGCCTTCAAGGTACACCCAGCGTCTTTGGACATCAATCCAAAAGTCCAGAATACTACGAATCCTAGTTAGTTTGTCTTCCCAGCTGGTAGCCAGCTCCGTAAATACGCGATAGTATGGCGATTGCTTCATGCTGCTTAGACTATTGAGGTGCTCATCAAGCTTCGCAAACATCTCGTCCCAACCACGAATTACTCGGCATCGATTTTGGTAATTGACCAAGTCCAACTGATAATTCGTCCAGTAGTCCGACACCTGGCGTAAAAACTCATCAAGCGCCATTTCACCTTGAGCCGTACGAATGATCGTCTTTAGCTCGTTATCGTTGGCAGATAGCTTAGATTCCCAAAAACTGCGCAAGGTCAACTCCGTGAACGAAGATGATATATTCAGCAGTTGCAGTATCTGCTTCCAGTGGCGGTCGCGAACAGCATCCGATTTCAGTTCCGACAGCAAAGAATTCATAGACTTGCGAGACTGGATAATTGCTGCGTGATGCTCAAAGGCTTCGTACTGTTGCACCCGAGAAGGAAAGCGGCGCATTTCATCGACAATTTCATCGAGCTGCTTCCGGACTTTGCGGGGGTGGACTGCAGACCACAGCGTATCTTGTAGCTCATCAACACGAGCCCAGACCTTCGATATACTTTTCCAGACCTCATCCAATCCAGACAGTTCCTCCATGGCTCTTGAAAGTCCACCGTACGAGCTGCGGTCGTCGATAACTGAAGAGTCCCTCATTCCTGACACATGGGAAATGTTCAGAGCGTCCAGCGCAGCATTCGTTTTCTCTTGTTCAGCCCGCAGCAGCTTAAAACGAGTATCATATACGATTAGCAATTCGGTGGCCGCCTTGGCTGATTGGCCGCCTTGCAACGGCTTTGTGTTGTCCCACTCGATCACAGCCTGGGTAATCTTACTGTCCAATGCGCTCTTCTCTTCCATGATCTTTGCCTGCAATTGAGGGAGCTGACTTTCCATCGCAGCAGTCTTGCGTTCGAGAAGCTGAACAAAAGCTTCCCACTCTCCTTCCACATTTGCCAACGACGGCCAATCGGCTGAAAACCTATAGCGTTGTTTTTTCAGCAAGCGCTCCCCCTGTTCAAATG
The DNA here is from genome assembly GCA_920618645.1 of Peronospora belbahrii. Lineage (NCBI taxonomy): Eukaryota > Oomycota > Peronosporomycetes > Peronosporales > Peronosporaceae > Peronospora > Peronospora belbahrii. The sequence continues at coordinate 601,435 of CAKKTJ010000326.1, read as the reverse complement.
ACTCCATCGTTTCTTCCCAGCACAATCGCATCTGACGCATTTCTTGGATTAGCGTGATTGCAGCAACAACTTGTGCGGTGGCTGCTTCGAGTGCATGCTGTTCCAGAAGCGTCCGCTTTGATGAAATCGTTGAATAGAATGCGTTGATCTGGTCACGAAGAAGATCACCAAAGTACGCAAGGAACTCGTTGTGCCAAGCGTCATATTTCACATTCACTTGAGCCTGCACTTGTTGGTAGTTAATGACCACGGGACCGAACCGCTTCGTGTTAAAAACGGCATCAAATCCATTACGTTCGTTCTTTATCGCAACCAAAATATGCTGCCATTTCCGGAGGTCTTCTCCAACACTGTTCAGGGCACTCTGAGCGTCCATATCCCATAATGCTTGGTACTGGAGCCATGTTGACGCATACTTTTCTACATCACTCAGAGTAACATCCAGCACACTGTACGCTTTAATCAAGAGATCCAGAGGTACTTGGTTGAGCGCTTCCTTAAATACACCCTCTCTTCGTCTAGAGCGGGCACTCTTGCGGGGTAGTGACAACATGGCTGGCACAGTTGACTTTCCATACACATTTTCATAAGTTGATGTTTGAATTTTTGGCAGGTCGCACACAGAATTCAGCAGGTGTTGAAGCTGGGCCAACCAATCTCGTCGCGCATCACCAACTGAAGGCTCCAAATACAGCACTTGGTTTTTTAGTAAAATTTGATGAGTCGATACGGTAAGCCTGGCCTCAGCAAGAGCAGCTTGAAACGATTTCGCATCAGGGTGAGGACCAAAACAATCAACCCAACGCTGTAGCAGCACCTCAAGCGTCTTGCCGAGAATTTCACTGATCAAACCGTTCAAGTTCTTCACAAACACATGCAAATTCGCATATCCGGCCAAGCTCAGCTCGTCAACATGCGCTTGCACTTTCACTAAAACTGCTTGAACAGCTCTAGTCTCAAAGTCGGAACTAGTACGTATACTTTCGAGCAGAGTGTCAATGTCACTGGTCTTCTGCAGCAAATCATCAACCTTGTCATGCAAGAGCTCTACTTTGGTTGCAAGTTCGGTGACATATTCACCCAGTCCATCTGCGTGCCATCGCATTTCGTTGCCCTTCGAAAACGTCTTTCCAATCGTAGTACGGACGTCACGAACGTACGCAGCAGTCAAAGTTTCAAAAATTGGCTGGATACGTCGGCACGAGCTTACATATGTCTTGAGGCTAGCGTCCAGGGACATTGCAAACGGGTATTTTGACTTTGCATCTTCAGCAATCATTTTAAGCGTGAAAGGCACTCGGTAGCCCAACCACTCCAGGTTACGCACTTCCTTGAACAACGTCACAATTTGTTGGTTGAATGCTACTACCAACTTCTTCGTTTCACCTTGTGGCGTGTCCTCCGTGACAATGTTTAAAATAATATTTTTAATGTC